>VXBA01005019.1:627674-710234 GCA_013399895.1 Serilophus lunatus
GCCCCCCTGCTCCCCCCCCCCCCCCCTTTGGCCAAGGTTGTGTTCTCTGCTGTCTTACTATTCCTTGCTGAACTTATTTGCAACCCTACCCTTCCACAGGCTTTCTTTTGGGTACCAACGTGCCTCCCCAGAGTCCCTTGCTGCAACAGCCCCAGAATCCCCAGGGACAGAGTTTTTAAATCCTATCCCATCCTTTCCTGTTATTCCAAGCTCATTTTGTTATATCTGGAATATATGTGGTCCCTCTTCCAAACTGAGCCTTTTTAGGTAGTTGCACAATTCTTGTCAAGCAGCATCTCTTAACCAAAAAGTGCTTGAAAATAAATCCTCATTACTGTACCTTTTTCTGGTTTCCAATCCTGCTCCGTGTCTGTGGAACAGAACCTTCATGTTAAATTGCTCTGAGCTCCACACATTCAAGGTCACATTGGTTATCTCTTTTCTAATTATATAGGCTGCTGCTGGATAAGGTTTGAATCTGCCACAAAGGGAAAGCATCCTGATTTGTAAAAATATAAATAATTTAATGTGGTCATAGGAAGAAAAGGAGTGTAACCAAGTATGGCTTTTTAACTAACTGTCTGTGTGAACAATCTGGAGCTGCAAAAAATTTGGATTTTTGTGTTGATTAACTAGTTTTTGGTTAAACTTTACTGTGTCAGCAATATACCTATTGTGGCTGTCTGCTCATGACAGCTTAGGAATTACCAGAGTCTTGGACCTGGAAAACACTCCAAAAACTTGGGGCTTTGGAGAAAATAGGATAATTTGAAAATGTATGGAAGGATGAGAAATCTCAATGCAATTGTATCTGGCCCTCCAGCCAACACCTCATTTAGAGAAGTACTCTGCCTTTTCTCTCTATTCCAAACAACATCATTTGTTTTTCCAATATATAATTATATTTCATGTATCATGCCTTATTATGCTATTCTTTTGAACATAATCTATGGCATAGTGGAACTTGTAATTACCTTTTCTTCTTTGTTTTTCTGGGATCCTTGAACATGCAAAGGTGGCTGTTTATGTGACAGACCCACCCAATCACTGCTTTAAAGGTTGCTTGTTTGCTTTCACTTGTGTGCATATATTCTTTTAATGCTAGAAAGTTTTCTTACAATAAGATACAACTGAAACCCTTTAGGAAACATCTTAAATGTCCACCCAGTGAATTAACCAAAAAGCTCTCTTGCCTCCATCTAAGTTTTTATGACCATCAATTTAATTTATTATACAGTAATGAACCATGGAGAATCCAAACTGACCCAGGACTTACTTTAATGGATCATTAACTTGTCAGGTTCCCCCTTTTTCTTTCTGTCTCCTTATATTTTCTTGTCTTGCCAGAATTCTCATTATCCCAGCTATTAATCTATTTATTAACTTTGGTCAAGGAAGCATTTCATTAACAACCACTTAAATATTGATGATCACACACAAATTAAAAAATCTGCTGTAAAAGAATAGAATACAAATAGAGTCTTTGGGATATGAGTTTCATTTAGATTTCAAATGAATGGCACGCTGACAGTGGCTAAAATTGGTGTCAAAATAATAAAATCATTAAGGTTGGAAAAGATTGTCAAAATCAAACATTAACCTCACAGTGCTAGGTTAGTCACTCACAAGTTTTCTCCTGACTCCAGTAGTAGATTTACAGAATTCAGTCATCTTAGACAATTATTAGAAGCTTATCTTTCCATAACATTACTTTAGAAATAATATTGTGACTGACCATGGAAGTAACTTCTGTAAAAATGTCAGCTGTGCTGTTCATTCTTGCAGGCTTCAAAGGAAGAGGTTCAAACTGCAGGGATAAAACACTGAAGCCAGTGTAACTACTGAAAACCTCCCATTTTGTCTCTAGTTTTCCTAGAAAGTATGTTCAAATATTTAGGACTTAGTTTTCTTGGAAAGTATGACCAAAAGTTTAGGACTTAATACTGCTGAATGTTTGGAAAATAGATGTAATGGGAAGCACACTGGTACTGTCTGTTCAGACACCAACCCACAGTGTGTGCAAAACAGGGGAAAATCCCTACAACAGTCTATGAGTGAAATAATTTGTGGTTTTATCAAGTCATGTATTTATAATCTGCAAATAATTAATTTATTTGTCCTTTTTTCCAGACATTTCCCTGAAGGCAGTACTGGGAAAACACACACACTCTTACCCTGTTGTGCTATTCCCTGTGCCTTCTGTGAGACAAATGTCCCAGAACATCTACCTGAGAGTCAATAGTTCTGTGTTAGCCACAGTTCAGGAGAAGCAGGCAGATTGTTTTTTTTTTTCCTTTTCTGTTTTGAGGCATTCATAAATGCAGTAGTGTTAAGGATTTGGCTTTTGCACATATGTTAGCATTCACTTTGGTTTACACCACAAATTATCACTCTTGTTCACACAATATCAGCCCTGTACGAGTTATAAATATCTAATAGGAGTAAAGGATGTATTTGTTTATTCTGCTTTCGTGACAGATGTCATAGTGTCTGTGTTATACTGCAAATGAGTATGAAATAACTTAGCTTTGAGCTTGTCTGATGATAATTGAAAAGAGCAGTGCAAACTTGAATGGTTTCAGGTTTTGTGGGGTACTGAACAGTGTGGAAATGAACCAGTGTCTGCATGTTGGTGTGCACATTCCAGTCTAAGATATTACTTTGGCATCTCATTTGCTAATCTGATCGATTTTGGAATTTATTAATTAATCTAGTTTGCTGGAAATTTGATCTCTTCTTGAACAGAAGGATTCTTTTGGCTGCTAAGATCAGTGGACCTACACTATCCTGATGTGTCCTGATCTCAAGCCAGAGGGAAATCTGAGAACCCATCAGTTTTGTGTTTTTTTTTTTTATTTACTATATGCTAGGTTCCATGGAAAGGAAGCTCCAGGATGGGTCTTATAAGTGAGCCCCAGTGTGATCTGGCCAAGTTCCCAGTCTGACCCACTGGAGAACAAGGCTCCATGCAGAGAAAGTGGCAGTGCAACCTCAGTACTCAGCATAGACAGAGTGCATATTATGCAACATTGACAGCAATACTTATAACACATTATAAAGCAGGACTGTGCATGAAGCACTGTTACACCAGCCACAGCAAGAGGAAGCTGCATGAAACTTGTACAGTTTCTCTCCCTTTGACCAGCATGGCTTTAATCCAGCAGATATTCCCCAACTCTTGGATGAATAATAAATAGTTGGAAAGCGTGTCTTGATCCAAGGTAGTCTAGTGCATCTTCTGAATCCTTCACAATGACACTGTGGCACTTTTATTTTACCTCATGTGGATATTTGTTCAATCATGCCTGGGTTTTATATTTCTAGCAGGGCATAGTAATCTTACTAATATCTGAAATTCCTCTATCTGGTAGCTTCAGTTGGTTTTGCCTTTTTGCAAATGTCTTTAATAAATTCCATGTATAAGCTTCACTCTCTTCTTTAATATCTGTATCTCTGGGTTACTCCTCTAATGAACATGAAACTACCTCAACAAGCCCACGACCTAAAAATGACCTGCAGTCATCTCGTCAGCATTTGTGCTGAACCACATCACAAGTTACTCTCCCTTTCCAACAACTTATTCACCAGTGGGAATAAGCAAAGCTCCTCTTCCCATAATCCCTCATGTAGAGGCTGGAGGCAGTCTCAAAAGGTTTCAATGCTTTCATCTTGAGGCTGCAACAGAACTACTTAAGAGCTACATCTCTGTCTCACTCATTTTATTAATTTTAGGGATTTAATGTGAATTCCTGGCATGAATTCAAAGCATGTTCTTTAAGTTAATAAAATTATAATATTAAGAGGAAAATAATAATGTATTCTCAGTGTTACAGTTCTATTGCATTGGTGGACCTTTTGCCAGGTCACCTTTGTTACATTTAAAAGCAATCATAAATCTCAAAACCTCATGCAAAGTGGAGAAAATTAAAAGCCATAAACCCAGTAAATTCTAGTTCAGATTTATTATTATTTATTTTCTTTGAAGGGATTTACTACTCTCTCTTGGGATAAAGAAACAAATAAGAAGAATGTTGTGACATGTTTACTACAGTTGGGATGTTTGAGACTCAAAGGTGGTAGTCTGGAAAACAAAGCTATTTTTCTTATCTAATTCCCTACTAGGTAGTGACCCCACACGCTTTGAGGATCAGAGCAGGGAGTAACAGCACTTCACAGACGTCTGCAGTGCTAATGCAGGTGATGTCATGATGCTCAAACCTCTGGACATTGACAACATAACAGCTGAATTCTTCTCTTGATGTCTGAATCAGATGAGAAAGTGCCCTGCTTTTGTTCAGTCCTTGATCTTTGCTGCTACTTTTCTGAGTTTCTTATCTACACCTCCAGCCTTAGAGCGCCTGAAAGAATAAAGAATATTTATTGCTGTTTCTCACTCACAGACTCTTCCAGAAAGGATTCTTCTGCATAAGGAAACAGCTAAGACCCTTTAGAACCATGACAAAACTCCCAGAGAAATATGGGATTGTTAGACAACTGTGTTTTATTCTCTCTTTGTTGGTTTTGCTTCTCATTGCTTAATTCTTTGTTTTCACTCTCCTCAGGTTCAAAAGTTCTTAGTGTCTATGTGAGAGCAACTAAGGATGCTAATTTTGCTTTTTGTCTAGTAATTATCTTGGTTCTACCAAGCTTTTAAGGCCCTTTAATTTCATACCTTTTATTCAACAGCAGACAAAAATTAACAATAAATGCCTAATTTGAGAGTCAAATTGTCAAAATATTTCTGCAGAACTGGTAACTATTGGAATTCCTCAAGTTCAAATAACCTTCCTTCATCTTTCTTCGTATCATCACCTGTACTAATGCCAGGGTGGAAATTTTCCCTGGAATGTTTGGATTGTGGAACAAGAACTGGTTTTATTTATTTATTAGAAGAAATATCCTTGAAAGTCACTTGTCACCATGAATATAATTTGCAGTAATCTGATAACTTTTTCCCTAGAAGTTTATCTCTCATTGCTTTCTTAGTTATAAAATAATATTGGGAATAGAAAAAGCAAAATAGTAGAGTGAGTCTGAAAATTTTATTCTTCGAGGGTAAATCAGTGCTGTGACCTTAAATATTTTAGGTGTTAAATAGTAACAATAAATGTTAAAAATTTCAGCTGATGTAGCAGTTAGAAAATCATATATACTAGAACATTCCTGTCTTACCTCAACAAAGCCATGGTGCATTATAGGTACTCAGAGATGTTTGCAAATAACTTCGTTTCTGCAATTTACGTAAGTTAAATAAGATTTTCCCCTAATAGATGGAACACCTGCTATTATTGCCTCAAATACAGATTAGTATTCCATTCATTCCATTTCTATTTCAACAGCTATTTAATCTGTGTAAATTAATTTATAGTACATTATGCCTTATTTGTGTGGCATTCTTCTTTATTTATCGATTGATCCATGTGGTTAGGATGCAGGTAAAGTTCTTTCCAACAAATTATTGTGAACACCTGTTTTCCTGAGATGCTCCTGGTCCCAGCTGGGGTGAGAGGTACACTGATTTGTGTTTCTAAGAGGCCAGTGGCTGGAAAAGACTCTGGGAAATCAAATGTTCTAAAATGATGTGGAGGAAGTTTATTTTAAAGTCAACTTTGACAATAATTTGCATACATAAAGCAAAAATAAGTTTGCTCTTTCCTTTAACTTCAAAGGGATTTTTTTCTACCCTCACCTTCTGTTTGTAACAATGAGGTGTCTAAAATGCAAATTATTTTGAAGGCTAGAAAGTGCCTCTCCAGCCACAGTACTGCAGAAACTCTAGGAGCAATAAATAAGTATTACTCCCATGAATTGTGTGATTTCTCAAGCACTAAAGTACAAAGGGATCTGAATTGATCACAGGTCACAGCGGCTGCAATGAGAAAAAGAACTGAAATATTACATTGTTAGCATAATTTTCACAGCAGTATAGTAAAATACCTTGTCCCTGGCCACCCCATGATGGAAATGTGCTTTGCAGTATAGAAATTTCTGAAGTTACATGGAACTGATGTCTCAGACATTAAAATGATTTAAGGTAAGGCTTTGCATTTTCTCCCTGTGTTCTTGTAGTCAGGCACGCTCTGAGCTCCATTGTGCCAACTGTCCCAGAGCAGAGAAGCATTTAAGTTCAGAAGCAAAAATGAAATTTCAGGGCTGCCAATCGTTTTTTAGAGCACCTGGATGTCAAAATTCCTCTAAAAATTGTAGCTCAATTTTTTTGTATTGCTCAACAATTCCAAGACTACTTTTGTAATATCAATAACTTACTCTGTAGGGAAAAAGAACTGTATCCCTTAGAGATAAGTGTTCTAATATCCTTTAATAATGACATCTAGAGAGGTGAGCCTTCAAACATGGGAAAAGTGGTGTGTTAGTGTGTGTGAAAAGCCAACAGCTCTTTTCTCACCTATGTTCATCATCGGGACTGTTTCTACAAGGAAAAGAATATGCTTTCAATTATTGCTCTAATCTCCCTTGTGGGTAAGGGAGTGGACCTGTAGTCTTATAACATTCAATATTTACTGAATTCATCCTGTAAATCAAAGCAATTTATTCAGCTCTGTGCCATACATTGTTACATTTGCAATAGTTCATTTCTTCCTTCTATATATTTTCATATAGTCCTGTACTCCTCTGGGGAAGCTTGAACCTGAAAAAAAGGACAGGGGAATGTAAATGATCTGCCCTTTTCCAGCTGACTAATGTGAGCCATAAAACACTTTAAAATACAAAGGAGACTTCACATCTGGTCAAGTTTACTCATCATAAACACACCTGAATGAAAAGTACTTCTTGTTCTGTGGAGCAGAGTGAAATGAATAATAGACTAAGACAGACATTTCATGTTGTTTTATGCAAGTGCTCTCTTCTTGCATTTCAATGGCTAAATTAGAGGTAATTCGATAGTAAAATATGCAAGTAGCCTCAGGACACATCATATATTCTTTTATTCTGAAAATTTTCTATGATTAAAAATGAAACCTAATTACAAACTCCCCATTCATTCTCTAAAACGTCAAAGAATCTGTGTTTTTCAATGTGATTGTTGAGTCAATACAGTAACAAAGTCAGTTCAGGAGCACTGAGGCAAGATTTGTTTTCTTAACAAAATTTATGCTTTCACAACTTTCCACTGGAAAAAGGGAGGGAGGGGGGAGCAATATTAGAGATGGTCGTTTCTGATGTATGAGCCTGAGTTAGTGGCTTTCATCGTGGCTTTCCTGCTGTTTTGAGATGTGCCACTGCAAAAATGCTGGTAGCTGTAGATGAGAAACCGCTCACCTTTCCCCAAACCTTTTCCCAGGCAGAAGGCTGACAGCTCTCCAGCACCTCCCTCTGTGCTCGGGGAAAGCCAACAAGCTCCAGCAGCGGCAGGAGCACGAAGAAGGATCTGAGGGACCCGCTGAGCACAGGTAGGAAGCAGAGACTGTGCCCAGCGGGGAAGGATCCCTTCCTGCAGGATTTTGTGCCCATCCCAAGCAGGGAGATGGAGGTTGCTCTCCATAGGGGGACAGGGCTGCGAGGGGATGCTCAGAGCTTGCTGCTGTGGTCAGTGGTCACTCACAGTCAGTCTCTGGCATTCAGGGGTTTAATCTTGTCCCTTTTCTCGGGGCTGCTCTCCAGCCTCTTGACAATCAATTTGTACTAAGGACTGTCCCGTCCTAGATGCAGAATCTGGCTCTTTCTTTTGTACAATTCACACGGTTGGTGATTGCCTGGCTCTCTGGTCTATCCAGATCTCCCTCTAAGGTCTCTCTAGTCTCAACAGACTCCACAGCTCCTCCTAGTTTAATAAGGTCAGCTAACTTGCTTAGTGTGCATTCGATTCCTGCTTCCAGATCATTTATAAGGACATTGAAGAGCACTGGCCCTAAAGTTAAGGCTACTGGTGATAGGTCATCAGACTTTTGTAACCCTTTTTACCATAACCGTTTCAGCCCATCCCATCAAACAATTGCTCACCCATCCCATGGCATGACCATATCAAGGGCAATTACGTGTCCAGAAAAAAGGAAATTAGAAAGAGAAAGAAAAAAAAAAAAAGGACAAGGAAGAAGAAAGCCCTTTTCTTAGCTCTCTGAGATCTAGTTCTGCTAGTGTAATTCGTGATGAATCCAATGAGAGTGTTTGCAAACTAATGCACAACTCAGCATGAGTAAACATGCCTGTGTCTGGCCTTGTATAAACACAAATCATCCTGGAGACTGTAATGCAAATACAAACAAAATTCCTTTACTCCAGCTCAGGAGGAAGAAGAGAAGGAATGGAGAAGGGTTGAAATGTTTTCTTCCCCCACTCTCATCGAAGTACCCCTCTGGAGTTTGCAGTGTATTATTTAGCACCTATTGCAATTAAACTCTGAGTCTATACTAACAAGCAAGACCTTATCTCCCTCCAAAGAAAGAATATGTGCCTGCTGCTGTAACCTGCATTTTTTCCTGTGGCTCTTTGGAATCACTGCAGGCATTTAAATCCCCTGTGCAGGCAACTGTGCTCTAAGTGCATCATTAGTGCAATAACACTGTCAGATCTGTTCTCCCTCTTCTGTTTTCATCAGCCCCATTTTCTCCTTCTGATGATAAACTTTAGGAACAGAAAGCTTTAATCTGTGTTTTGCAACCTGGTGTAATGCTGATTTGGTTTGTGACAGAAACTTTGATTTATGCAAGTAACATATCTAAAACTTTAAACCCATACTAGTTTATTTCTTTTGCATCAGCAGAGGAATAAAAACCAAAAAAGGGCAAAAAGTTTCACTTTTGAACGTTTTGTAAAACCTTAAGAAAATAACTTTACACAGCTCCAACCAAGTTGAATAGTATTCTTTAAAAAAGAAAACAGTCCTATATTAAGAGTGGAATTTTAGCCTCAACTTTGAATTTCCTGGCTTTTGTTGGTTTCTTATATACCCTCATTATTTCAGCAGTGTGTTGTTTTTGGTCTGACTGATATTTAGAAATTGTTCTGTCCAACCTTTAGATGTCTACTGTTTGATTCATTTCTCTTTGACTTCATGAGCACAATGGGACTTTTTCCTGCCCTTGGTGTGTCTCTCCCTCCTCCCTGCTCCAGACTCTACTCTATTCCAGCATAATAACCTGTGCAGTTGCCTTGCAGCTGTGGAGAGGTGTGCATTTCAAACTGGGAGCTGTACCTTTGCAAGGATGTGGTTCAGGGAGGCAGACTGTCATTTTGCTGGCCCGGGATGAACAGCCTGAAAGAAATGCACCAGCACAGTGGTATGAGTTGATACTCAGATGGGATGCTGGCAGCAATTCCGAACTCAAGTACTGAGTTACCTCACTGGGGTTTGAATAATTGCTTGTGAGAAGAAATTAAAAAAAATAAAGGTGAAAATATAATTTCAAACCCTCTTTACAATATATTTATTCTGTCAAAAGCGTCCTAAGGGTTTGCACAATATTAATTGTGCAACAGTAGCAGTGATCTGGGCTTCCTGGCCCATAGGGCAGGCTGTTAGAAAAACAGCTATCACTTCCTGATATAATTGTCCTGAACCAACTTGAAGAATCTGAGCACTCTGTTCTTTGGCAGTAAATTATGGATAATCCTCTAATTTAAGATTATGAATGGGAGGGATCATATAGTATTTAGAAACAGAAAATATATAGCATGCCAAGAGGTAAAATGTTGTTTAATATCTTCATTAATGGCAAAGATGAAAGGATCAAGTGCACTCTGAGCAAATCTGAGTATGACAGAGTAACGTGGTTGACACACCTGAAGGACAGGATCCATCCAGAGGGACCTGGACAAGCTCAAGAAGTGGCTCATGGGAATATAATGAGATGTAAAAACATCAAGAGCTGGTGCTACACCTTGGTCAGGGCAAGCCCAAGTATCAATCCTGGCTGGGGGATGAACAGATTGAGCAGCCCTGGGGAGAAGGACTTAGGAGTGCTGGCTGTGAGAGGCTGGACATGCCCTGGCCTCATGTGCTGGCACCCAGAAACCCACTGTGTCCCAGGATGCATCCAGAGCAGTGTGGGCAGCAGGGGAGGGGGGAAGTCTGTCCCACTCAGGTGAGACCCCCCCTGCAGTGCTGGATCCAGCTCTGGGGTCCCCAACACAGGAAAGACATGGAGCTGTTGGAGTGAGTCCAGAGGAGGCACCAAGTTGATCAGAAGAGTGGAACACTTGAGGATTGGAGTTTTCAGCCTGGAGAAAAGATGACCTAGTTGTGGCCTTTTGGTACTTGAAAGGAGCCTAAAAAAAAGACACACAGACAGTATTTACAAGAGCATTGAGTGACAAGACAACAGGCAATGGTTTTAAATGAAGAATAGACGTAAATTAGATTTTAGAAAGAAATTCTTTACTGTTAGGATGATGAGGCATGGGTTGCCCAGAGGAGTTGTGGCTGTTCCTGTCCCTGGAAGTGTTCAAGACCAGGTTGAATGGGGCTTGGAGCAACCCTCAAGTGATAGTGGCAGGGGGTTGGAATGAAATGGTCTTTAAGGTCCCTTCTAACCCAAACCTTCCACTGATTCTGTATATACAAAACCAAGGCAGGGATAAAATCATGGGGCAAGCCTTCAAACAACCTTAGCCCATCTTGCCGGTTATAAGGGGCATGTGCAGAAGCTCAGATCCTGGTAACCCATTATGAGAAATTAATTAGATCTGTTACAAAAGCCTCCATTAAGAGATGCTGTTTGCTAAGAGTGATGCAGAAGAGCAGAGTGAGAGCACTGGAAAAAAAAACAAAAACAGAAGAGAAATAAAGGCAATGAAAAGTGACCACTACTGATGCAGAGATTCCCATGGTTTTTTAATTCTAAAAGATCTATTTCTAATGTTATAAAAGCAAGAAAGGAACAATTTATTTTTCTTTTGTGCAATTTGTTTTGCAGAAATTTATTTCCAAAATCTTTCAGCATGTCTGATATTAGGTTCTGAGCCACAATCTTGTAATGTCACATGGAAAAAGAATTTACTGCTGGTTAGGCATGAGATTTCTTCTAGCATTGCATAATATCATTTCTTGTGACCTATTTACATTTACAACTAGTAAAATTAATGAATGAATCAACACAGAGGGGCCTTGTCTTTTTGCAGTGTTTCTGAATTGCCCTGATTTTCTTATTTAATTTTTATGACTCTAAGTGTTCAATTTTAACTCAGATTTAGTTTTCAGCAATGCAAATTTTTCTTAATACTAACAGATGTTAGCAATATACCACATTGGAGAACACGTTTATATGTGACCAACTCAATGTAATTGCCACGTCATTTGGTAAATTGGCATTGCAAACAAGTCTCAGGGGAAGAAACATGACTCCCTCTGTATGTCATCACTTTTGAAATTTCCACAGTTAAGAATCAGTGCTCAAAGCTCTTCTTTCTGTGCTGACAACTCAGATAAGAAAGCTTATAGTTGGGTCTTGATACTTTCCAAGAACTTGGTACAGCCTCGTTTTATTACTACAAGGGTGCTTCCACATGGGACAAGCACTTGTGTCATGTTGCCTTGCAAAAACACCTCACTATCTGCCAGCTGAGTGTGCTATACCATATATTAAATAGTGGCAGACTGTGGAGAAGTAACAGTGCAGAACTGAACTTTTTTATCACTTAATTAGTCCCCATATACAAGTCGTGTCGTTTGATGGTAGCTGTTAGAGCTCTCCTATCACTGTGGTTATTGCCCAGGCCACTCCAGACTGGAAATGTTAAACAGGAATAGCACTTTTAGTCTCTCTGGCTGAAGTACCCCATCAAATTGCCTGTATCTGCCACAGATGCTATTCCAATGTTATTATATTACAAGGAAATGTGTTTGGAATGAGGTCTGGCCATCAGCATTTTGTCATTAGAGGAGAGAAAGGAAGACCTATGGTAGTCAGATATTACTATCTGGACTGTAATGAGTCCCCAAGGTAAAATTAAGGGATAATTGTAACAAGCCTCTGGATGGACCAAAAAATTATTAGTCAAATCTCGTCTGTTCTCCAACTTCCTTCTTTCTTTAAACTGTCAACACTTTCCATGCATTTTGGCTCAAAATGCCTGTCTTCATCTCAGCTAAGCTCCATATAGCTTTTTACTTCCTTACAAAGTTTTCAAAAAGATTAAGAGGCTTCTTAAAGTGTCATTTTGTATGTGGTAGTAAATCCAGTTGAACTGGATGCACCAGTGAATTTGTCAGAGTATTTATAGGGAAGAGATGTAGGGAAAAAGTTCATGCTGTAATCTGTGCATCTGCAACGTGGGAGTATCTGCCAAAACTGAGAGCTTGGTGTCTCTACCTGACTAGTGCCTTTCTACAGAAAACATCTGACAACTCACACTAGAAATGGGCCCTTTGTTTGAGTCAAAGGATATTGAACTAGAAAAAGGGATTAAATCTATGACTTCACCATGGACAGTTTTATTTTTCTACAGGAAAATTGAAGTTCTTAATTTTCATGGCTGTGTAAATAACTCTGCCTCCAGTCCCAAAATTTTTTCCAGTTCAAATAGTCAGTGAAATAAAGACCTCTCTCTTAGATGGAATGAAGATTGTTTCCTGTCTTAGGTATACTCTTCTTTTAGGTGTCCGCTAGGACATCTAAACCCAAATTTCTAGACCCGACTTGGAAAAAAGGCAGTTTGAACAGTCAAATGTTCAGTTGTTTTTCCATGTGGTTTGGTGTCCTCTCAGCACTTAAGACATAGAGAGACAAGACAGTGTTAGGAACATCAGAATATAGAATATTAATATACAACATTAAACTGGTTGAAAAGTATTCTATTGAGATAGTATTAGGAATGGTGGGGAATCCCAGAATTACAGAACTGTTGGAGTTGGAAAGGACCTCTGAAGATCATCTAGAAAAGTTATGGCAATAGCTATTCAACCTGACACAGTGTCCTAACAGATTTCTGGATAAACCCAGTTTTTGATCTATTTATAGACAGTCTGGAGGATCTGGATAGTCTGAATAAGGCTGTGGTCCTGTATAAGCTTCTCTGTTAATTACTTTTTTTGTCTTATGGGAGTAATATTCTGCATGTGAGTTATAGGTGCTGCCTTGTACCCACCAGTTGTGGTGCTTGTGATTATTGGAGTTCATGACCAATGCTACATGATACAGAAGAAATGAATTCTCAGAGAATTATTGGATCTTGCACCATTTTTCCTAGAGCAGCTCTGACCTGCTAAACACTGCTGAGCAAACCCACCTGTGGGATAGGGTGGAAAATCTTGCAAAATCCTCACCATTTCAAGCCAGTGGAGAAAGAAGCCAAGGAACTGTCAATATTTATATTTAGACTTAGAGGTGCATATTTTAGGGGTTTTTTTTGTTTGGTTGGGGGTTTTTTTGTTGTTGGTTTTGGGTGGGGGTTTTTCCCTCTTTGAGGGCGGACCAGACAGGGACAGTGAAAAATTTGTCGATCTGTGGACAAAAATAGCACATTTCTCTGCATTTTCTTTTTCTTCCCTCACAGTTTCCTCTATTGACTGTGGTTCAGTTCTCACTGGACCAACAAGCTCTGAAAGCTCCTATAAAACTCTAAAGTAAAAAAGAGTGTGCCTGCCAGGTGGGATTTTTTTTTTCCCAAGTGCTCACAGCTCTAATTTTCACCACATGTGAACAAGTGTTTGCAGTTTTAAAGATGTGTTGAGTAATTGCACATGCGAGACATCTTCTCTTTAATGCTCCCAGTGTGTTCAAAGCTTTTTTGTGAGAACACCCCTGTTAACAGCGGAGTTGTGGCCTTTAGCTTATACTTAAGTGGGTACTGCTTTGTGTTGAAATATAATTGGTAGCACTTGCCTGTTCTTATTCCCTTAGCTTAGCTAATGAAAGACACTGCTATAATCTACTTCTCTTAGGATCAGGGTCTGAGCCTGGAAAATCTCTGTCTAGGAGGAGATGGTAAGGCAACTGGAACTGCCATTACTGTAGGTACCAATTCTTTTTGTACCAAAGTGCAGTGATGCTTGTTACTTCCTCTTTTGAGTGAGACTGTAAAGTGATGTACTGTCTTTTCACACCAAGCAAGGGGAAGATGCCCCCTGCCATGCTAAAGGGATTTGTGATCTGTCAGACAGGTGAAATGTGCAGGATACCTTCCCTGGGACACTGCAGGACTGATATGCCAAAGCTTCAGTGGTGACTGAGCAGGTTTCAGCATAACTGAGGAGGGAGGGATTTATCATCAGTCCTGGTCACTCTCTTCCCATGCACTGACAACCAGGAGAGGGATGACTTAGTTGATGCAATTCAGTGCATCACCATCCAAAAATGCTGGTTTTAGAGGAATATCTCACAGCCTGGTGGGATGTCCTGTAGGACTGAGTCTGGACACTATTGGCAAGGGCTGATGCAGTTGTGTGACACAAACGAAATACAAATGGTAGAAAGTGAGATTTAAAAGCAGGCAAGGGAATGAATGCAATTGCTGTGAGATAGGACTTCGATAACAACTGTGTTTTCTTGGATTCTGTAGGTGGCTATTCCTGCCCAGTAATTCTGTGACAAAGTGGCACTGAAATGTCTATTGCCTCCAATATTATCTGCCTCCAATCATTACTAGAATGGCATTGAAAACAGCTTATTGAGGGATTTCATGGTGAGACAGAGATGACTTTTTTCTCCATTGATCTGAAAATCTTGTATAGTATAGAGGGTTATTTGAAATAAAACAAAAGAAAAAGCCTGATAAATGTTTTGAAAATTTCAGGAACTATAACTAAAAGTCATTTGCTCCTAGTTATTTCTGGAAAGTGGCTTAGGATAGTCTATTCTGCACTGCCCTCTGCTTGGAGAGCACTGATTCACCCACTTCTTGCTGTGTTTGGAGGAACACCAAGAGTGCCTACAACAAAGGCGTGGGTTTCCCTTCCAAGAAAATGAGCTACATTTACATTTACATTTATGTTTTTGTAGTAATCAAAGGCTTTGGTCTAGACCAAAACCCTACTGGACTATATGAAAGGGATAGTCCTTGTCCCATGAAATGTGGCTGACCTGAATCAGAGACAAAATAGAAGTTACAAGTCTATGTCAGAGCAGCCTCGTCTTAGAGTCACAGGATCATTTAGGTTGGAAAGGACTTTTAAGATCTTCATGTCCAACCTTTCACCCAGCACTGCCAAGCCCACCACCAAACCTTGTCCCTAAGTCCCACAACTTCATTTCTTTTAAACCCCTCCAGGGATGGTGACTCCACCACTTTCCTCGGAAGCCTGTTCCAGCTCGTCTTGGGGCAACCCTCAGCCACAAATCTCTGGAAAGGTCACATACACAGAAGTGTGTGAGTGTGCTTTCCCTTTGAGCTAACACAGCTGCTCCTTAAGCTGTGAACGGAAACACCCCTGCTTTTCAGATCCAGAGGTCTCTGGTTCAATCTCCACAGATAAACTCTCTGGAGATGTGCTTACACTTACAGTGTAATTCAAGACAGGAAAAACAAGTGAGCGCCTTTAGATTATCAACACCCTCAGAAAGAAATCTGTTCATTAGAGTTATGACAGGCCCAGTGATTCATTAGTTGGAAAGAGGTTAATATGCACTTGTAGATATAAAACAGAGCTGATCAGGACAGATTGAGTTCCTTTAGTAGTAACTTATTACCAAAGAATTAAAGGTTGCAGTGGGAACTGCATCTAAAATTGGGGGAAACGTCTTGGCCAGCAATGCTTTGGTGCCGTTATTGTTTTTAACTTGAATTGGTCTTTTCCCATGTTGGTATTTGCTCTGTGCTGAATGTGTGGAGAGCAACTGTAACACTTCTCCAGAACAGTATAAACTTGTCATATTAAATTTCACTTGGAAATTAAAAGGTTTCTAATCAGCAGAGCAGTGAAGCCCTGGAACAGCTTTCCAGGAAAAATAGAAGCCAATAAATTTAATCATAATGAAGCCTGAACAGTTTATAAAAGGGATTAAATGACATAGTGACATAGTTCTTAGAATATTAGGGAACTGGAACTGAAGATCTATGCAGCTCATTTTCCAAGATGTATTCCTATGTCTGGACCTTATAGCCCTTCTCTCACAATGCATTTTTGCAGATAATCTGTGATGATTTCTGCATGAAGAATACCAGACAGTCGATCCCAAGGTACCGTTTTATGTTCCCCCATATTTACAGCTGCTAAATTTCAGTTTAAAAGTCTATGCTATGTCAAATTATTTTAATGTTACCTCTTTATACAGGCAATTGATGTGGTTGTTACAGGACTGAAGGGAATCTAACACAACACAAGCACAGCTGTAGCAGGTTAGAGGTACAGTTAACCCAGTTCCTTGTCTCCAACTGTGGCTGTTTCAGCCTCAGAAAAGACTTAATGAGCAGAGCAAGACTGTGGCAGTATTTCTTAGAAGTCTTTTCCTAACTTCTAACCGTTTGGGCCTAGGGAATTCCTAGATAACAGATCTAGTTCCTCTGGGCTTCCTAAGCCCTCCTTTGATTTTTCTTTTCTGAATTACAGCAACCGCTTTTCTAACATGTAAAAAATTTTGACACCCTGGTGCAAGGGCAGATCTGAATCTGCATGCAGAAGCATCTCCTTTTGATGCTGCCTGCTTGCTTAATTTCATTAACAGGGAGCAAGAGTGAGTATCCAGGCAAAGCAGATGTACTCTCTCACACTGCTCATCTCTTTTCCATGTTGGGCCATCCTGATCTGCCTGTGCAAAACACAGATTTATCTTGATTGTCCTTGCTATATGTACATGGACATTTTCTTTTCTGTTATATTCTTTCTGAGACAGAGAGACGTTAAAACTACAGATAGCATTAAAGATTCACACATAACACAGAGGGATAAGTTTTGTCTTTCTTTCCTTCCTAACATCCCAACATCCAGTTTTCTTTTTCCATTACCTGCTGAATACTGAGATATTTTCATAGAACTTTATATTCTTATGCCCTAATCTCATTCCTGGATAGCTTCGAACCCACTATTTATTACTTTTTTTTTTTTTCTAATGTAGTCCTGGGCTATATTCTAGTATAAAATATTTCCTGTGTCCCTTGGTATTAATGGAAGCTACTCGTGAGCAGGAATACACTTTTCTTTCCTCCACTGAGAGAGAGCCTTGGTCCTAATCCAGCTGCTAACCCTCTAGCTGAAGTTATCCCTCTTGGTTTCCAGTTTGTTTCTGGATCTGTTTTCCACTAAAAAATTGGATACAATCTGTATCTTCCTACGATTTGCCTCAGTGCTGCACAGCTGCATAAGGGTTACAGGTCTTGTTATTTGTTGGAGCTCCAGTTCATGGTTCCAGCTGTGGACAGTATCTTCTTAGTAGCATGTGAAACTTGGGATGTTATCAGGACTCTTTGTTTAGAGACCAGCTCTGAAATGAATCATTCACTTCAGAACAATTTTTCAAAACCCATTTTTCCCCCAAAAGAGTGAAGTTAAATAATTCACATCCTTTGTAAAAGGAATTAAAAACTGAACCATATTTGTAGCCTTTTCTTAGGTGATGTGATCCTCATAGAAACAATGGATTTCAGTGTTTGCTCTCTGTATTATTTAGGTTACAAGGATTGTATTTAAAGCAAATGCAGGAGTTTCTCACCAACAGTGGAGTGTGTGGGAAATATCAGTAATATTCCAGAATGTCAGCACATTTCCTTTTTCTTGGCTTTGCCACTAATTGTTATTCATATTTGGCTGCAAATGTTAATTTTTGCTGGTTTTTCCCCCTCTCATCTGCTAATTCTCTAACAGATTGTTTTATATAGTTGGATCAGTAGTTTACATACTTTATCTAGAAACTCATGGTATTCTTTTCTTATTCCAAACTGCCAATGAGGCAGAATGAGAACTGGAGAAAGCAAGAACTCCCCCAAAAAACAGTCCCCATTGATTTTCTGCTTTGTTAGTGAGTAAATCAGAGTGAGCTGGTTAACTGAAACTCTTGAGTTTTTAATCTTATTTACTGCTTGACCTTGCAAAGTTCATACAACCCATCCACAAAGGCAGCTAATTAATAGGGTGTCAGAAAATTTAATCAGTGCTTGTTGCAAGTTCTTTAACCCTTGGGGGAAGCTGTTGTTCAAGGCAATTGTGATTACTGACTGACATTTCTATATGCAAGACAATGGTGACATTTTTTCCAGGGATTTTTCCAGTTGTGCTTACTGAAGAGTAAGTATTCCTGAATGAATACTGTTTAATGTTATTAAGCACAAGGGACAGTATAAAAAAGAGTAGCTTTTCTTACCACTCCAGAAAACATGAACATGCACTGTCTATGGAGAATTTATAAGGTTTCCTTGAATAAGAAAACATAATGCCATGAATCACACTGGAATTTGGTTGCAAGACCCAGCTAATATTTCAGGTTATCCAATAGCTCCTTATTAAATTTACCTTTTAGAAACCTCCATCACAGTAGATATTCAGTGTTTCCTCTCCCTGTTTAAAATGACATGCAGAATACCAAACAGAGCCAAAAGCATTAGTCCTTGTACAAAATGTTCAACTCCAAATCTATTGAGGGGAATCACTGAGCATGAAGACAAGAATCAGCAAGCAGTTTAAACAGTGATACTGCTGTAAGGTTATAAAAGAATGCAAGATTTCAAAAAAGATAAAGTATGTGGACTGTTTTATATTCCTTATAGCCATCTGGACTGCTTGTGTAGAGGCAAGTGCTAAATGGGCTCTACTTTTCTGTCAATAGTGACAGAAACTGCAAAGCCTCTCAGGCTCAAACTTTCCATATTTAAGACTCACTATGTCATTGATGTAATGTTTGGCTGTTGATATTTAGTTGTAGGCAGTACTAGCAGATCATATTTAATTCAGTCTTACAAGCCTATGCTCTCTTACACATTAGTTTGAATTTCTCCTACTGAAATTGGTGTAATTTACCATATAAATGTGTGTGTCTAGTATTTATAGAATTGTGGAATGGTTTGGATTAGAAGAGACCTTAAAAATCATGCAGCTCCAACCCCCTGCCATGGGCACAGACATATTCCACTATCCCAAGTTGCTCCAAGCCCTCTCCAATTTGGCCTTGAACACTTCCAGGGATTCAGCAGCCACAGCTTCTCTGGGCAACCTGTTCCAGGGCCTCACTGCCCTTATAGTAAAGAATTTCTTCCTAATGTCTAACCTAAACCTACTCTGTTTCCATTTGAAGCCATTGCCCCTCACCTGATAGATCAACAAAGTAAGTTACTATTTCTTTTGCTTGAGGAGATTTACTGAATATTTCGGAATTATGTTTTATTTATGATGACTTAATCTGTCTCACAGGAAAAGAGTTTTTCAGGTACAGTTCATTTCTCCCATTAAAAAGAAAAACAAGCAAAAACTAGCCCCCAGACAACAGCATGTACACAAGCTCTACTCTTAAAAATAAGATGCACATCCTGAGGGAGGTAAACCAACCAAATGGATGTTGAAAATGTTTTGAAAATTCCTTTTGTAAAGCCAAGGTTTTGACTGAGCTTTTAGGAACTTGACTTTCTGTGCTTCTGGGACAAACAGTGCAGCTCTTTGGTACGTGCTGAGGGAGAGGTGCACAGATGCTCTTTCCTGGAGGATTAACAGCAATAACAAATGATAACATTTTGCACTTCTCCAGTTACTTTAATCCAAAGAGCACTAAATGTGTTCAAAGAGACTTCTCTAGAAAAAACTGTGGGTACAACAGCGAAGGGCAGGTTTTCCTCAGCCAGGACAAGCTGGACTAAGTCCATTGGGATCAGCAGAGAGGATGTGCTTCTGTGCAAACTTCTTAAATCATCACAGACCCAAACCTGAATAAAAGCAGTGTCAGAAATGTGGTTTTAGTGATGAAATTACTGACAGAGCTGATAAAAATAAAAGTGGGAAATACAGCTTTATCTTAAAGTCTATTTATCATATTTATTATGGGATAAAGGTCCAGAAGGAGGAAGGCTTTGCAATTCAGTAATATATCTAGCAGTTTGGGAAATTGCCATGCTCTTCATTTCTGAAGGCTAATGTAAATGTGAGTCTTTCAGTGCAAATAAGAAATTAGCTTGTAAACTGTTTGGGAGAGAACTGATGTTTTTGTATGTTGGTCAGCTTTACAAGGACAACGTGCTCCATTTGAGGTATCTCTGCATCACCTTGTGAGAATAAATAACAGGAGAAATTGTAAGGGCTTTACTTGTGATATTTAATGTTAGGAAAAAAAGAAAAAAGAACTCAGTTCTATAAAGGCCCTGTACTCAGAGACCTTGTAAAAAAACATTCAGTAGTGAACAGTGCTACAATTTCTCTCTGTCTTCAGATAATATTCTCCTCTCACCAGAGGACCTGAAGTGGCCAAGCAATTACTGAATGGTCTGGGACTGTAATACAGCTCCCAATGTCTGGGGAAGAACAACTGTGGGAATTCATACAGCCACTTCCCTTGCCCTTTGGGTTTGGTTTTCCATAACCATTCATGTGCCTGACTACTCTTTATTACAGAGAGATTTGAGGGAGGGGATTCTAAGTGTGGGGATGCAGGTATTTAGTGTATGTGACTGCATTTTGGCAAGTCCTGGGTATTTATACAGGAATTACTCATAAATCTCCTTGATCTGGATTCTCAGTTTTCATTGTGAGGCTGAGGTCTTTTCTTTTTATTGCCTTATTTCAGAGATTTTTCTTCTACAACGGTGTAGTTGTGGCAAAGACATAAAAAAACCCCCAAACCAACCCTCTTTGGTGCAGCTTTGGTTTTAATATTCCTTTTGATTATGGAGTGACCCACTATTTCTGAGTGTGTTTGTTTTAAGTTTTCATTTCTTTATCCTCAAAGCCTGGTTCATGTTGAAGCTACTTGGAGAAAAAGTTGAAATAGAGGATGTATATTGAAGGCTACACAAAACCTTACCAAGTTTTCTGATTATAGGAGTTTTGATTAAAATGAAAATATACAGGTGAAAAATGTGACCTAAAAGTTTGCATTATTCAAAGGACTCTTTTCTTTTTAAATGACCTTTAACAGGATTATATATGAATGTTTTATTGTGTTGAAACTGGCATACCATTCAAACCTAAAAAACCTTTTCATAGTTGCATTTTAATGATTACTTCTTTGAAGCTTAACATATTTTCACCATATGGCAAGCATTCAATTTTTCCTATTTTTCAAATGGAGATTAAATTAAAAATGTTATTTGGTTTAGCAAAAACCTTCAACCTCTCTGTGCTGCAAGTCAAGGGTTCTGTAGTCTTATTCTTCACTAGCATCCTATACTTTTCTTAACAGCTTGCTCCAAAACCTGGCAAACTCAACAAAACTATTCCCACCATTTTCAGCAGGCTTTGGATCAAGCTTTATGAGAACAAGACAGTTCTCCACTCCTGCTGCTAAGACAGTGACAGAGCCACAATACATTGATATTATCATAGTTTCCACAAAAATAGTGGCCGTGTGCCACATGGTGGGTGGCCTTTTACACCAGCCAGACAGAAATTAAGCCAGCAGGCACATGGAATGACAGTGAGACAAGAGGTATTTTATACCCCAGTTGCCAGAGGAGATGGTCTTGTTGCCTAGATTATCTTGTTTAACCCATTCTGTGAAACAGGCATATCACTTATCCCTCCACAGTGCCTGCTTGACTAAGCTTGGATTAAATGCCTCTGCTGGGCAGGCATCTCAACTGGACTGAAGCATCTGAAGCATTTTCAGTCACTGGATCACCACATCAGTAGGCTGCTCCTGCAGCTGAAATATCCACCTAACAGAGATTGCAAATTTTAGGTGAAAAGTGACCTTTCTGTGCCTCCCTGGCGTTTTGCAGTGATGCTGTTCAGCACCTCTCCAGGAGAGAAATTTTCAGAAACAGGCAAGTTTTACATAACAAAACTGATCCAAAATCAAAGAAGACAAACCTTAAGCATCCTGAAAGTGCCATCTGCTGTTTACTTACCCACGACAGACATCCATGTAGAAAGAAGTTATGCCAAGAAAACAAGGAAATTCCATATCTCGCTGCTAAACATTGAGCCTTGCTCAGTGTCTCAATGGCTAACTCCTAACTACAACCTAATTCATATTATCTAGAGAAAAAGGTTGTAACATGTGAAAGAGACTTTCCATGACAAGACAAATGGTGCCTCCTGGATGCATTAAGAAACACCTACAGACAAGCTAAAATCCAGTGTTTATAAATCCCTTATAGCTGCTTACAATGCCATTCTTTCTATAAAACAGATTATTATTGCAAATCCCTTGCATTGTCCCATTTAGACACAAAGTAATAGTTTTTCCTGTAAGAAAGCATTTACATTGTTAAATAAAAAAATTCCAGTTCCTAGACCTCATTACTCATTGGAAGCAGATAAACAACTTAACTAGGTTGTTCATGTGCTCTGATTTAACAACATGCTTTAACTTCTGTGCAGCAGTTGGGCCAGAAAAAGCAGGTTTATATGGAAATGAGAGGAATTAAAAAATTCTCATCTAATTCATCATTCACTGTACAGCTGTTTGTAGCTCTCTGTCGTGGTTTCTTGCGAGAAATTTTGGTACTTTTCAGGTGAGGTTCAAACCTACACCAAAATTCTATGCTGAGACTAAAATTTGGAGGTGGAATTTCTTTTTATGCATTGAAGTATCCTGGATTGAGTAACCCTTTTGTTCTTTTGAATACAACAAAAATGGTGATGTTTGTAGATTCCAGATTCATGTTTGGGGAAAAAAAAAATTGCTACAGGCAAAGAACCACTCAGCAGGAATTGAGGAGCTTTGGATTCCAGTCTCTGGATGAGTGTTTAAGAAAATTTAAAGAAAATTCCCTAAAAATCAGGTTTTATGGTCCTGTGTCATAGGATGGCTTGGCTTGGAAGAGACCTCAAAGATCATCTTGTTCCAACCCCCTGCCATGGGCAGGGCACCTTCCACTATCCCAGGCTTCTTCAAGCGCTGCCCAACCTGGCCTTGGACACTTCCAGGGATGGGGCAGCCACAGCTTCTCCAGACTCTCTCTCCATTGTTCTTGTAGGCTCCCTTCAGGTGCCAGGATGTGTCCATATGTCTCTTCATCCATAAATCCACCCAATAATTTTTTAAAGCATTGCCCTCTCATTACGGAACTCGATAAGACATTAGATATCTCCAAGGTAGAAAACTTCCATATAGCATAAACCATGTCGGGTTTTGAGAGGAGAGAAAGTCACTGTGGAATCTGCACATGGAGAAAAGCAAAAGCTGAAGCTCACTTGATTGACAGCTAAAATGAAACAAGCAGGAGCCCAACTCCTCCAGTACAGTCTCAAAGAATTTTAAATCTTAATTTGTCATTTAGAACAAATCTCTACTCTTTCAAAAAAAAAAGATTTTTATTTAGATTTTTAAAAATTACAATAAATATTTCTGTTACTGCAGTATGAAAACATAGATTGCACTTGACACAGTGAAATTGTGTTTCCATTTAATGCAGTGGGAATTTCAGCACACACTGGCCAGCATTTCTTGACATACTACCTTCCTGAATACAAAGTGCAGCTGTGAATCCATCTGTTGCTTGGTTTGGTTTTGTTTTGATTTGTTTCCCGGTTTGCATTGCTTGGTTTGGCTGTCAGGCAGAGGGAGAACTCAGGGCAGGAAGTTGTTGCAGTATCTGTCATCTCACCTGAAGTTCTTGAGATTTCTATAAACTGTATATTCTTTGGCTCTTCTACAAAAATGTGAGAATATTCAGATAGAACTGTAACTGATGCTACATCCGCTTCTTGGAAAAAAAGATTTAATGTAAAGATTAATCAAGAGAACAAAAGACCTTTCTTCACTTCCATTTATTCGTTGCATATTCAGTTTGCTCTTTATCACTCTTTGAGCGAAAAATACTCTACACACAACTACATCTCTGTAAGAATGAACCTTTCCATTTCAGGAATTAACTCTGCAGGATTTCGACAATTTGCTTGAGACATGGAGAACTAATCAATGTGAAAATGTAACATGATGCAGTTTGCCCTCATTTTAAAAATCATAACATTCAAGAAAACAAACAAGCAAGCACAGTTTGTTTTTCTTCCAGGAAATCACATACTTTCGATTTCTGTATTTTAATTTCCATGGTTCTTTTTTTTTAAAGAAGCTTTATTTTCTCTTTCCTTGTATTTTATATGATAAATGATTTCTCATTAAAATGCAGATTTCATTCTTCCTTGGGCTATTAGATGTCACTGACTTGGATAAAGGGCTCTTCACATAAATTATTATAGCTCAGTCTTTCATTTTTCTATGAAATTCCTAAGGTTAGAGTTGTAAGAGCATGAATTCTAGTCTTGAAAGTCATAGATTGTCCTTAATTCCATTAATGTTAATCATATTTTATGGCACTATGGCCCTTGCTGGGAAAAGCTGTTCACTGTACTTAAATAATGATATTACTGCTCTGCTATTACTGCAGGAAGGTGGCATTAACTGATCTCCACCCCTGAAAGTCTCAAGGCATCAAATCTCATCTATAGGGAGGAAAGAAAAAGAGGCAGAGAGGGAAGGAAGGAAAAAGGAGGGAGTAAGGGTGGGAAGAGAGACCAAAGAGGAAGGGAATGAAGAGATAATTTGGGTACAGGTGAAAAATCAGAAAGCACAATGAAAAAGATGCGAATTGATTTTTTTTTTCCCCATGGTGCTTACCAGCAGCTGGAGGATTGTGCATACTTATAGGAAAGGTCATGATGTGGGCTGTGAGGTTCATACACACATGCCAGACATGTCAGTGACCTGACACCATGAAACAGAGGTAGTTTGCAAAGGAAGACTTTGTAGCTCAACAATGAACCAGCATAACAGTATAAACTAAGTACAGACATGTGGGACATGCTCTAAAATCCACACAGGTGGTATCTTCTCTCACTGTCCACTCAGGTCCATAATGGCAAAGGGCATCTGCCTCATTTTCTTTGTGTCAAGCTGTAGCAGAGTGAGACAGCAAATGCTTGGAAAGCAAGGATGCAGCATTCACATTCTGAAGAGCAAACTGTAACTTAATCCTGTAACTTCACCATTTAGTATGAACACCTTCCTCTTTGCTGCAGCTCCCTTTGGAACCATCACCTGATGCTTGCAGAACATATTAGCTCTGTGCTCATGTATTGCATGTATTTCCCACTTAAAATATTATTTCGATTTTCCAGGTGTTGTTGGCTGGATGCCTGTCTACAGGGCATCCAGTTTGTTTTCCCAGCAGCCACTACAGCTGTGGGAGCCTGCTCAGAGGTTGAGAAGACAAACTTCTTCAAGCCCTGTCTCCCAAATCCAGGAAGAGTGAACACCTAAGCTCAATAAGGGCAATATTTATAGGAGTTTCAGCTAGAAACATGAGTGCCAAACTTGATGATTTTGTTTTCATGTTTTACTTTTGTATTGCTCAGCCAAAACAAGTTAATTTTAAATGGAATGTTTTCATTTGGGAAAAAAACCAAAACCAAAACAGAGTAGCTCTTTGTGAGCTGTTATTTTTAGTTTCACCAATCCAAAAGACTGACAGAGGCGAGTTCTGATTTCTGTTGTCTATAAACCCTTTAGGGTTAGACCTTGCAGTGTTATTTATTATCAAATAAACTTCTGTATTACTTTCTAAACCTCTCTAAGTCAAGGATTTACTCCTGGATGAGCATTCACAATCACTGCACAATACAGCATAGTAGAAGCCAGTAGAACCACATTGCTGAAGCATGAAATCCCATACAAAAACATGGAAATGCTTCTGTTAGGAAGAAGTCCCATTAAGTTTCATCCCACTGGATTTTGGAACAGAGACTGCTCCTGAATTGCTGGACCATAGAAATGCCATTCTGCAGGAGAGAGGTGACCAATGTCAAAAATTACATGTGTTTTACCCTATTAAAATTTTCTTCTCTCAGGATGTTGCTAGACTGGACAGTTTAGTGCAGAGGTACTTGGGGGAACTCCCTCCCACCAACCCGTATATCCAAAATATCTTGTCTATACAGCTTCATCTTGAATAATTTGTGCAGGTACATTTATTGAGAGAATGTGAGAATGTAAATGTATTGCTACATTTTTAAAGAGTGAACTAAATATTCTTTTGATTTTGTTTCAGAACAATGAGAAACTCATAGTGTGGTTTGATTTCAATATGACCACAGGTGAGACTTGTTGCATTTGACTGAATTTTGCCTTGAAAGCTGGTGGTGGGTTTTTTCCCTAAGCAAAGTGGGCTCTGGCCTTTGCAAACTGAACTGTAAATTTGCAGGATTTTTGCCCAGAAGGTTTGTGTGCATGGGAGCACTAGAAAGAGCAGGGAAGCTCTATATGTGTGGAAGTTTGTATTTGGGTGTAGATGGTTTAGTTTGAGAACAAATCAGGGGCCCAGATCAGGGTGAGCAGAGAGCTGAAGATTCAGTGCTTCGGGTAATAAGGAGCAGGTGCATGATCAGAAGAGATATCCCCAAAACCCAGAGTTCAGAAAAATGCACCTCAAAAACTGGAGAGGGAGTTGACTAACCTGATTCCTGAAAATCTCCTGAAAAGCTCTTTTGTGTTTTCCTGCTTCTATAGAACTGAGGGGGAATGAACTTGTATCTTCATATATATAAATTAAAATAGTAATTTTAAAGTACTGTTACACAAAAATAAATCAAGTAATAAATCAAGTCCTCAAATAGTTCATACCTCCAGATAGCCAACACGACTTCAGGAAAGAGGCAAAATGGGGAATATAAAGGGAGAAATTGAGGTAGAAGATCATGAAGGGAAAGGATACAACTGTGTGGAATTAAAGGCAAAAAAAAAGGTCTGAGAAATAAGGGGTGCTGAGATAAAGCTCTTCCTACTGTCCAGATCCAAGATATGTGGCTGAATCACAAGACTCTTAGAGCTTATAAAAGTGCTGGATGCTCAAGTATACCTTCATCTTCCCATGATAGTGAGCTTAGTTTGGGTCTGTCATTACTGTCTGTGGAGTAAACATGACCATAAAAAGGGAAAAGTTTATTTCATTGTGTTTTATTTCTTTCATTTAAACCCAAAGTAATTTCATTCTTTACACATTTCTTCCCATGCCAGTGGCCTTGCTTCCAACCTTTTGACTTTGTCAAGAAGCAGCCTAAGCCAATAAAAATCTTCAAGTGTCATGCACAATAAAGACTCAGGTACAGTTTTCTAAATGACTGTAAAGAAAAATTTACTGAAAAGCAGGAAAAGAACTCATATCTAGAAATCAAATCTCTGCTTGTAAAAGTCAGAGGTTAAATTCTTTTTATAAAAAAAGCTCTTATATGCATCTTTCAGGCATGTCCTATCCTTACTTAAATATTTGAGAGGAGGGAAGCCACTGGGATAGGCAAGAACAATTCATAGACTTATGTTAGAAATCTACAGCACAAAAACAAATCACTTCCCCCCTTTAAATGACATTTATAATCTTCACTTATCAAGTATTATGAGTTATAGTACAACTTTTGAAAGGCAGAAGGAAAAGCAAAATAACAGCAACAAAAAACACATCCCGGTGTGTATTTATTTTAACTTGTAATTCAAGTCAAACCAATTGTGCTGCAGGGTATTTAGTTTATTTAATGCTGAAGTTTGAAAACTACACCCAGAATTATTTTTGGATGATATTTATAAGACACATAACACGGGAATGATTGATTTATTTGATGTTTTGAGGGTTTGTATTTTGCTTAGCTTGTGCCTAAATCCAAAAAAATCATATTCATAACAAAGCTGGAGGAATTTTTTTATTTAACTTCTATTTTCTAGTATAAGGGCTAAATTTTAAAAGTAGGCATTGACAAAATAGAAGTCCCTCTACTGACTTCCACAACTTGAAGGAAAAGATCTGTGACTGCTTTCCTAATTGCCCAAAGCAGATCCATAAAATAGCTGCTCGTCTCAGGCAATGGCTGGTTTCACAGTCCCATTAATTTTACTGTGTGAAGTACTTGGCCTTCAGAGAGATGGAGTTCATTATTTCATATTTAGTGGCCACCTTAACAGATATGCCTAATTATATAGCTCCTGGTCTGAAGGAATGACGTGTTAGGATGTTCACATACTGTTTTCCTTTGATGGGAATTGGGCCCAAACCTCCCCCAGCTCTCCCAGAAGCACAGTGAATATTGGGCGTATTGCAGAGCTGGGAATTTGCTGAATGTCCAACCACAGCAGGCTTTTCCTGCTGTGTCCCAGTGCAAAGATTATTTTGGTTTAGGATGGCTTTTCATTTGTGCCCTGCCAGGGCTCATTCTGTGGATTGCCAATGGCAATCATACTCCTGACTCCCTCTGGAATTTCTCAGAACGAAGATGATTTCCCTGGAGCTGCACAAGCACTGGGATCATTTGCCTTTTATCTCCTGCTCATCCTGTGGAAAAAAATATCAGAATCACCCAGAACAGCTCTTCCAGGACTTTTAGGTCACAGTCCCAACGTTTTGGTTTCAGTTAGATTTAATTTTTTCTCAGTAGCTGTTACAGTGTTGGGTTTTGGATTCAGAATGAGAATGGTGTTGATCACATACTGATGATTTGTTCTCTTGCTAAGTCGTGTTTATCCTAAGTCAAGGACTTTTAGTTTTTGTCTCACATTCTGCCAGTGAGGAGGTTTGCAAATGAAACTGTGAAGGAGCAGAGTTGGGACAGGTGACCCTAACTGACCAAAGGGATATTCCACACCATGGAACATTATGCCTAGTGTATAAACTAGGCTGAGTTACCTGGAAGGAGGGCTGAGCTGGGTTCAGGAAGGGGGGGTCTGGCATAATTTGTTTTTCCCTTTTTATTATTATAATTTACCATTATTGTTGTATTTTACTTTATTTTCAATTATTAAACTGCTCTTATCTCAACATACAGGTTTTACTTTGATTGTTCTCCCCGTTCCACCAGGATGGGGGGGAGAGAAGGGGTTGAGCCAGCAGCTATGTGATGCTTAATGTCCAGCTGGGCCAAAACCCCTACACCCAAGCAGAAGTGAGGAAAGCAAAGTTCCACAATCACCTTCGCCCCTTTCCTGTGTCCAAGGAGAAGGAGGAGGAGGGTTACAGGAGGTGCTGGTTGGCCCTGTTGCCCACCAGCAGCAGAAACCTTTGTGGTGTAGTGTCCAATCTGCATCCCATGGCAAGAAACAATTGTGGAGGGCACAGGCTCCTCCAGAGCAGCTACCACCCCATGCAAAGTCCTGTTGCAAGGTCTCTTATATTCCAATGAAGCAGTGACTCCATTTCACGCCGGGGGCTGGAGAAGGGGCCGTGGGTTAAAGCAGAGCACACCTGTAGATACCAAGCAGGCTGGGACTTGCCTGCCTGCCATGAGACCTTCCAGCGATGCAAACTAAACCTGAACACCCTGCATGCTTTTAGATTGTAAAATTATATCCCTGGTTTTTTGTCTTAGGCAATTTGCTGTCTGTGCCATCTGCCATTTGGACAAGGGCACATTCCTGGACACTTAACCCCACTGCTTCAGGGAGCAGCTTGTCCATTCATTTTGCAGAATATAGAAGCAAATACTTCCACAATCAGCACTCCTTGAAAACTTAGTCTGACTTCTTTGTCCCTTTCCCAGTCGAACTTCCTTCAGAGTTAGTTCACAATCGAATGGGATCTACACCTCCTCACTAAGAGAGCTCATTTTACTCCACTGTAGTGGAATATCTGCAAAGGCTGACATGCTCATTGCTCTATTGTTCTATTTCATGGTAAGACAGATGTTTCCCTAGTGTCATTTTTCTAGATCACATGTGATTTCACTGAAATACATAACTTCACTAAAGGAATAATTAAGGATATAGGTAGATAAATTAAGAGGTATTACATCAAAGATTCTGCTTTCATACACAAGAAAAGAAATACCACAGAAAACTGTACACTATACAAAAGAAAACTAAAAGAAAGCACCAGCCCTTGTCATACATGTATTTGCATAATGAACATGCTCCAGGTTTTGATGTTTGTTTTCCAGTTGTGGTTTCAAATTTTGAAAATGTATTGCTTCTCACCTGCATAAATTTAGGTTATCCTATATGGAAACTCAAGACCTAATTCATACTCCCAACATTTTTTTTTTGGTGTAAAAAAAGGCTTATGAAACCCCCTGAGTGATGAGAGGCAAATCCTACATATTTACTTCTCATTTCACCTCCCACAATACAAAGAAACCCAAATTATATAGAGTAGGATCTGACCTAAGAAATGGTGTTTTTCTTTCTGAACTACCAAACAACATTTGATAAAATCCATACTCTCAGTCCAGTCCATCCAGCTGGTGATCCTACAGCTCTTGTCAATGGCAAGATAGAATTTGTCTTTTCAACATTTGTATCAGCATGTCAATGGAAAGAACAAAATAGATTTTACAATACTTTGGGAGACAGGGGTATGAAACAGACCTTCATAAAGAATTGAATCTTTGGGATCAGATCTTCAATTTGACTGTAACTGATGTAAGTAATGGTCACTGAATTCTGGGATTGTGACATCACCCCAAATAAAGCCAAGGCTGAGAAATGCTACTGAGTCACAGAAAGTGAAAGAAAAAATATGGAATCTAGCTCCATTTACATCTTGTTTATTTTATACTGATCTCTCCAGTGACAGAATGATGGATGTGATTTGACTCATGATATTTTAGCTCCAGAATAACAAAACTGAAATGCTTCTATGTTTTATAGAGGTTTGCTTGGTTATGCTATCAGCACTGTTTCCTTTCAGGCAGAAGAAATGAGAGTATTAAAAATAATTACAAGTATAAAAGAAACTTCATGACCTAAATTAGTGGATGCACTATGTTATCTACAGAAGGAAGAACTGGGTGTGTTATGTACTGTGCTCAAGGCTAACTAAATTCCTCAGCTTTAGCTACTTTGGCATTAATTACCTGTAATTATTTTTGCCCTTTCATAGAGATTTATGTTGGTCTGAATCATCTTTTAAAACCTAATTAAATCAGCTATTTCCTTTTCTCTTAGTCCCATTCAATGATGAGTTTGTTCTCATTTTTTCGTATTTGGATATTAATCTTTTCAATGTTTGTGAAAATTTCTGAAGAAGAGGGTGAATGAATGCCCCTCACTGAGACATTTTATACACTCAGGTGATTATATTTTCCAAAGTATTTACAGATCTTGTCTGATGCCATTTGAAAACCTGGTTCTCACTATGATCCTGCCCCAATGTTTATATGTAAAGCTTCCCTGAGAGCTAAAGGAGTCCCAGGTTTTAATCAGGGGTCACAGATTTCAGCTCTTGCCATGTTCCTTAGTTCCTCAGTCTGCAAGTGATGTGACTACTGACCACTTCAGGCACTGAGCTTTGGGTCTAACAAGCCCTGTCTCACAGTCCCATAGTATCCTCAGCTCAATTCTAATGTAAGAGGAAAAGTGATGGCTATTTTCAATGCAGGATTAATACTAAATAGTATCTGCCATGGTTATAAAGGGAATTTTTACTTCACCATGAAAGATTCACTCTTTCTGTTGTTTTTTCCTCCATGTGTGTGTACTTATATATATATATATATAAACACATTTTAAATTAATTTCCATGCTTCACTTTCAAAATGGAGAGAAGACTTGGTCTCTGTGAATTCCTGTTGTAGCTGTATCTCCAAATCTCCAGTGTATTTATTCACTTTCTCTGCCAATGAATCTGTAGACACTCCATCAAAACTGAAGGAGTCACATCTGTCTAAAACTGGTTTCAATATTCCACCTATTGTGTAGTTAGAAGTCAAATGTACACATTTGAAGAATCCCATAGAGCTGAAATACTCGTTTTAAATGGATGTAAGCGAGGTCATGGCAAGGTCTGTGAGATCCTAGGCCTGGGTTTGTCACTGGTCTTTTTGATTCCTCTTAAATAATCTGAGAAAATCAGGAAGTAACAAGAACTCTTTTAGCCACAAACAGGGAAAAATGATTTTGTTGAACAAGAGCCAAGACCAGTGTTTGGAATCCAGAACACAGCCTTATTAAAGAGGACAGAAGAGGCAGAGGGAGACAGAAAATGGTAATGCCTTCAGGTGGGAATGTGAGGATACCATTAATTGTCTCCTAAATTAAAGTCTTCCTCATAGTCATGAAATGTTTAGTAATTTTTAAGGCACTCTCCTCAAACTCACTAATTTGCACATAAATTGAAGCACCTTACACCAGAATTTTGTAGCATATGCTAATTACTGATCCTGGCTCATAGCACTGGTACTTTAGTGTGACTCTTTCCCATATAATTGCATCTACTCCCAGATAGCCATGCACCTTTCCACCTCTGTTTGATGCATATGCAAAATGTGTTTTAATTTCAAACAACCCCTCAGCATATGCAGTTTTAGGTCTGAATTCTATCCTAAGGAGCAAGGGGATGTGCTGTGCAGAGCTGTCTGCAGGCAGGTCTAAAGACAAACCCCACAGTGCAACTGCAGCGTCGTCAGGCATGTGAAATCCAAAAGGAATATTCATGGAATAGATAGATACATTTTTCATCCATGTATTAGGGCAAATGTGGATTATTTAACAAAAAAAATCCCACAGTACTGTTTTGTGGAAGAAAGCAGGTAGTCTTAAATGCATTAGCAATTCTGGTAACTGGCTTATACATGCAAGTGGGGGAGCATAAAGCATTTATTGTACTTTCTGATAATTTCCCCAGCTAATATCTAAGGAAAAGCAAAGTGAATATTAGAATCTTATGCTGCATTCTTTGAAAGCTCTGCACAGCCATATTTTTTAACAGTAGGAAAATGCATTCCTAATTCTCCTAATTGCTTGAAATGTCTGTGAAAGTAGTTGGTGAGTAAGTTTTTTAGCTGGAAGTGAATGTCATGCAGCCAAATCAACAGACTGTAGGGACAAACAACAAAATTTAAGTCAGATTAGCAGGAATGAGAGGTTTTAGGCTGCTCATATACTCTGTATCAAAAGAAACTACCTGACTGTGCACAGGAAGGGAGTGTGGATTTAAAGAGGATGATAAGAAAACGTCTGCTACAGCCCCAGCCCTCCATATATCCTAAAGCCTGAACTTGTTCCAAATTCCCAGCCCTGTTTAATTTATCTCTTGCTCCTCAGTAGATGTGAGTTGTCACAGGGCAATTCCTCAGAGGTCACAGCAGTTTCACCAGGGATCACTTTCTCCCATTAAGTGACAGCATTGTTGACTACCAGCCACAGGAATTGAACACAGGGTGCACACTACAAAGCTGAGACATCACCTTCTCTTCAACACACGCTGATTTCTGGTGAGCTGTGGTACAGCCCTGAATTATGTGTGTTTCATGCTTACAAATGGATGGAATTAACAGTGATGATGCATAAAGGCATCAGCATGGGATAGTTCTGTTTTACCAGAACTATCCTCCAAGATTCCCTGTGTCTGATTTTTTTAAAAAACACCAAACATGCATTAGAGTTGTTTTCCTTTTTGGTGGAGGTTAACAGTGCACCTCACATTATACACAAAGGGGTGAGAGCTCTGCACTGTGAGCTGAAACCTGAACCAATGATGGAAAACAATATTCAGCAGATCAACATCTGTTTACATCAGCTGAGAATTGGGAGCAACACTATAAACTGAGTAGTGCAGACTGAATATTAAGGGAGTTTTCTACAGATATTGAGGCTGGGGAGAACACAGAGCTGGTTTTCCAGTGCCAACACTTCACTGCATTTGTTCCTCTCAAAAGATTTGATTGACTGAGACAGTGGGGTGAGCTCATCTCCCTGGCAGAATCATATAATACAATTTCTTGTGTAGCTGCCAACATGTAATCTTGTGGGTAATTATAGTTTAGGAGCATTTTACTTAAGGAAACTATAATTAGTGTTGTAGCGTTTAAATAAGGTTTGAAATTGATTCACAGCTAGTAATTGATGATCAGCACAACCTCTAGAAGTCATAGGGATCTGAAGCATGGATAGATTCATTTTTTCTGGTTCATGTCCAAACAAGAAATAAAAAGCAAAACAAGACAATATAATACATGTTTTGACACTGATGGAAGAAGGAGGGGACAGAGGGAATTGCAAATACACCTCAGCAAACTGTCCCACTGTTGGATTGCCTAGAGGTCCAAAAAAAGCTCATTCATGTCCACTCAAGACTTCCTTTAATTGGCTCAGATCCTGAACTACAGGAAGACCACCTCCAAAACCAGGTGTGTGTATCTGCAGTTTTATTACTCATTAGAAACATTCCCTTTTCCAGCCTACTTCCTATATTTTAAGAAGTGGACATGTGTTATTATCTTAGACTACACTATTAGCTAGAAATCAAGAAATCTTTCCAATGACACATTAGACATGATTCATTGCACCAACTTTCAATTAACATTAAGCTAAGCCAGTCTAAGCCTATGCCAATCCCTCAGCTGCTTTGTATAATAGAATCAAAAGGGCAAAGGATCTTCCATAAGGCCATTTTCTCCATTTATCTTTGAACCCAGTGGCAGCAATCATCAGGTTATTTTGGAGACCTTCATATTATATAGCAAAACCAAGAATATAGTCCTAAAATAGATTTGATGAAGACAAGTGGAAATATTAAGGGAAAACTATAAGCAAAAGGTTTGAGGGCAACGGCAAAGGGAAAGGTTTCCTATACAAAGCTCCAAAACTCAGATGATGACTGGGGATAGATTTCTTTTAGCCAGACACCCTCGTGAGACCTTAGCTATTTATTTCCCCCTGTAAAAAAGACACTGTACACGTATACAGATGTACTGTGGGTCCATACTCACAAGACCACTAACTGCTTCTCCAGATAAAGTTCTTGAAAAAAAAATTACTTTGCCTTCCTTCCTACATGTCAACACACAAGTTGAAGGATTTAGGTTTTGTTTGTGGTGTCATAAGTAAGGACATTGCTAAAGAAATCAAGTAATTTCTTTTGCCTTGGCATTTAACAGTTTTTAACCTTGCAAACAAAGCAAACTGAACCTGAGTCTTAGGTGGATGAAAAGTTCCCATAAAAAAAGACATTCACAGAGGCACAGGAGTGGGTCAGGGATTTATTGATTTTATCATACTGTTCCTTCAGAAGCAAACCAGCTGCTTCAGAGGAAAGTACAGGAAGCCCTACAGAAGGCAATTATGAAATAACTTGCTGACAGGAAAGAATTCTTATAACTCACATTAATTAGAGGTTATCTTATGTCCTGAAAGCATGAAGACTTACATCCTTTCCAAAAAGATTGTCATGCTGTTTATCATTTTTGATCTTCACTAGCTTGTAAACTGGATCTTAAACCACATGTTTCTTGATTCAACTTAATGGCACAAAATGAACATTGTTTATTTACAATGAAGGCATAAACTCTTTTGTATAAATCATATAAATTTTTCATTATATTACAAATTATTGCTAAGGATAACCAAAATGAGTCATCTGGCATTAAAAAATCAGCAGAGGTTTGAGGATTTCCCTCATAAATTCAGAAGAACACGATCACATTTTATAACAATGAATTGTAACAAACAAGATGAGTTTTCCTACTTTCAAGGTCTGCTATCAATTATTAACTGAATTAAGCTTCTCTCCATTTATTTAACCTTATGACAAATGTGTTCAGGAAATTTCCATCTCTGTATTTATATACCTGTCCCTCTCTCACATACAATACTGGGACACACACCCAGTCATCTGACAAGCAGAAATACAAACTAGATGATTGTAGCCCTGAAGCTGGAGACTGCAGATATGTAGTAATGGAGGGAATCACCCAGCCAGCATCCCTTGCAATGTTTAAATATAACTGTATATCACCCAAATCAATCAAAGCCCTCTTGCTTTCCCCCCTACTGCAGACAATGCTGATGCTTCAGCTGTTTGCACAAGTGTTCTTCAAAGCAGCAGTGCAGTGTACAAGACTCATCATGGTGTAGCCCAAGGCTCAGGCCTTCAGCCTTCAGCCACTACCACTCCCCATTCAATTCTGTAACTGCCTTTGGCCACCCTGATTTCAGGCAAATGGGTTTTGGGAAAAGAAAGAGAAAAGAAGCTGTTACCTTCTCTGATTCTCCCTTCATTTCCACCATTTCTAAGTGGGTTGTGTGTCAGTTGGTTTATCCCAATTTTTGGCTGGTGACAGTCAGAATTGCCCTTACTAAGCCATTGTCATACAATCCTAGCATGCAGCCAGTCAATTCAGCTGGGACTGGAGAAGTCCTGACCTGCCTCTAGGGTGGAAGGATCCCCTTGGCTCTCCTTGCCTTGGCTAAGAAGCCACAAACTAGATTTGTTTTTACTTAAGAGACCCCTTATATCAAAGAAGGACCTGCTCTAGTCTTGTATGCTTTGAAAGCTGTCAAACTGTCTGTGGCTCATATCAAAGAAGCTTTTTACATCTTTTGTCATGTATGTCAGTGGTTGCCCTTCCAAAGTGTACAAACATTGCCTTTGTTCCTGTGACAGGCACCTTCCTGCTCACGTCTCAAAGCTCTTGATGTGGTTTCTGTGATTTTTTTTTATTCTACTAGAACTTCCTGCTTCATTTTTTACTAAACAGAAACCCAAAGGGAACTCGGTTTTCACCTGTCAACTGCCATGCGCATACAACCTCCCCTTTCCATCACTTTCCGTTAGAGTCTTTCATCATTTCAAGGGCTTTTTCACATTTACATTTTTTCTATCTGCTCCTTTGGGAAGTGTTATTTTCCTTTTTAACTACAGCTCCTTTGTCATGTTTACTGCATCAACCCTACTCATTCCTGTTGCCTCCTCTTTGTCCTTGGGAAGAGCATCCTTTGGCCTCAGGAAGAGGTCTCCCCATCTGTGTTCCCATGGTGGCCTTCCTACAGAAAGGGCTGCCTTTGGCATCCACTGCTGCTCACCAGCTCATCTCTGTAGCTCTGTCTTTAGTGCAGCAGCTGTTGGGCTCACAGCACTCAACCATTTCCTCCACCTTACTGACCCAGTGCTTCAAAACAGCACTGACTTGGGAAAAAACAGATGGATGAAGTAGAGAGATGGGAGCTTTTTTCTCACATGATCCCAAAGACACAGAATTCAAGCAGATTTGGCAGATATTGTGTATTCTACAGCAAGAAAAATCCTTAAATGTATATAAAGAGAATATCAGGCAGAAGAAGCTTAAGCACAAATTTGGTTGCACAACTGTTGTTCTAAATTACACACGTTAGATTTAACTACTCCCCAAAACGTCCCAGTGTAAATAAACTGTAAGACTGTACTACTTGTGAGAATAAAAATGCACAGCACTTAAAAATAGCTGATACAACTACCATAGATACACAAACAATTAAGCAACAGCAAATGACCAGAGACCAACAGTGAATGTGGAAGATCAATATTAGTTGAAGATATGAATCATTCGAATTTGGTTCTTCTCCAACTTACATCAGATTGCTATCATTATTGCCAGAGGTCAGTGAAGTAATTTCTAATTTCATCCATGCAATATATTTTTATATATATTGATATAAAAGTACAGGAAGAAACCTTGCTGTATAGAACCTGATTTAGGACTGGCCACAGCTCTCCATAGAATTAAATGTCCACTTACAGGATTTTCTTTCTTCTTCTGGCCTCTTTTGCAGTTCATGTCTTAATGAAATACAGAGAAGCCCAGAAAACAGCCACTTGAACTTCAGTATCAACAATGGGTCAGTCTTGTGGGAATTTGGAAGTTTGAGATTATTCAGGATAGAGAGGTTTCAGGGGGCTGCCCTCAAAGTGCTCACAGCACCATTGGACTACTTTTGCAGAAACTCTCTTTCTCTGGAGGTTTTTGAAAGTCTGTCTTCATTCTAAATGCACTGTTAGGTACTTTCCAAAGGAATATTTATGTTCATGACCTGACTTGGAAAACAGTTCTAAGGCACAGTTTTGGTTTCCAGTGAGGTTCTGCCCAGCTCATTTTGGTTTCCATGAAGCACAAAGAGCTCGTGACTGGCCAGGGTGATTCAGATCCTCATATGGTGTTAGATGCCAGCAGCCTCCTGGCACTCTGGCCTCACATCTGACCATGTAACCACACATCCTCTTAAGTATAAAACTCTGATTTTTTCTACTTTGTTCAATTTTTGGCATGTGCAGGCCATGGTTGTTACGCCTTCCACGTTACATTATGATAGTGCACATAACATGTATGTTGTTCCATCTCTGCTTCTTTCCCTCTTGTTTTCTCCCTGGATGAAACCAGTCTTTTTAAATTTGACTATTTTTTTATACATGTAAACAGCATCAAGATTTGGCCCAATTTATGTCTTTTGTCTTATACAGAAGCGAGGTTATCAAGTATAATTCTCTGTATATCCATGCCCTAGTTACATGTTCTAGCATTGGCATTAAACAGTGTCAGTGAGAAGCTGTTTTGAGATGATACAAAAAGGGCTTTTGATTATTTTAGCAATCATTTCAGTGCTTGCTTTGATCTGACCCTTATCAATTTCCATCCAGAACATTTACTCATGTATAATTAAATATATAAACATGCACTCACACACTTGTCTCCATGTTCATACCCATCCACACAAATAAACATTTCCAGACATTTCTAGGTGGTGACGAACTCCTGTCCCTGGGAAACAGGCATTCAGACAGTACAGACCTCCACATCCTCATCAGAGGAAGTGGTAGTCAGCAAAAGCAGAGTCACTGACTATTGAATCCTTGATATCAGGAACTACCCACAAAGAGAAGAGCAATCTAGAGTTGAGTGGATTTGCAGGGTAGGGTTATAGGTCTGTCTGTGGGCCTACAGTTATTTTCAAATTCCTGCTTTAATTTTTGACATGCACAGCAGAAAGATTTAATTCTGACGATTTATTTTGCTATAGTAGCTAAGAAATGAGAGGCATTTCCTATTTTGAAATTATGTGGTCCATAAAAGGTGACCCAGACAATAAGAAACAGGATGTTCAAGTGTAAATAAGCTTTCATTTTAATATTTTACAAATATAAAACTTGTCTGTAGCTGGTCTTGTTTCATTTTTCACCATGTTGTCAATTCAGTGCACAAAAATAGATATTCTGAATTCCCTGGGATCTGTTTTTTAAGGAATCTTCACTCGCAAGACAAAGTGAATTGTTAGATACCGAGCACTGATAAAGACCATGCAGTAGTGATACAAAGTGCCAAAGCCTGGAAAGAGCTCCTTGAGGCCTTCCCAGTGTCACAGAGGAGTGCTGGTTGGAATTCAGGTTAAAAAAGGGATTTTCTGGCCTTCCTATCAACTTGTATCTATGGATACAGGCTCACCCTGATGGATTACAGTCCTCTAAGATATTTATGAACTTAAGCCTCCTTGACATTACACCTTCAGTGTTAGGCATTACAGAACTCTCATCAGTACTTCTATCTACTCATAATGTCACGAGGCTGCATATCTAGGTCTCTACCTTCCTCTCCCTTCAAAAATGCAGAGAGATGAGCCCTGTCTGACTCTCACAAAGCTTCAACAAGATGGCTGGGGAGGAACTGCAACCCAGACCAATCTCCAGCTGGTCTGTTAGTCATGCCTTAGAACAAGGAGATACAGTCTTTGTCCCATCTACCATGAGTAGAAAAGCTCTGATGATCTATTTCTTAAAATAACAATCTGATTTTTTTTTCAGATTAATTTTTGAAAGACAGTGGTAGCCACCATGATTCATTATAAACAGATTAATGTCTAAGTGTGTGTTAGACATAATCTGAGAACATTTCCTCTCTGGAGGCCTCCTGGGAAGAGGTGGGAGTGTACCTTTGAGGACCCAGTGGAGCAGATGATGTGCCAGGCTGCTTGGCAGGGTCAGGGCTGAGGCAATTCTGGGTTTGCAGAAGGGCTCAAAACCAGGGGAAACATTAAAGCCTGAAAGTGACAGCCACATGCAGTTGAGAGGTCTCTGAGGTGAGGCAATAAATGATTAGTGGTTTCCATGATCTCACCTTTTGACTTAGCTGCCCTATTTAGCCTCTCTGACTGTTTACATGGAGCCAGTCCCTAGAAACCTGCTCAATGTGAGGCAAAAAGTGTGTGCTCTGAACAAGAACTCGTCTTTCATACCTTTTTTCAATGTTTTCGAGATTTTAACTGAACTTCCCTGTTTTATGCAGTAAACTACACCTGCAAAAGGTAGAGGCACCACCATAATGTATAAAAAGGGAAGCACATTTATTCTTCACCAGATCACACCATGCTTTTAAGAAATGTCACTTTAGTGACTGTTAGACAGAGGCTTATTCATTAGACAAGCTTCCCTAACCAATGAGTGAGAAGGAATTATATTTTTTTCTATTTTTGCTAAAACTGGCAAGTATATATTTAGAGTTGCCCATACTCAAAACGTTGGTGGAATAAATTCTGAATCTGGGTTTGCCAAGTTTCACATAGCTGCATTTACCAAATTTCACCAGGGACGTACTGATTTACATATCTAATGTCCAGTCCCTCAAAGTTAAAGTAGGATTTCTAGTTATCTAGTTTTTCTAGGTATTTGGGTTTTGCCAGTGAAGTTTTCAAAGAACCTACATCCCTGCTTCTGCATAGAAACTAAGCCTTAACACTGGTTCCTACCTCAGCCATAAGCCATATTCCAATTCTCAGGGTTCCCTGCCTGTCAGTGCCAGGTAGCTTTGCTCAAAACTTATCCATTTTAACAGAACTAAAAATGCTTCCTGTCATATGCAAGCAGGCATAAAAATAGGACAGTTGAAAGCAGCTGGATGTCACGTTGTCATTCCAAGTGAAAAGGCTGGCACTTTCCTCAGGAATGCAGTGACTCAAGTCCCCAAACAAGAGAAGACCAAATAAATAATGACAGTAGGAAACATAGGACAGATAAATTCCAAAGCAGTGCTTCAAAACTTGTATTTAAGTCTTTGCCCATAGACCACTGATTAAAGTATTCACCTGCCATGTAAAACCCCAGGAATATTTTTTTTTCTTTTGGTTGAGATGATTCAACCCTTACCTCCCACAGATGTGCTCTAACCCTAACCACTAAAATGTACTTTTTCTGAAGTGGGGAATTTCTCAAGTTAAAGGTATTTCACTTTGCATGGAGCAATTAAATAGCACTTGGACATCTGAGAGGATTTGAAAATTATGCTTTAGCCTGTATTTAGGGATATTAACCTACCTTGGAGAGAAGCTGGCTGTCCCATACAGCATAGACTAGCAGGTAGGTTGCAGGTGTTGCCAGCAGAGAAAAGTGGTTTTCTATTTCTTCCTCTAGTATTTGAGCCACACTGGGCTCTTTAATTGACTAATTAAGAAGGCCTGCTTGGAAAAATGTTTGGAGTAAGTGAGCTGCCCCAGGCTGGTTGCCTGAAGAAGAGAGTTGGCTCTGGCTGCAGCAGCTGCAGGGGAACTGACCCCAGCCCTCTTGCTGTATGTATGATGCTCTCCAGCCCTGATCCTGAAATTTGAAAGGTTCCTGTTAATAACCTGGATCATTTTTCCTCTGTGGTTTCAGAGGCCACCGGCAGTGCCTCACTCCCTCTGCAGCCCATTCCCTGGTTCTGTCGTGAGTTCCTTCTGTCCACGTGCTCTGACCACCTCTGATACCATCCTGGCATGAAAACATCCCACAGTGGCACATCCCAGGCAACTGTTGGCCCAGGTCCTATCTGTACTCATGTGATAACAGCATCATCTTGTACGTGTGGAAGTCTAGGACACTTCATAGGCTCCCTTCGGTTGTACACGTTCTGCGTGGGCTCCTGGCTGAGGAGCCCTGCCTGTGCTGCAGCACAAAGGATGACCTCTTCTTTCTGGAAAGAAAGTTGCCATGACTGCCAAACTGAGTGTGCTGTTTATATGCCTTGGGCACGGTCACATTACCGTGCCAGACTGGGAGAAGTCTCAGTTTCTGAGCCTTAAATGGGACGAAGGATACGGACGTGCTCTGTTTGCTGCGTTCAGGCCTGAGGGCACGCTCGGTGTGAAGCGTCGGACACCAAACGCCTCAGAGCTCAGTGGTGCCGATATGGAATACACCTCTTTTTCCCCCTGGATGATTCTTGAACTTTCTTGACAAGTGAAAGGCTCCCCAGTTTAGTTTCAGGCTCTTCAGTCAAGTGATGACTCCGCTCTCTCTGACTTCGGCTGTTATTTCAAATGAATGCCATGGTAATGTTAGAGGTTGATCTACAAACTAGCTGCTAGAATAAGGAGCTCGAGTGTTCCCAAGCACGTTTGTGCCATGCCCACCAACCTGACTGATAATAATTGTCAAAGTTTTTCACTAACTCAGCCCTTTTATTGCCTGTTTTCCTCAAGGATTTTAAACTACCCTTGTTCGTAGTACACTTTGTTCCTAAAGCCCTGTGGGAACCCCACGGTATCACTGCCCTGGGCAGGACTGCTAAAGGCCAAGCTAATCTAAAGGTTCTCTTTTTAACACGACTTTTCTGGCCTGAGCTCATACACATTGCTAGACATTGCCCACATATTCGCTAATGTGAATAGCTGCTTTGCAAATATGTTTGAGAGGAAGGTTAGTTCTGTATTTCAAAAGTTCACGAGTCAAGCTGCACTGAAAGGCCTCTTTAGCCTCAGCTTTAAGGATCCTCAGCATATCATTAGGAAGATTAGCAAAGCCTTTAGCACCCCACTGGATTTCCTTATGTATGGAAAGGCCTGGCAGATCAAAGGAAATGTTACTTCAAACAGCTTGGGACTTATCTTGTGCTTACCCTAGCATCACTGACCTCTCAATCATCATATTTTCTTCCCGCAGGAATTGCTTTTAAGGACAACAGTTTATTCTCCAAGATCCTTGTTTTGACCCTTTCAACTTTCCCAATGTTCCTTATTAAAATGTGCTATTAAAAGAACTAACAAACCCAATTCTTGGCAGATAAAATGCGTTCAAATTAAGGAAGTACTTGCACGTCATAGTTGCTACTTGGTTCTGCTAACGAAGTGACTGAGACTTTGAGTAAAATCATGTTTATTCTTTATAGATTTGTCTTGTACTTGGCAGAAACTCTACACAAACACTGAGGTCAATGATATTTGACCTTCTTGGGCGTTTTCCAACTAGGATGTGAGTGACTGAAGAGGGCTAAAAGGTTAGTCCTTGTTCTGCAGTCCCATCCATGTGCGGGTGTGTATGGTCGTTTCCACCCACACAGAGACCCCAGCTGAGTGTTTTCCAGCTGCAAGGCCCACCCACATGGACTGACTGCAACCATAGGTACCTGTTTCATTAGTATGCTTTTTATAAAACTGCATTATTCATCAGCCTAGGGTATTAATCACTTTGTATTTATATTCCCTTCAGGGACTTGTTAGTTATTCTGTAGGTGTGTTGTAGCCTGTTGCAATATGAAATTCACTTTAATTTAATAAGCTTAAAATATTTTCAGGTTTATTGCTTACATTTAAATCTGAATTAAGATATATATGCAATAACCAAGGAACATGGATTTGTAAATAAAATATTTGACCCTTACTTTTTTCAAAATTACAGCATGGTAACCCCTGCCAAAATGAATCATCTGAAGAATTAAAAATCAACTACATAACTATTACTCCAACATATCTATTTCAGTTAAGCATCAGCTGCTATTTCCATTCTAAATCACATTTTCATGGCTATATAATTGGATGTTTTCAATTATATGGGGCTTAAACTTCCCTCAGTACTCTTAACTTCATAAATAAGCATGGCAATTCAAAGTTAAAAGACTGGTTCAGAAAGTGTCATTTAACAATGAAAGGATAAGATTTGTGTTCTGAGGCTTGGGTAGAAATGGTGAAAAGGAACATGATAAAATTATGGTTTAGATCAGTTTAGTTTGCATTTAACAACTGTGATGTCTAAGGTGATTTTAAACTAAGTCTTTTGTTACTTCCATTCCACTTCTTTTTTAATTAATTTTCAAACACTGCACACTTCCAACAGCTAGAAAATGTATCATCTAACAGGTAACATCAATCTCTCATCCTCAGACAAACAAGGTATGTAAACAAGGTAATCTTAATTAGCTGCAATTAAAATCGGTATCAGACAATGAAAACAGTTTTCATACAGTGATCCAGAATATTTTGAGTGATGTTTTGAGTGATCCAGGATATTTTTAAAAAATGAGAGCAATGTAATTACAAATTCTGTGTCCTCTAGTTCAATGATAGCTGCCTTCTAACACTGACAGACAGAGAAAGATGCCCTTCGTATTCTACTGTCCTGTAGGTGTTAAATTTGTCAAAACTCCAGTGATGTACATGTGCATAATAAGAGAAAAATTAGTTGTCATGTGAATATTTTATGTATTTGTCTCAGAGGCACGAGTCCTGGATTTGAGTCAGGATTCATAATCCAAGATCCACAGGTGACTGGTGGGAGAGCCTAGAAGTGGTTTTTGGTACAGGAGCATATACACATGTGTAGCATGAAGCAATATTGATCCTCTCCTTTTGCATATGTAGTGACAGGAGGGCAGAGATGGACTGCAGAGTTGATCCCAGTTTGATAAGTAGAGGGACCTGCCCTTGTCACAACTAGGCCAGTGGGTCGAATCACACCATCACTGCTCTCTATCACTGAAAACTGAGGAGCAAGAATAAAGCCATAAATCAAAAGATGCTACACATGCTGTCCTTATCAGTTTCACCACAGACTGCTGTCTGTGCTTCGGTGAGTTATTCAGGCTCTCAGTGCATCCTTGATTCCACATGTTAAAAAAGGTGGTGCAATATTTACCTAGATGACTTTATATATTGTGACCTGCTAGAAAGTGCATCAGCACCTTACAGTACTAGGGGAGATCTGTGTGCCAAGCTCTGCTGTGCTGTCATGCTCCCATGGGATGCTGTCTGAGTGATAGCTCATATTTCAGGACAAGGAAAAGGAGTGCTCTGGGCAGAGGTGCCTGGGATGTGCCACACTACAGGTATTGTTGAAAGTCTTAGGGTGGTTTTGTTCAACAGGAATTCGTTTTGCCATGAGTCTTTCCTGAAATTAAACACTATTTTAGAAAAAAAAATATGGAAAGAAAAATAGATATCTCTTTTCTCTTTATATCCTGACTTAATAAAACACTGTCAAAACCCAAGTCAACTTTGTAAGATAAGGTTAAGAAGTATATGACATATTTATTAAAAATCAATAGCACCAGACTGAGCACACTTTACCTAAAGGATGCTGCCAGAGTTTGATATTTTTCCCATACATTTTCCTTCTTCTTTACTCAATTTTTTTCTTCCCCTGTGCCTGGGCATGGCATAACATAGCTGATCCCAGCCAAATGTAGCATCCTTGGCTTTTAAGGTGAAGGTATTCCTATAATAATGCCAATTTTTTCACCTTTTCTCCTGGTGTATATTTGTAATCTGTTGGCATCACTTTGGCTGCAGATAAGAGAGAAAACTAGAAAAATTTGGTATCTTGAATCCGATAGCCATCCCTTTTCAGGTAGGACATTAATGGGCCATGATCTTTGTATGCTGTGGCAGGTTTTCTGCAGAAGAAGCAGAGATGATTAGATCCTCTTTACTTATCTTTACTTGATGCCTCTCCTGAGTCCCTCTCCTAAGGTTTTCCTTTGCAACCCAGGCTTCTCCTGGCCACAGGTGAGCAGCACATCTCTTTCCATACCATAATGGCACATCCTGCCAGCATTCATGTCTGTTTGCCTGTGATGGCTGTCCTGGCGGAGGTGAGGAGAATTCCAGCAGAATTCCAGTTGCTCACAGCCCTCATGCATTGGCTGCTCCCTACTTCCCTCCTGCCACCTTTATTCCCCCAGCTATTGAAAAACAAACCTCCTGAGAGAGGCACAGACCTGGCTGTGCTGATGTATTTGGGGTGGAGGAGGCAATTTCTGTCCCCGAAAGTTCCAAAGTTAATCCTGCACAGATACTGGGACTTTCTCCAAAGCCTGTGGTGTGGAGCAGAGGAGAAGAGCGATGCTGGCACAGAGCTGATGAGCCTTCTTCGGCAGTGGAGGGGAAAGATCTGTGTGGTGGGCTCCAATCATATATCATTAGCATTCATAAACCTCATTTCCTGCCAGAAACAGCCACTCAGCACTGAGAAATCATAATTTCACAGTAGATTGCCATGCAAGTTGAAATAAATCCCCGAGGCAGTGCACCACATGCTCTGTCCTGAAACGCAGCATGGAGCCCCCAGGAAGCCCTGCTAAAGGAGATACTGAACACTCTGTCTGAAGTGGTCTTTTTTATATGCATAAATGCTGTTTTAAAATCTATGTTTATATACATATATATGTAAATGTGTGTATATGAGAAGTAGATAAGTACCTTGGGGATATAATTCCTGACAAATGATAGCTGTTTTCAGAAAGAAAGATGAGACTCTGTTCTACCTCTGTACCATCTGTGTTAAAAAGCAATTTTAAGGTTCTAGCAGCACTAAAAGAGCTGGCAGTGCACTTTTCTTACCTCTGCTGCCTGCAAAGAGAAAATTAGTAACGGCTCCCAGATAGTGAGCAATTGAATGTGTTTACCAAAAGTAACCATCAGCAATACACAATTCTGCTTTGCATTCTGTAAAAAGATTGCATAAACATCTGCCTTATCATTTACTGCCCATCTTCCCCTTGCACTTATTTTTTATAAGTAGTTTAAAATACCCAGCATGGTCGTGCCATTGTATTTCTAACAATATTTTGAGCAGATAACTATTTTCTCGCTGAAGAAATTTGTTGAGTCAAATCTTTTCACTCAATTACAGAGAACTCTTAAAAGTTGATGAAAGCTTGACATTTTTAGTCTTTCACTTTTTATATTTCTGCCAGACTCAGAAAACAAGAAGTAGTTTTCCCAAATAAATCTTTTCTAGAAGGTATCTTTGCTCAGAGAGCTTTGTAAACATGGCTTATAGAGAGAAATAGCACAGGGCGGAGTTTAAGGCATCAAAATCCACAATATAATTAAATAGTTGTGAAGATGGATGCATTTCAGAAGATGCAAGAGCCAACAATGGCTTCTGTCTGTACTGAAGCTGGTAACACACGTTTTTCATTGTTGTAGCCATGCACAGAACCAAACATAAGAAAATACTGTCAAAAATAATCTGGTATTAGAAGGACTAGATTCTGATCCTAATTAATGGACCTGGGGCCAGCCTTTCATACCATTGCATATTATTCTTTGAAAGCAACATTAAATCACACGTTCAGAGTCAAAGACCTCTCACTTAGGCAGCTCAGTAGCTCATATGATTTGTTTCCACTCTATAGATCGTTCATGTATTTAAATTCAGCTATAACAGTGCAGAGCTGATCTCACCAAACTCGTTGTGTCCTAATTCATCTTTATGGTGACTGTCTACTTTAAATTGTAGTGAATAGCACATCTTGATATGCAACTGTGTCTGAAAGATGAGGTCAGATATGAAACTTAATTTATATCTTTCTGCTAGTTACAGCTATGAACTATTCACTGTGTCCTGCTCTGTCAAAGATGTGGTGCTTTATTTCCTTTTTAACTTTTTTTTAACTTGACCTTATTTTTACTTGTACAGGGTACCTTTTTCAACCTTCTTCTCCATGATGCAACTCATGAAGATAATACTAGGGGTAAATCTGGATACTTTTTTTGACTACACAACCTGTAGCCACAAGGAAGGCACACAGATAGATTGCCAACATGAAAACAGAGGCATGAGTTTGTGCTGTAAAAGTGGCAGGTGCCTTGCAGGACTACAAAGGGAAACTGCTCCATAAACACAACGGCTGGAGCAGTGAGGGTTACAATGAGCTCATATTTATTTTAATATTGCTTGTTTCTCTGCTCAAATGACTCCCTGGATTATTTTGACCTCGAGTACTCATTCCAAAAAGGCGTTTACCTGTAAACACCACCTGCATGGTGGAGCACATCTCGAGCCACTGCTGCCACTGTATTACTTTCTTATCGTTCGTAATGTGAAAATCTGATTGCCTACACAGCCAGCCCACAGGCTGCCAGGCTCTGCAGATGGCAGACACATGTGTGCTCAACATTTCCATTTTATAGCTCTGGTCAGGACAGTCAATAAAATGAAGGCTTTCCCACCTCTGCCACTGTCCCAGTAAAACACTGTTTCTTTTTAGTTGCTGGTTTATCTCTATCCTTGTAATTTCCAGATGATATTGGTTTTAAATATTTGCCCTTCATTTTGGCATTGTTAAGCAGTTGGCCCACCTATTGGATTTCCCTAGAGCCAATATTTTCTTGGTGTTATCTAGTGTTTTAATTTATTAGCTTCCCTCAGTAGTAAAGAATGAACTTTCATCTTGTCTTATCTGCTATTGTGTTTGTAGTGAAAGTAACTCCTCCAGTACAATTCCTTATTTGCTGGGTCTCTGTGGGTAGATGGTAAACTCAGAGATTAAAATCAGCTCTTCTTCTCATGCCTGTGGTACCCCAGGGTACCACATAAAAAAGCAACTTTGGGCATGAAAAATAAAAGCTTTGCCTATTATTTATTTGTTCAAACATCAATTCAGGTGTCAAGTATAGAAGAGGGTTTTATATCACTTTCTGTCTGGGGGAGTCATACAACTCATACAGACCTCCTCAGACAGCAGTTTCCACAGGTTTTGTTACATTAAATTCTAAGGAAAGTGATCACCCTGAAGGACTGCCTACCTCAGTCCCCTTCCTGTGCTGGCATCCAGAGGCAAAGAGCAGGAACAAGCTCAGATGATTTCCCCACTCAAGCTCTCCCAGCTTCTGACTGCTCTCAGCTTCAGATGTGGTTTCCATGATTTAATAACCCTCAGTGGATTCCTGTTCCCTGAACTTGTCCAATTTCCTCTTAAACCACTGCAAACCTTTAGCATCCACAATGTCATCATTCATGACTTTATAGACCTTGTCATTACCCTTGTCAGCTGCCTCTCTTCTGGGAGAGTCCTCAGTTTGGTGGTTTCCCATGTAGGGGCTGAGAATGATTGTCACTTTGTCATTCTTCCAATCCCTGCCAGTTTCATAAAGAAGAAATGTCATAGGTGACCAGAATAGTAATCATCTAGAAATTTTCCCATGTGAATTACTCTGTGTTGGGAAATGGAAGATATATGATTGTCTTATATGGGTACGATCAATTCATAAAAATCCTCAAACAACTTTTTATTAAGTTTCCTAGGTCCTTCATGATATAATGATTGAACTATAGAATTTGGACTTTAAATTGCCATTACATGAGTGCCACTCATCCATTAGAGGAATGGCACTTTTTGGTATAGACAATGTTTACTTAATTGAACATTTTGGAAAATCATTCTTTACAATGCAAGTGTTTTAAGGGCTTTCTGTTTTTTGAAACCAATAGAGGAGTCATTTTCAGAGAATACTATCTACCTTTTACTATAGTTCTGCTAAGAGTTTTTAAGGAGTACCACCAGTATAACTGCATGCAGGAACAAACAAATTAACTAAATTATGAGTTGCTGGAGCAGATAATGGTTCTGTCTCCTTGTCCACGTGCCATTATGTGGAGATACAAAGAGACTTAAACACCCAAGTGCTCCTTTTCACTTCACATGACCATTATTTACACACCTAAACGTTATTTTGATTCTCTTACTGAGGACTTTGAATATCATAATCATTCTCCCAGTCTTAAAGATGGAAACCTAAAATCAAATTAGGATTTTGTGATCAGTTCCCTTTACAATAAACAAAGTAGAGAAATGGCTTAGTTGAGGTGCCTGATCACAGTTAATTCTTCAACTCTCATTCCGTTTTGTTTTTGCTACCTGCAAGCAACAATTTATGTTTAAAAAGTAAACTAAATAAAGAGACTAAAGTTAGGAGGAAGGAAATATGCATAACTTTGCCTACTTTGCACTGCCATGGTAAATGCAATGTGATAGTTCCAGCATCCTTGAGAACAGCATCAGTTTTGCTGCTGACAGTACAATCACTCTTTTTTACGGGAGAAAACCAGGAGCTTTTCCCTATGTTAAGATCTCATTTTCTTAATCTCGTTCACTGGCTGGTACCAGACTTCCCAAATTGGACATTTTTCTTTTTGAGCCATGCATGCATGGATGTACATTCTGATTCTACCATTAAACTTAATGGAAAAAAATTTGACCTGACCATGTCAGCACATTTTTATGAGTAAAACCCCAGAGTCTCTTACTCGAAATCTTGATAGCTTATGAGTTTATATGCAGCTTTGGTAAGGGCTTTTATATAAGTGAATGCACTTTAAAATAGAATTTGTCAGAATTCTATATTATTACATTTTTCCAATTCTGTTGATTTATATGTAATCTTCTCATTTCCTCCCTCTGGCCCATAAAAATGATCCTCACTGCTGTGGTGTTCATACAGCAAAAAACTGGCCAACTTTACTTCAAATGGCTGCTTGATTGACTCTATCCTGAGAGTGTCCACATGCCAAAACTTCTCTCAATAATTACTTCTGTCTCCTAAATCTTCTTTCCCTCCTTTTTCCGCTCCATGGAAACTCTTTCCTGACCCTGTTTTAACAGTCTCTTCACATACTGTGTTTGCTCTCAGCCTTGTATACATCTTCCTTTCTTCACTATAACAAGCTTCAGAAAACAAATATACAGGCCTATTAAAATTATTCCAGGACCAAAAACCAGACTCACTCAGTTTTTCTGCTTCTCCCAGACAGTGCAATAACAGCCATGGGTGAAACCCATGGTAATATTATGCACAGAGAGTAAAGTCAGAATGAGTACAACTTCTTTTCTACTGAGAAAAACTCTAAAACACAGTTCTCTGATCCTTAAATGGAAGTGCACCTTCATGTTAAAATTGAAATTCTGCAGATTCTTAAACTCATGTTTTCAAAGTTACTTTTTTCCCCAAAATTTTAGCCCAAAAAGTTACAAATTCTTTATTTAAATTATAATCACAGATTACTAGAATGGTTTGGTTGGAAGGGACCTTAAAAACCATCTAGTTTCAACCCCTCTACCACGTGAAGGGTCACCTTCCAAAATATATTTATCTATTTTATAAAGACTTTTAGTTTCATCACATTTTTCTAGGTTTTATATTTCAAAATAAAAAATCCTTACCAAATCAGTTCCAAAAAAAACCCAGTAGCAACTTACCTAGGTAACATAACTCCTTTAAGCACGTTAAGATCAATTTTTATAATAATTTGCTTTATTTTTTTCCCTACAGCTCTGTTTATTACATTTATTACCATAAATTAAATTGATTGTATCCTCATACATTTCCAGTTCCCATATTTATTTGAATATTTTTATTCTAGTTCCTTTCCAGGAACAGATATCCACAGTTCCCAGAGAATATGAGGGGCCCATATATGGTAAGTACTCACTGTGTAAGTTCTTAAGTTACTCTGGCCCCTGTCCCAAAGTACTCAAAGAGAATAATAGTGCAATATTTAACAGTGGCACCCTAGTGTCATGTACCTGTGTGCTTCACATGAGCCTAAGTGAGTGACCCCAAGGACTTAGATGACTTCCATTGACTGAGGGACATTTAAGGCACAGATGTTCATTGAACAGCACTTTGACAGCTCACTTGTGGACAGTGTCTTCATCTCCCCATTTCACATCCATCTGGGTCCAAGGAGAACAGAACTTTATTCTCACAGCTCTCTGACTGACAGTCTGCTCCTCCAAGATAACCTCTTCTTAATTGGGTGTGTTGTGGCTTTTCTTTGGCCGATGGCTCTAGTTGTCACTTTGCAGCCTGACTGAAAAAGGGCCTAGAACATCTTAATGAACACTGTGCCTAGGCTTCCTGTCTCCTCTGTCACAGAATGACTAATTACTAATTTCCAGCTATGAATAATTTACATTACATCCTACTTCTTAACCCCAAGGGTATTTCCTTGAATTTATGTGCTTGGGATTTCTGCAGACGCCTTCATGCAAAGGCTTCATTGAACACCTGCCTGAAATAAACAGCAATTTTCCAAACAAGTATTTTAAAATATTTTACATCAGTCGTAGAAATTAAGAAATTTATCTCTGAGTGCTAAATCTAACACGTCAGAATGTTCTTTTTTATATAGGATTCTAAAAGATTCTAGTTTCCCAAGTAGCTGCACAGCTGCATTTCCCCACACACTAGTTCTTGCCTAATGCTCTAGACTTCCCCAAAAATCTCTTTGCAGAGCCTGGATTATGATTATTGCAATAGATGTTCTGGCTGCTACCAGCTGACTTGGTTATTTCATTATGATTTTTATCACAATCATTTCTTGTGATCTGGGCTGACTACAAATGCCCAAGGGGACGTTTTCCCAAACCTGTAATTATTCTCAGTTTGCCACTTCAGTTGCCAGGACTGAACCCCTGGCTGGTTTCTTGATTAGTTAGAATTGGAGCCTGTGGCTCTGTGCTGTTGATCTCTCTTCTCTGCCTGACCTAAATTCCATTGTACACCTGCCATTATGCATTTGCTTAAACCTGGAACAAATTCTGGTACTTGATGTACTGCCAGTCTCAGTTTTTAATTTGGGGAGCTGACTGGGTAGGGTAATTTGCCTCTGCATCAACTTGTGGACCTGCCACAAAACCACCGTGCACGTGCCTCCGAGTCAACAGAGCTCCCTGGGATGGAGGGCACGTCGGAGGGTGCAGCCTTTGCCCCTCATTCTTCACGTGTGTAACCTCCCACAGCTGCTTCAAATAGGACTGCTCCTGCTTTTGACAGGAAAGTCTGAGTGCATGAAATGAGCACAGATCTCAGGGAGCAGTTGAGGATTAATAAAAAACCCAAACCCACCACGGAACAAACACCTTCTAGAAGTCGTATTTAAGATACCAGAGTAGTTCAAAGTAAAAAAGAAGTTTCTTGGAGAAATGCACTCACTGGCTCTACATAGTTGTGCCTACAAATCCTGGAAGGGATTTATATCCTCATGATTTTTTCCTAATACATGATGTAGGTGATGCTTTGCTCTTCCAAATAATAATGCAAACATTAATCTATAGATGGAGCCACAGTCCTTCCCACATTCAAGTAGACCTGTAGAACATATTTTTAGTTTATTTTTATAAATCTAACTGGTATATCCTTAGGGAAATTGGTCAGAAATCTGACATAGTGAACACTAGAACATTTTGAGTCAAAGAACTTGTCCAGAGCCATAACTGGAATTCAACTAGAAAAGCCCACAGTATGCACTGGTCCTATCCGGGACAGCATTGACACCGTCATCCTCTAAACAAGGACTTTTTGGCATTTCCTTGCAGCTCTACCACAGCTGATAATGGATCACTGCTCCCAAGCAAGGCAGAGCTCCACTCTCCGTTTTCACAAAACAACAGGATCAAAAGAAAGGGCCAGATGCCAAAATGTAAATAATTTTGGTCAACTGGAAGTCCACGTGAAAGTTGGAGCATCCTATTCTTGGAAGTATGCCAAAATCTCATTTGGGAATCTAAATCCTTGAATGGATCAGTTCAAGCTGATGAGATTATCTGAGATGTCTGGAAGTTAAAGACCACTTTTCCTGGAATACCTAAACTCCATAAAATTTATCTTTTCTGATAAGAAATATCCATATTACTTCTAATATGTGATTTTATTTTAATAATGCCAACTGAAAGGTACAAACTGAAACAGTTTGATTAAAATCACAACAGGAAGAATTTCCAACTAACCAGAAATTTTCATGCCACAAACTGTATAAATTATTGCTACAACATGTAAGTTCATATAATTATGCAACCAGAAAGAAAGGTATTGACAGAAAAAAATTTATTAGGACAGATAGTGAAAAGAATTATTTGTGTCAGTGTGACATCAGTTGCTCAGGTGACTATAAATCTAAAATGCTTCCTTGTGTTTCATGAAGGTAGGATTATCCTGAAAAGTACATTTTGATATTGTAGGTGGCATTGGAGACTGGAATGAAATCCTCAGTGTCTCAATTTGAAATTTTCACAGTTGTCAAAAATAAAGAGACAAGGAAATAAATTTTTTTCAATTGTTTGCTATTTGGGTAGGGAATTTGTCTTTCTCCACGTGTGTACAGTGCAAAGCTGGGTGTGACTGTCCTTTCAATGCTACTGTTAACAATAATGTACATAAGCTGTCAACTATATTCTAAATTCAAGGTTTAGTCTCTACATTTCAAAGGCAATACATTGTTAGATTTACTCTTTTAAATAATACAGGTTTAAATCCTAGAACTGCTATTTGGTACACAGCCATAAGGTTATTTGGATTGATATTTTCTTTTGGATCTGTTTTATTTTCTATAAATACTTACTCACGCAACGAAAGTCCCTCTCTCTCATTACCAAGCCAGGAGTGGTATCGGTTAGTCTGATATTTTTTACCCTGGCAAAACTCTAACCTGACCTAAACACCAATTTTTTTTTCTCAGAATAAGGTTCTCGAAAAACCTGTTTTTCATCCTCAAAATTTGAAAATTTCAAAACAGCTTTTAAATCCAGAAAGAATCGTCAGCTAAATTACAATAACATTTGTAAACTTCACTTAGGGCACAAAGAGTCTAGACTGGATAAAAGATCTGTTCCACTGTTTTGATTAATTCTAGTATAATTTAAATAATAACAGTCCTTCCATTTGAGACTGCATTTTCCAGAGCAACACTGCACATTCCTGCTGGTTGTTGTTACAAGAGATTGGCACTGGCCAAGTGTCCCTATTCCCACAGTTCAGGAGCACAGCAGGACTCATGAACAGCCTCCTGGATTACAAGCAAAGCTCTTCCACAAATTGTCTCTTAGACCTTTGCAATCAGCCAGGAAGTATTTATGGCAAAAATCTATATGAGATGAATGCAGATGTTAGGGTTTCTCAAAGAGGTGAAGAGATTAGAGATAGCTCATAGGCAGCTGGTGCCTGCAGCCCTATATTGTCCTTTGGAAGTCCCAGAAAAACAGATTTCTGCTAGCTAACAAGGACAAGTAGGGCCTCCACATTGCTGGTGTCCTTCCAGTCAAGTACCCAACTCCTCTGGGGCCTTTTAGCATTGTGGTCTTGGAGACAACTAGAAAAAAATCAATTATTGAATCAATGCCAAGTGAGAAAACAAGACAAAGAGCCTCCCAAGAGCACAGAAAACTATGAAACAGGAATAACTGAGGAGAATGACAGTCCTATTTCATTCTGAAGTGGGTCTTAGATAAAATAAATGGTGATGATATTGCTTTCCAAATGGAACATGGGAGAAGGTGAGAGATTGCAAAAGAAAAAGCATTTATACATTAAATATCTGTAGGGAGCACTTTCAGTTATGCTGGAAACTCCAGAGTTTCCAAAGCATCTTGCAGTACACTGCACAGATGCCTAAGAAGGAGTAAAGGTGTCTTGGATCAGGCAGCACCCAATGTGTTTGTGCAGACTTAATGGGAAGGGACATGTTTATTCAAGCTGCTGGCCAAAATTATATGTGCTAGAGGCTGCTAAGGAAGGGAAGGAATTTATTATTTGTAACAGTGTAATGTTTTATATATATATATATATCTAAAAGAAAACCCATCTAAGAAAAATGGATTCTAAGAAATTTCAAGCCAGGCTTTCACAAACTGGAGCAGGAATAAAGGAGAGAAAAAACAGGTAGGGGAACAGGAAAAGACTTAGAGCTGGACTTTTACTCCACAGAAACTCAACAGTGAGTCAGTGTGAGCCATCAATTAGGCACTACATTGTGCTCCTTGGGGGTGACACCACTGTCCCACCTCCCTTCTCTTCCCAACACTAACACTACCTCTATCCTTAAATGCCTGTTGTGCTGTGAGACAGGGATCAAAAATCCAGCCCAGCTGAACTCCAAGTATTTTTTCTTATGAATTAGATTTCACCCAGGTGAATCCCCTGAATCAACAAACAGCAAGTCTGTAGGTACTATGGAAAATAATGTCAGTTATTCCATTCCTCTAATGGAATAACATCTATATTACACCATTTCTTTAAGAATGTGACATCCCATCATTAAGTCAAAAATATATATAAGTGAAAACTCCGTGATTGTCCCTGTTTGAAAAGCTGCAGAGCAATCATGTAAGATTCTACAGTGACTCTGGAAGGCACATTTTCTAACCAGAGCCTGCTTCCTTAAAATTGGAGCTGTATCTCCCTGCTAGACTGAGTAGTATTTCACTGTTGAAGTGTAACTCATGTGCAAGGGCCTCATATAATCTGCCTCAAGGAATTATTACCACACTTAAAGCAAATTGCTTTGCAAGTGCTGGGTTTTCGTTTAGTAATAAATCTGGAGTTTATTTGTCATGCTTTATTTTTTTTTTCCAATGCACAACATCCACTCACTGGCTTTTCTTCCCCAGGTATTTGAATAACTATTATTTTTGAAGCAAGAGGTTTTATCTGATTGAGTATAAATGTATTTGTGTAAAGTTGCATGCCTCAAAACACATGGAGAAAGACAGGGAGATGAGACAGCAAAGAGAGAATGAGGGGAGTAGATTAAAAGAGAAAAAAAAAAAGAGAAAATAAAACTTTCCCTGTTTGAGTAACTGGTGCTCTTCAACGCTCATTTGTGATGTTTCCAAGGCAGGTTGAGATCCTGGTTCTCCAATAGCACTTGGGAAGATCCAGTTATTTCATGGACACTCAGCCTGCCTCCCTCTGTCTCCCTCACCTGGCCACAGCCAGAGGCAAACACAGAGGTAAAGTCTCACAGAGTCAGCTGAGTGTGTTTCATTTTTTAATTAAATAAGTATGGAAAGTCCCTTGGATATTGTTTTACCATAAAAAAAAATAATCAGGTTTTTAACAGCAGCATTTATGCCACTTTTTTTGTCAAACCAAACAATGAAATGGTAGATGGGGTGAAGAAAATGAATTCTGTATCAGGCAAAACCACGATAGGGTTTGGTTAATTTTCTTTTGCCCTTTCTCTAGAAATTCTCTAACAGGGTGATCCTAAACTGTCTGTCCATATCCCAGGGACTGGTTCCTTACTAGACTCATCCAGCCCCATGGGAAAGCAACAATCATGCTGGCAAAAAACCCCTGTTGATTTTCCACTAATGGAGACTATGGGTACCATAGTAAATGGCTATCCAGCAGGCATCAGCAATGTGAGGAAGCAAGGATTTTGATGCAGGCTGTGTCCAGATGTGTAGCTGTGGTGTGGGGAATATGTTGCTTACCACAACAGTTTGCACTTTATCATGTGGAAGCTGAATTCTTTGGGGGGTTTTCTTAGGCAAACAAAATATTGCTCTGCTATTCTTAAACCAGCAGTTCCTCCCACTGGAAAAGCCCAAGCACCTCAACTTTAATGCTTGTGATCTAACTCTTGGCTGCCCTGCTCAAGCAATGTATTTGCTTGACATTGTGACTCAGAAAAAATAATACAATCAAGTCTTCAAAATATTTAAGAGAGTGGATCTTGCAGTTTCCTAGAGAGATCTCGGGAGTGCTTTACCCTGTAGTTTCACTGAAATACTTTGCAACTGAAGAAATTTAAAGGATTTAAGTATAAAGCATAAAGAACATTTAGCACTTATTAGCTTTGTGCAAATGCATTAGCTGTTGCCAACATTATTTAATCGGTATCTACATTGCCTTGTATTTGCCATCTGTTCCTTGAATGGAGCCTCTGTACTAGATTATGTTTAACATTAAATTAATGAAGAAAAATGAACCTGGAATTACGTTTTCTAGTAAACTGTTGTCTCAGCTCTATCTTTAGTGTCATTTACAGCAGGTGGGGAATGGCAAGGGATTTGGTGATGGTGCCTCAGCAGACAAAGTGGGTCATGGTTGCACCCTCTGGAAGGTCACTCTCTGAACCTGTCAGGGTTATCTAGGGCACTGCTGGGGTAAGCTGGTCCTATTTCCAGTGTGAGGAAAATTCAGTTGAATAGGGCATATTGGAATATGGAATGTTTGTCCTGGAAAGGACAAATATACTGTCAAGTCAGTATTTTCAAGTAATGCATTTATTAATGTTTTTCAATTTGGAACAGTTGTCTTGGGAAGGTTTTAGCAAAGAAAGAGCTAAGGACAGGAATAGTTAATGTGTCATCTGATAACCCAAGCCATTTGTATCAAATGGGATGCCCCAAACTCCTGGCCCCTGAGTCTGTGGCTGCTTCCAAGGAATTCTAGCTTAGGAGTACAGTCCTGAGTTTACAGAGATAAGAGTTCTTTGAAGACTAACACATCACATTGAGAAGGAAAAGCCTACTTCATACGTTGTTTGGAAATTTCCTCTGTGCCTCCTAGAAAACATACAAACAGAAAGAAAGTAAAAATATACAAAAGAATCTTCCAAGATAATGTTGCAACGAAAAAAAATTATGAAGAATTTCCTTTGTTTGGGAGAGCAAATACAAAGAAAATCTCCACAAACAAACCTCTCAGTAATGATAAGAATTAAGTTCAGAGTGCAGGTCATGAGATCCTGAACCACCACTTCCATTTCAGGAGGAATTACTGGAAGAAATTCCTCATAACCCTGGTGAAGTCTGTTGTGTTTGACAGTATGGCCAGGTCTCCAGCTGACTGTAGGACTAACACACACCACCACTGTGTCTGCTTGCTGTAACTTCTTCAGGAGAAAACAAGCTCAATATAGAAAACTGTGACTCTCCAGGGGTAAATAGGAAGTCTCTTTTATTTTAGATATTGCTCATGCAACATGGGCACTGCCACCTCCAGGTCACTGCCTAAACTCTTGGTTGTTGTGCAATCAGCTGAGGGTCATTGCCCATGTCCAGCAGGAGGTTCAGCATACAGCTGTGAAGGTCAAGTCCATCTGGAAGCTTGCTTTATGCCCGTGGTATTTTTTCCCTATGCTTTAATATCCTCTAGTTCACTGATTTAATCTTGGAATTCTAGCCAAGAGTGCATAATTATTAAACACTCTTGAATTTGTTGTAGCGGGATCTAGCAAAAAAACTAGAGTTTTCTTTCAACCTTTCATCTGTGATAAGTTGATATTGGTATGAATGATGTATGTGAAAAGGGGCTCTTAGAAAACATCAGCCAGTCCTGCAGTGCCTGTGCCAACAGTGCAGGCTGACTGCTGTGGGAATGAGCACATCTATTAACATGCAGAAGAGATTTTCCCCCTGAAATACCTTCAGAGAAAGGTATTATCTATTTATTGGTTAAGCTGAAAAATGTAAAAAATGACATTTAAACCCTGAATTTAACAAAAAGGACACAAATAGGGTGCTTCAGTGCCTTCTGTGTAAACCTGTGAACATTTTCTAAACAAAGGTGTCTGAACAATTATTTGATTTCTTTGCATATTTAATTGGAAGTGCTTTGCTTTTCCCAGGCATTTCTTTATGTCTCATAGCTGTGACCATGATAATGTCCTACCTATTTATTCTTTAAGGCTGGTATTTCACTCTGGCACTCTGAAACAGCAGACTGTAAATCCAGGGAGCAAATGGCAAATATCAAAAGAGGGAATTAACCAGCTAAAAATATCCATAACTGCTTTTTTTAATTTCTCACCCCCATCCCCTTTTTCCTTCCCCCCCCCCAAGTCATTTAGGGAAGATCCAAACCCCAATACAATTAATGGGAACATGAAAAGACCCCTTTGAATCTGGAGACTTTTACTATATAAAATGAAAAATTTGAATGTTTATGTTCTTACCTGTTTGTTTTTTCTTGTGCTTATTTTTCAATTTATTAAAAATCACAGTTGTCACTGTGTTCTTTCCCTTGAGTTTCCTTGGTGGGGACTGGTATCACAGGCATTGTGAGCACTGAACAAAAGAGATGGAAATAATAAGCTACATAAAAAGTTGCTTTAGAACCAGTTTCTAATGGTTAGCTTCAAATCCAGGATCTGCTAGCCAAGAACATGGATGATTTTTGAATTCGGTGGAAACATCTAATTTTAACAGATGAAATAAATGGAACTAAGCGAGTAATAAGGGCACTATTCAGTGTAAGTGCAGCAGAGATGACCCACTAACGATTACCTAATGAGCCTCAGCTTTCCTGCTCTAGTCACAAACTAAAAACAAACAGCTTCCAACATTCTTCATGAGTAACGGGCCCTCAGAAAATGCCCAAACCCAAACATCAATCTCCAGTGTAGAAAATTTAATCTTTTCTTTACTAGCAATGATGCTACTAGGTACTCTTTGTATGAGTCTCAAGAAATCATACAGATGAGTTTTTCACTGCCTTGAAAGCAAGTGAAGACAGCCACGAGAGTACTTCCAGATGTTAAGTGAACCCACCACATTTCACAGATCCAGGGTTTTCTTTTCAAGACCATTTATAGAACTTTGGAAAGAGCATAGGGTATCATGTTATTAAATGTTCAGGAGGAACATTTTATTTTTACAGCAAATTAAAGACATGACTTGGGGGTTCTTTTTGCAATCACTTCTAACATCTGTACTCCAAAAAGGTACCTATAACTAAATAACTCCTTACCATTATATTAATAGATTTGTACCAAAGAATGTATCCTAACCTTGGATATAGAAAGGTGTCCAAACATTCAGCTGGATCTGATGTTACTGTGAAGTTCACTGAAGTTATAACTATTTGGGCTGCCATGTTCAGTATAACAAGAATTAAGGAATGACTTCTCAGAAGCATTGCAGAAGAGGGATGTCTCTGCAGTTGTAGGGAAACATGCTAAAATCATGCAACCAGGCTAGAGCAGAGCAGGAGCAGTAGGCAGCATGTTTTGTTATGATGCCAAGCAGAATGGAAGAGTATATACAAATGTTAAAAGTGAAGGAAAAATATTAGGAATACCCACACATTAAAACAGGAGTATCTCCATTTAAGACAAAGTTGAATTAATTCCTTTACTCTGATGTTGGATTTAGTTTGATGAGAATTGGAAAGAATGACCAGTATATTTAACAATTAACATGGTCTGCATTTTGCATTAACAGGCTGTCAATAAGCCAAGTAAGCTTGGTAGCCTTGAGCTTGCCTAGTTCTGACTAACTTCTGTCTTTTATGCAAACATTAACTCACTCCTGGCATGCAAATACTACCATAGCACAGATTAGATAAACATGAGAACGATTTAGCATATCGAATTCTACTAAATAGGTGTGCAGGCAGCAGCAGTGTGCTTGCCAAAAGCAAGAAACCAGGGAAAACATAGAAAACAGACCCTTATCTGCTTAGTTACACAGCACCACAACCCTGCTGTGGGGCAAAGAACTCCGATGGGAACTGGGAAGAGACCAGAAATTATAATGACCACCCTGTGAGATGGTTCCATGGAATGATCATGGTTATCCAAAGAAGGTTCTACTTCATGTAGCTAGTGACTGTATAATAAAGTCATCTACAAGTCCTGATCTATAAATTATTTTTGTTAGGTGATGAAAGCATCTGCATAGTTTAGGCACATCTTGGTTCTACTATACAGGAGCAAAAGTTAGTGCAGGTGCTTACAATGAGATCAGTAAATCATACTTTTCAAAGCCTCACACACAGCAGGTTGAAGAAGCATCTGAAGCTGAGCTTTAGTTCCTTTCTTTTCCTCTTTTTTTACCCATGGCAACTTTAAAAAATAGCCTTCTGTCATCCCATCTGGGTATGTGTCCAGCCTTACAGCTTCAGCAGTTGCACTGCCTTTCATTGGAAGAGACAGGAGTACCTCCTGAAACTATAGATAATTTGTGACCTTTTGGAAGCTCTGAAACAAACCTGAAAACAAGGATAGAAATCTACCATTTTAGCTATTAATAACTCTGCAAAAAAATTAAATTGTGCTGAAGAAAAATGACAACACCTGTTTCTTACCTTCCAGGTGCTTGAAAAAATGTTGAGCTGGGCTTCAGGGATTCAGGGAAGAAATTGTTTTTGCCTGATGCAGTTAGATACAGAGTCTTTAGGGATTCCAAAAACTGCAAAAAGACATAAAGGGGAGAGAAAATAAATAATCTTTAAGGAAATAAAATCAGACAGAACACCTTTATCCTTTTCCACTCCAACAAGAGAGCGCACATGTGAGCCCAGTTGGTTTTTTACACAGATTATTAACAGAGGTGATTTTTCAGCCAAGTATTAACCTTGTTTTAAGAGAAAGAAATGAACATGTTTTGCAGGATAGAGCCCAGAGATCTTTATTGTGTATCTTCTGACATATAGAAGGGCAGATGGTGCTGGGAAGGGCACTGCAGGACTCAAAGGAATCATTCCTTCTCAAGAGCTGCAAAGTCCAGCCATTCATGGTGAACATAACATAAGGAATTTCATCAGATATTTTTATCCTGTTCACCTGCAAGAGTGGCATCTGATCAGTAAACATGCTAACAGTCTCTGCGTTGGAAAGTTTTCACCTAGTGTGTCTGAAAGCCTTCAGCTGAGACACAAGGACTCTTTTTGAACAAAAAATGTTATTTTCTCATCAGAGTGGTAGGAAATTGGCATCCTCCTCCCTTAAAAAAGATGAAAAATCTCACCCTGAAACTAACTCAGATATAAATCTAACAGCACCCAAACATTTCACTTGATGGAAAGCCTTTAAGATCACTGCATGAACAGTAGCAGATGAAGCAGATGGACTGTCACTGTAACCAATCCATGACAAAAGTAAAAAAATCTTGCATTTATACAGTGCTTTAATCAGGAGGAGTTTGACACCATGAAGTGGTGCACGAAGAAAGGCTGTGTGCTTTCCTTCTGCAAAGAGAAAATAGCTCTAGAGTTAAATAGATAGCCTTAGGCTTCTTGCCACAGTAAATCTCTCCTAAATCCCTTCACCCCACTCCAAGGGTGGGAGTGGGAGGTGCAGGACATGGTAGGGTTAGCCAAGACTTCCATTGCCCCCAGGAGAACTAGGATTGCTACAGCTGCTAAAATGAGGAGCAGGATTTATACTGAATGTTTGGAATTGTACTTGTGTTAAGTAATATATACTACTTAAATTATAAATTTCTTTTCTTTAGTATATATGGAATGGCTATACCATTCTTAGAGCAAGGGAAAAAATCCCCCATATTTCAAGTTGTTTAAGATAACTTTACACAAAATTTCGGCATCTTGCATGATGCTGTCCCACTGAATTTACAGTGATAGTTGTGCCTGAGGCTCCTGGGTGATTTCTTGTTTACCCTTTTGATAATGATGCCAAACACTTCCTAAAGTTACACTGCATCAAGAAAGGAGTCAATAGGAATTTCCTGATTTATACCAGCTGTGAATTCAAGCAGGAATTTAGTGGAAACATTACATGGTTTTAGTAGTGGGAAAAATAATCTCAGCATTGAAATCCACCTCTGTACTACTCAGATAATCTGTTTGTATATAGAGTAACATGATGTCCTGTTGCTCTTAAAGTTTCAAGAAATTAACAGGTGACTTCAAGGGCAAAAAGTCCTTTCTGTCCCTCCAAGAAAAGCCATGGTTTGTCAGGTGGTATGTCCTCCCTAGAAACATTTTTAGAATAATGGATTAAGTGATACAGAATCCATAGGTGAATTCAAGTTGTAGCTGAATTCATTTTAAGTCAGGCTATTTATACCAAGTTTAATATAGCCACAGTTTCAAACGCTGTTATTTTAACATATTTATTTAAAAATTAAAGAATGCCTTGGGTTGCTTGCCAGCTGTATCACAGCCACATCAGTTATCGTGCAAGAGAACAGTCATTTAAATTCAGTGCATGACAAAGTGTAGGAAAAAGAAATATTCCCACAAATGCAAACATTATGAGGAGAGTGCTTTATATGTTGTAAGCCACAAAGTCAGCTGGCTTTTTTAACTGAGACATTCACTTCTCTCTCCATGTTTATAAATAGCATTAGGAAGGGTGTTTTATATGCTCTAAACTACCCTAGGAACATAATTTTAATATTCCACAATTCATATGTTCATTTACATATGGTGAGAGAATATAATGTTAACATTCAGATCTGGAAGCCTCTAAACCCCCATATTGTCTCAATGGAAACAATTATGATGAAAGCAAAGCAACAGCAAAACTGACTTGTAAAATCATGGGTGACACAAGAAGTCGCTGAGCTCCACCTTGCACCAAAACACAAAATTTCACCTCATTCCCTCCACTTGTTCAGGAAGGTCTTGCGTGTAAAAAATGAAGCCATACCTTAGTTTCTGTGACAGGTCAGTTTGGTTTCAGTGTAGTACTGCTGGGGAGTTACCTTTCAGGCTGATCAAAAGAGAGAGAAAAAAACAGCAAGAGAGTCTAAGGAGACACAATCCAATTAGTGAGGCGGGAGGCGATGTCAAAGGCAAGTTTCAATTACAGCAAGATTTTTAACTGTGATCATGTTAGCCTAAGATAAACACACTCAGTCTAATACCAGACATGCAAATACACTCAGTCTAACACTAGACATGCTAATTTAAGCCTGTATTAAGGAGTCACTTCAACAGAGTGCTGGGCATACAATACCCACAGGAAGCTATCAGAGCTGTTTGCTGTGACTGAAGTGCTCGTGGTGAAGATCACTGTGAAGCCAACACAGTTTTGGTTTGTTTCAACAGCCCCAAGGGGATCTCACAAGGGATGATCCAGGAGCCAAACAGCCCTTTTGTGCCTGGGAATGGTCTCTGTGCATAAATAAGGAGAGGATTGGACACAGGGCTGTGGTCTGTCTACAAATAGCATCGAGTCAGAATGGTTTGGGTTGGAAAGGACCTTAAAGCTCATTAAGTTCTTACTCCTTTGCTGTGGGCAGGGACACTTTCCACTATCCCAGATTGCCCCAAGCCCCATTTAACCTGCCTTTGGACACTTCCAGGGATGGGGCATCTACAACTTCTCTGGGCAACCTGTGCCCACTTTCATAGGGAAGAACTTCAGTCACACAGAGCACAGGAGAACTTTGGACTAAAGGAATGAAAAGAGAAAGCTGGAAACACTGTCAAATATACTGGAGCTTCTGATATAAACTATGAATATATATTTTTCTCATTGCACCTTGAAGCTTATTTCTCCTGTATTTGACAAAATTTTAATCACCTGAGCAAATCACAATCAACTAAACACCTCATTATTTTTGAAGACTTCACGATTCTCCCTTTTTACTGCTCTCTAAGAATTCCTTCTGCTGCACAGGACTTGAACCTAGAAGTCTGCAATTGATGCTTTCCAGAACTAATTATCCCCCCAAAAGAATGGTTATTTGAAAAATACTGTGTCAGCGGTTTCTTTGAGAAACTGTATATTTGAAAGGCACAAAGACTTTTTGGAGTAATAAGGTTCCTTTTATAATTATGCTGCTATTAGTGTACAAAATGATGCATAAAACCAGTTGAAGGTATAATGAACATACATAACCAGCTTTGGTAAATCGGTGTAGGAAAGAACCACTTGTGAGATTGAAACTCATAAAAAATTTCGAGATCTTTGAACTGAAATTTGTCTAAAATGTAAGAATTTTGCTTACATAGTTCTATTGGCTAGGAGGACAGAAAAGAAATCCTTGCTTAACCAACAAAGCTTGGTTGAATAACAACTTAAAATCAGCATCACGATTGCATCAAAGCCACAGTTTTGGCAAGTTTAATTTATATCCTTTCAGAATCCTCTATAGCAGGATGTTATTGTGCCATTTTAAGTTCCATCTCTCCCAAAAGTGCTGCTGATAAATTTAATTGATATTTAATTTCTCATGTATTGTTATTTCAAGGCATGACAGTGAACAATCCTTCCAACAACAACAACAAAAAATCTCCTATACTGGTAATCTAAATGACATCTCCTTAATCTGAGATGTTACAATAAATTTAGTTGGCAATGATGGCCTAGAAAAGATAGAACCTGCTTTACTGGGATGGAGTCCTGTAACACTCCCAAAATTACCTTGTTTAGTCTGAGGGGTTTTGCCACTCAAATCAGGAAGCTCAGCTGAGAAATGGCAAATAACAGATCTTACCCACAACTTCTCTGACAGTCTGATGCAAACCCAGCTGTGATGATGCTACATAGGTAAAGTAAGAGCTCTTCTGATCTTGTTAAATGACTAAAGGAAGATACATGGGCACTGAGTAAGCAAAAAGAATCAATTCCAGGAATGTGGGCAGGTTTCTATGCAATAACCACAGAGGAACTGCAAGTGAAACAGCCAAAGGTGCAACCAACAACAAAGTCTATGTGGTGGAGAGGATAATTTAAATCAGAAGACTAAGCTGGAAGATCATACACATCAGCAGAAATCCACTCCATGTCTAAGGTCAACCCTGTTACATCACCTTTTTCCACTGTGTTAATCTGACTAGCAATGAGAGTTGACAAGATTGACCTTTGAATAGGTTATCAATGTACCTTCAGCCATCAGCTTCTCAAAAATAGATGCAGCTGCCTATCAGAAGGTTGCAGAAAAATATAGAGAAGTTATTTTCAAGTAATATCTTTAATTCAGTCAATGTTATCATGGGTTGGAGAATCAGAACTGAGAGATGATTTTGTCTTGTGTTGTCAATAAATGATGCATCTTTTTCTTCTGAAAACATACGCTTTTTAATGGTAATGAAAAGAAATTTAATGCACAGAGACATTCTAGATGATGTTATCTCTTTGTATGGAATTTTATTCTTTTTATTTGTTATGTAATATCAAAAAAAGATACTAAAAATCTGTTCCTGAGTTCCATTTTGTCTTTAAAAAACAATCCAACACAAAGTCATTCCTTTCTTCTTTAAATTACTTCTTTTCATGACCAAGATGTCCTCAGAGCAAACAGAAGGATTACTTTCCAGTTCTTATTAACAGAGGTTCCCTTTGTTTCAGGGATGTCTCCATTTTACTATTTATATCTATTTCCAAGTTCTAAACAAATATCAGCACGTCACATAAATTAAGAAGATTAAATAGGGGAACCAGTAAAAGAATCAAGCCAGGCTTAACCCTGGTGTAAAGGATGAATTAAGTACAATGACATCAAACAGGAACAGGAAACTTGGAGAAGCAGTAGGTGATTACTGTCTCTTAATTTATGAGAAGGATTAGAGGGTAAATGCTTGAAGACAGCACACAGAATAGAAGAGGTGCTTTTCACTGCAGAATAAGTATGCAATATAAGACAAGGACACCCTCTGCCTACTCATCTTACTGCAAAGCACTCATCTCTAGCCATAGAAGGCTTAAAAACTTCTGCTGCTTTAAAAAACTTTTTTGCCATTACACAGTAATGAGAAATTCAGCCCTCCCAATAAATCACATCAACCTGCCCCTTTTGTTCAACACTGTGTTCCCTTGTTCTCCTCTTTATTATTAACTTCAACTCCACAGGGCATTACCATATTTAACATCAAGGACTTAGAACCTGTACTACATCACCCACAGAGCTGACAAAGGGGCAATGAAAGCTGGGCCTGGCTGATGCCAGCCCTTGGTCATTTCCCTCTGTATAGTTAAAGCTGTGATTAGTGATCTATGGGATCCAGCCTGACCTCTTTCCAACCTGTCTTGGCAGCTCCCCTTTTGGTGTGGCCCCTCTGACATTTCTTGGTTTAAATACATAATGTTCAGCTGGACTGTTTTCCCTCTCTCAAAAGGATTAAAGTCTGAATGAGGGAAGAACGATCGTTTAAAGGCAGGGCATATCTGTGATAATTTGAGACACACCAGAACATTAGAAAATCACCAGGAATTGGAGATTATCATCACAAAACCTTCTACAGTCAAGAATTTCAAAGGAACCCAGTAGAACTGTTGCAATAAGCAACCACATCTCTATCACTGAGAGGACATATATGCATCTTTTCTTTTAAGTTAATGAGTATCCACCTTCAAGACACAAACTGCCCTTTGCAAAGGGCCTGAACTAAACTTTCTGGAAACTGCTAACACAAAGTTCTAAAGGGAGAAGGTACAACATCTTGATTTCTCTGTGGCTGCAGTGGGCTCCAAGCTAAACTTTCTGAGAAAATGAAGAGTCACAGAAATTTTTTGCCTTGATCAAAAAGGATGATAGCTGCTTTACTTCTATTCTTGCAATGTGTTATATTAAAAACATGTGTCTACCTATTAATTGCAAAGGGATTTTTTTTAGTTCATTTTCTTTCTTTTGGATTGTCCTAATTGAGGCTTCTGGGAGTAATTCAAGAAATGAAGAAAATTTGGTTTTTCCATCTACTCATATCAGCCTTCAGTTTTCAAGAACACTTTTGGACCAGTAACTGAAATGTTTTGTTTGACCACATCAGATTCATGCATTTTGATAAAATATTACACATATCTCACTCTTGTCTCAGCATGCCTGGAACAGTATATGCAAAGATATCCTTAAAAGAGGAGAAAGTCATAGCAAGAGGAAAAAAAAAAAGAAAGATAGAAGTGACATATTAGGAATGAAAAATGCTACTAAAAAGAAATATATCTTCTCTTGGCACAAATAAGAGGCTTCTTTTTCGTTGCCAAAGTCAAGTCAGATTACTTTTCAGAGTTATGCAAACCTCAAAGTTTTGCCTGGAGGAGATCCTGAAAGAGAATTTGAGGAAGGTTCATTCCAATTGCTGCTATTTGATCCACAAAGGAGAAATACTGCTGGCATTAGCTCAGCACACCCTGGGATGCCATTGGCATGTCATCCTTGAAAGATGAGAAGTATTGTTGTGGTCCCCATGCATGATTTCAGTGAGCCCCAGACACAAGTTATTACAGAACTAGCCTTCCACAAACAGGATTCAAAATTCAGTGTGAAGTCAGCTGGTGATTTTACATCAGTGCTGCTGTCATGTTCAGTACTTTTTTTTGGTATTCCAGTTCTAGTTTCTGATCAGGATCCTTTCATGCAGTTGATAAACATAACAAAACCATCAGTTTCTGTGCAAAAAAGATAGAAATGACCTTTTCTTTTGTAGTTCCACATTATAGTACCAGCATGGCAGGCTTTTGTCTGCAATGGGACGTGTTTTGTTTGTTTGACATTCCAGTGCTTGACTGAGTGCCATCAAGAAAGATGGAAAAGATGCTTTTGGCACTTGCATACTTGTATCATGCTACAACTTGCCAGTAGGAAAGAAACAAAACCTGAGCCTGCAGGGACATCCTGTAGTAATGGTCCATTAATCAAAAAAGAGTAATCACTTACCTGTCAGACTAAAAGAGTTTAGAAAACATTTTAAAGAGCTTCTCTGCTTGTCAGTAGCCTAATGAGCACAAATCTGCCATTTTCTACAGTCTCCAAAACCAAATTAAATCCACTGCATTTAGAGCATGAGAGCAGCCACTACACTTTGAGGATTGTGTTAATACAACATTAATGCTCCTTAAGCACAGCAGCGTTTCCCCAGATCCTCTCCCCTGAAACATTTTCTCCTCCCTGACAGAGCAGATCTTTGCCATGTCACTGACAGCAACTCGAGAACATTTTGCAGAGGGTAAAGAGACAAGGAAATTGTTTAATATTCTTACTTATTTTTTCTTCATGATTCTAGAATTATTATTCATTTTGGATTTGCCTTTGCTATGGTGTAGAGCACCTACTGTAACATTGCCTATAGTCACATCATCCCAGGAACAACAGCAGGACAAGGGTGAAGTCTTTTTACTACTGGGACATTTACTTTACCTCTGCCAGCTGAGAGATTAGTCCTTGGGCTGCAAATTCAATATATTTTACAGGACACAAAGCATAGCACTGCACACCTTTTTTGCAACATAACAGAAGTGGGAAAATACCTGAGAGAGCCAACTTTGAGAAGAAAAATTCTCTAACTCCTGCAGGACACCGAAAATATTTGAACAAATCACAAAAGATGACCTGAACCCATGTCCCATGGCAGACAGACCTATATCCCTTCTTTTCTTCCTTACAATGGAATATCAACATAGACCCACATAAAGCTATTTTCTCACGTCAAAGAAAACTTCAAATGATTAGGTATTTGATGTTCATTTCTTTAAACCCATCAAAATATCACGGTTTGTAAATGTCTCTTCAGCTTCAGATCATCTCTTTACATTTCTTAATTTTGTATTTTTGATACTATTCAAAGATGGGGTTTTTTTTCCCCTTTAAGAAACAGAGGTAAAACAGTAGAAACTCAATGGAATGTGTAACAGTGCTCTTCTGTGCAAAGCAAATGTAAAAATTGCATCCTGGGATAACCTATTTGTTACCTTGAAATTTTTTCTTGATCAAGTCTATCCAGTTCAGCACTGAAAGAATGAGTTTGCTCCTGCCTGTCACTGAAAGCTCAGTAAAGGTAAAGCCTGATATTTTTTGGGTCATGCTCTCTGAAAAGATCTTATGAAAAGAATGCTGAAAAATCTCACTTTCAGCATGTGAGCCAGAACCCCAGTTACCTTCCACTTCTACAGCCCTGAGAAAACCCCCTATAGAGTAGCAATAAGTTATTTAAAGACCAAAGTAAATAGATCTGAGTGTAAGTAGATGCAGGAAACTGATAAAGATGTCTCTGATTGTACCAAGGGAGATTTAGATTGGATATTGGGAAAAATTCTTCCTGAGAAAGGTTGTCAAGCACTGGAACAGACTACCCAGGGGAGTGGTGCAGTCACCATCCCTGAAGGGATTTAAAAGACATGTAGACGTGACACTTAGGGATATGGTTTTGTGTTGACCTTGGCAGTTGGACTCAAGGATATTAGAAATATTTTCTAAGCTAGAAAATTCTAAGAGTCTATGAGGGTGAAACCTGTACAGGAAGTTCTTGACAAGAGCCCCAATCTGGGTTTTATCCAACAAGTGTGTTTAGGCCTATAAAGATGCAGGTTACTTTCTGCCAACACAGGGCAGTGATGTATTTTTGTATATCTTGTAAACTTTTATTGTTGGGGGACATGACTACATGTTGTGTTTGTAGACAAATATAACAAAATACCACACCTATCCCCATCTCTCTGCATTTTTTTCCTTGGAATTACTCCAATACCAATCATGGCTACATAGCCTCCAGTTTGCTTGGATCAGGGGGAGAGAGGGGCCAGTAAAATATGACTCAAATGCAAGCTAGATTCTGCAGCTATAGTCCAGGAAAAGCCTTCTGACAAAACCAGCACACTATGTGGTCCGAGACCTCCACAGCTCCAAGCTGTATTACTGCCATGACTTCAGACCACTGCTGGGATGAGTTTTATAGGGATGCAAGGACATGAACTAGTATTGTACATAACTGTGGTATTTTCCTAAGTTGTTACAGATGTAGATGAATAAAGTCAAACCTTCTCATAGCACTGAACCCCCTTTGTGGGCACAGGGCTCCCTCAGTGTGATCCTATTTATTCTAATTTACTGTACTCTTGGCTGTGTTCATGGGGATCAGGACACCCAGGGAGAAGGGGCTGTTTTCCTTTAATTTCTCCTGGAGCTGCAGCAGAAGCTCCCCAGCCTCTCCAAGTGTGCTGCTCCTCATAGCAGCTCATCAGCTGGGAAGGTGTCAACGATGTTACAACCAAGAAGAACGTTTACAAAGAAATGTAGAGGGAATAACAAATTAAAAGACCTAATCTGGAAGAAATGTATGTACTAATTCTGTTGCTGAAACACTGGAGACTGGCCAAAAGGCAGATGAAAGAATAATATGACCTCTAGAAAATTTTGAATAATTTTTGAAGCTAGATCTATTTAAACTTCCAAAGGTGACCTGCCACTATTTTGACCCAGTGAAATACATTAAAAAAAAATCTGAGAGTAGAGGATTTTTAAAAAACATATCAAATAAAGCTATACTAAGACTGAAAAACTGGAAGCTGAAGCTACAGAAATTCAAAGTGGAAAAAGCATGATGACTTTTACTTGGTAACTGTCAGTCACTGCAAGAACTTCTCATGCATGTTTTCCCCATCACTTGGAATTTTTAAATGAAAGTGGATGTCTTTCTAAAATATATCCTTTTGTCTGCTCTATATTACACAGAAAGTCAAATATTCCCTTCTGGCCTTAATCTACAAGTGGTTATGTACTTGTTACATGAAGTTACTTGCTCCTAAAGGACAAGTTTCTCTCCTCCCCACTCAAGGTGATGATATTTTCCAGACATCAAATGAAACTATCCAAGACAAGGTGTGTTTGACAAAAATATGCTCTTAGATTGACATGTATGAATCACAGCTGTACCTGCAGGGATGTTAGCAAGTAAATTTTGAGCCTGAGATCTTAAAACACACCAGGTAAACACCCCCGGGTGCAGGTGTGCCATTCTGGGCTGTTCTGAAGGGGACAACCACCTCCTTTGGCCCTTTTTCTACCCTGTGCTTCCCCATTAATGACAGGGAGGCAATTTTCACTCACCTTTACAGTGACTGGTGTGCAACCATGCTCATTTTCTAAAACAACACATGCCCAACCAATAGGTGCGGTTTTTTCCCCTGCCTTACAGATGTTGTTGCAACAGCTTTGCAGAGAATTTGCAGGTGGGCTTTGGATTCCCATTGGGTCCCACCGTAGAGGCTCCCATGCAACAAAGGCTTGCAGGTGTTTCCCGTATCTCTGTGGTTGTTCCTTTTGAAATGCTTCTTGCCTACTGCTTAAAAAAATATTGCTTGGCAACTCATGTTGTTTGCCTTAGCATTAACTGCCCACCCACACCGAACCACAGCGTGTTTTATGTTATTCAGAAAGGCCAAGGGTACAATGTGAGGCTTTGAACAGCCTTCCCTCCAGAGTGGGAGGCTCAGCAGGGAAAGGTGACCAAGGGATGTGGCAACATTTTTCACCTCAACTTCACTTTCCAGAAGCAGTGCTGTAATGGTTGGCACTGACTGCTTTGCCACCTGCTGTCTCCTCAGCATCCCAGCAGAAAACTGTACAAACCCCAGCTTGTCTTCAGGTAATTGCACTTGTAAAGTAGAAGCAGTTCACTCCAGCATTACACATGGCATCTTGTTAAGAACCTCCTGGTACCTGAAATTAAGACAAATGAAAGAGAATTTCCTAAAACACTTCTGTGATCACAGGCTGTATAATTGACTTGAATTTGGTAAGGTTTCCTAGGCTGTGAGTCCATACTTCCTATAACCTTTTGGAAAAACTTTGATTTATTTTCATTTCACTTCCATAATATTTACTGATATCCAGTGAAGCAATCAAACTAAAAGAAGCAGGGCATAGGAAAACAGACCCAAAATACATCTAGCCTAAATATAAAGGTATGCTGTACACAATTTTCTTCTCAATTCTTGAGAAGATAGTCTTGCAAAATATTCTGGAAGTCAGAGGACTATACTGGACAGTACTACTCTACTTTACTCTGTTGATTTTATTATATAAGTATCATAAGGTTAGGTTTTTTTCTTCAAGATACAGTTTAGAAGCCACTAGGAGTTATTTGGATGCTGCCTTTCAGAGTCTGTGTTTCTATGTTTTACTATGGTCATTCATTGGGTCGGGCAGCCCTTGCCAGATTCAGCCAATTCCTTTAGAAGCAGTGCCCAAAACAGAAAGGACCTCACTCACACCTAATTGCTTTTGGAAAATAAACATTTTACTTCATATTTCCAATGCTCTGCCTAACAACATGGTAGGTCCTCTGCTTCTCATGTGTGAAGAGAGATTAAGGAGTACCTACCTCCCCGTCAGACACCCAGCTACCAACAGGTGGGAAGAGCTACCTGTTGTCTTTGCCTGAACCAGACAACCAGTTTGGTATAGGATCCTGGCTTTTAAGCAGCTAATGGCTAGTGCAATAAATCCTGCTTCTACTGTGAAGTCTTAAAAGTTTTTTCACAAAAGTTTTGCACAGAAAACAGCACCGGTAACTGTAGGAGTCTACCAGCGGGCTCCTGACCTTGAGCAATTCTCTCTCATAGGACAGCAGTCTGCACATTTTTTTCCCCATTGCCTTCTAAAAAAAAAAAGGAAATTCTTTATATTTTTGGCACAATAGATTGCTTGAAGTGTATATCTTTGTAGCCAAATGCTCTGTAGAGTGTATTCCTGCTATTCTGTGCAAAAATGATATGTCATTCACTTCCAGTTGGGTTAATTCTAAGCAGCAGTGAGGCCTCAGAAAGATGAATTTTAGTGTACTGATGTGTTATGCATAGGAGTCCTAAATTCACCAAGTCTTTTATGATTTCCAGTATTGTAGTGGTAATAATAGAAGTTTCAGAAGACTTGCATATAAGCAACTTAAAGCAGACAAAATCCTTCCAGTCATGCTAAATTGGTCAAGGGAGCTACCATAAACTAATGAGTCTAGTCCATACTCCTGAAATTAACTTACTAATTAAATATATTTACTTAATTACATTATATACCTGAAAGTTAAGCATTCTTATGTATTTTAGTATTTTGTGTCTCCTCAGACAATAACCTATGTAATTTAAGTAAAAAATAAAAGATATATGATCATAGATTAATGAATAACACTGTATTTTCCAATCTCTCTTGTTCATCTTTTCCCCTTAGATACCTTGATCTTCACACCACAGGTGCCCAAGCAGTTTTCACCTTTCTTCCATTTTTTTTTTTTTTAATCTTATGCATGGTAGGTTCTTTTATGATAAAACACACTCTCCTAGTCCCTCATTTAGAAGTCTTTAAAATGCATTTTTAACCACAAAGCACAGACCAGCTGCATTAGAAATAATTGCCCTTAAATCCAGCACATTCTACTTCCTTAACAAAGTTGTTCTGTGTCCCGGTTAACGACATTTTGGATGGGTAGAGAGCAATAATGCACTGCATAAAACATAAAATTCGCTGAGATACAAACCCACACACTTGATGCCTCCATCCACGAGTGTATTACCTCATTTCTGGCAATGAGGTTGTGGTAAATGTTGTGTGGGGCCATGTGGGTGCCTCTTCCAGCAAAGGAAAGGTGCTGCTCATAACCTAGGGCTGGTGACCTGGTGATGAACCACTCTCTCCACTTCTTAAGAGACTTCTGTGAGGGAAAAATCCACACTAGAGTGCTTGTTTGGGTAGTTTTCTGAGGAGAGGAATGAGGAATCTCGTTGACCTAGAAAGACTTCTGCTGATTCTGAGAAGGGCACCTGTAGTCAACCAGAACAGCTTCCAGATGCCTGTGCAGTCGTTTATGAACAATACTGGTCATTCTGTCCTAAGATGCACTAAAAATGTGGAATGGCTCTTTCCACAGCATGAAAGCAGCTCTAGTGCTGAAGAGATCTAGATGAACAGAGAAACACATGGAACAACCTAACCTAGGAGTTACCTCAGCCATCTTCAGTATTTCAAAATCTCATTTAGATATCTGTGACTGGAAAAAGAGCAGATGACACAGAAACCAAAGAACTATCAGTTGGAAGGCTAACTTAGGTGAAAACAAATCTAATAAGAGAAGATGGAAGTGCTTTCACTCCAAAGCCTGAGGATTTAAATCTTCTGCTTTAAACTCCACAGCTCTCACTGGTGGAACAACAGAAAAAAGTAATGAATAAACTGAATGAGAAATAGACAAACCGTTTAAATATAAAGTGAAATCAGTTGTCCAAAAGTGGTGGTGTCATTTTTTACACGCTTGTCACCTCAGAGAAAATAATTTTTATTTCTGACTGAGGCACCCAGGGCTTGTTTCACAGAATGAACACGTACCTTACAGAAATCCTGCTCAGTGAAAGGCAATGGAAACAAGTCCACCAAAGGAGCACCAGCTGAGGTCCACCATGCACAAAGCAGCTTCAGCTCTGGACTGTGCCATCCAGCTCCACCTGCACTCAGGAGCCACCTGCACTGATTGTTTCTGTCTGATTGATGGGCACCAGGAACAGGAGGTCTGTACTAAGGAAAGTGGGAGATGAAAAAGTAATGAAGCAAAAGCATAAGAACACTGGAGGCTTACAGTAAAGATATAGTAGATAAAGGGGGGAAAACACAAAAAAGAAACTGCCTTAATATGCTAAAATATATCCAAATATCTCTAAAAAAGATATAGAGCCATTGGATGGCTCATAATTTGGCACCTATGTTCAAACTTTGGCAAAAATGATATTGCTTAAATTATGCAGAAACTATATTCTCTAATGCTATTGAGATCAACCCGGCTAAAACTTCATGTTCAGGTTTGAGAAACTGTGAATATAGTTATATAGACAGAAAGAACAACAGAACTGAAATTTGGGTTCATGTGTACCACAACTGAAGAGTAACATCACTTGGAGGTTATTAGCTTGAAATGAATTTATTCCATGAAATTTCACTTCAAACAACTTTGTTCTTTTTTAATTGGGCTTAAATTTTACTGAAGTCTTCAATACATACTACAAATTTGGCTCCAAAATGCTAGAATCATAAGCAAAATACTTTCAAAACTATTTTTTGAAACAGCTGGGACACAAGAAGATGACCTGTAATCAGATACTAACAAAACCAAATAGAATTGTTTTCACAGGTAGCACCATCTCCCTTTTCCCAAAGAGTTTTAAATTCATTCTCACTACAGCATTACTGCCTAGTCACCCAACCAATGCCAGCTTTGAAAACCAAATAATTAAAAAACCAGAATGCACTGGTCTTTCAAAGCCCTTTAACTCTGTGGAGAAAACACTTCACATCAAGTTCTCTGCAGAATACTGTTACGCTCATGTTGCATTGGAAATAGAGCAACACTGCATTTTCCCCATTTCTCAGCTTTAGGAAAAGACTGTCTGGATCTGCAGCCTCTCACCCTCCCACGAGCTCTGGCCTCCTCAGCAAATTCTTGCTGCTGTCTTGTCTTCAGGGAAAGCCTTAGAAGTACAGGCTTATCTTAGTGATTTAAACACAGCTACCTAAGGATGTGATGGATCTCCTTCATTTGCAGTCTTCCAGTCAAGACTAGATGGATATCTTAGCAACATGTTGTAGCTCAAACAGAGAGAGAGGTGCCTGATGCAGAAATTACAGGGTCAGACTCAAAGGCCTGTGTTATGTGGGAGGTCAGGTAAGGTGAGCTTGTACTTCAAACCAGTGCATCTGCACCATAAATTTCAAAGATGTCTGTAGAAGTATGACATGCACAAGGAATTTAGTGGAAAGCATTTACCTTTTCCTTTTGTCTGAGCTGTAACCCAAGGCTTTGCCTTTCCACCACATCATTTTGAAAGGAAATTAATTTCCCTGCTCACTTGTTTCACTGAAATTATTTAAAGTAATTTCTCAGCCACCACTTACTTGACCAAAAAAACTTTCTTAACCCCAAAGCTCCCTCATTTCAACACTTCCCTCCAACAGGAGCTCTACCTGGAACAAAAATAATTTCTCTCTCTACCTTTCAACTCAGAAGTCCCTATTCAGCTTTAATGTAACCCCAGAGAATCAGATTTTCCTCTTCATTTACTTCATTTTGGATATTTACTCACTTACCCGTTTTTATCTAGTTTTAACTCAGTTCCTGATCTTGGAAGGAGCTGGTTCACAGGACAGTTAGAGTATCAGTGACAACAAAGCAGGTCTACCTGTGGGGAAGCTCCTTGAAGGGTAGCTTCTTGAAGGGAAATCTTCAAAGCAAGGACAGAATGGATATACACATATTGAACACAGAGCTTCTGCCTGCCCAGGACCACTTGCTGCTATAGGAATAAAACATGATGTGATGTTCACTGCATGGCTGTGGGGCAGAAGTCAGCAACCACTCAGACTCCTCCAGCTTTCTCAGCACTCAATAGAGTACTCAGTAACTTTCTGGCTTTTTCTGTCCCTTTGAGGAGGGGTGTTTGAGAGAAGACAAAGGGGCAATAAACAGTGGGACCTTTCCATCTAGACCAGACATTGAAAGGCGATAACCAAAGGATTAATTGACTTGGCTGTCCCTGTCCCCACCTGGAGCCAAAGGTTGCCTTGGTCACTACTTTCCTCATGTAGAACTAGTCTTTGTTTTACAGCTAAGAGAGTCAGCTCAGGGGAAACACTGACAGTGTCCTATTAACACATGAGTTTCTCAAGTCCCAACATCTTCTGAAGATTAGGCAAGGACAGCATGTGCCACGCTGAATTTCTTCACAGGAGTCTACAAAGGAAGAGTAGGTACAGAGCACACTGGGTCTCTCTGTGGGACCATCCCTGGAACTTGTGGAAGCTCAAAAAGAGAAGGAAACAACTCTAAAAAATTTAAGTCTCCTGCTTTGTAACAAAACAAACCAAGGAAGGGCCAGGTTATGGTGATATGGAAGCAGGTGAAAAATAGTAAAAGAACTGATACTTACAGTGTGGACAAAATGTTCACTCCAAATACAGTGCTGGAGGGAACTGAAGTCATGTAACTCTAAACAGAAATGGGATCTTGTTGGATACCTGCAAAACTAGAAGTGTAATGCAGATTTGGAGAGTGAGAGCTGCAAGCTGAGTGAGACTCAGTGGGGGTAGCAGCACATGCCCAGATTTCTCAGCACCAGGGCTTTATGAGCTGAGCACTTTAATGAACATGTTTTCTTTAATATTTATTTTCACAGAGTCAGACTGATTTCATGTTCCAAGAATGAGACCCTGGCATGGAAGTGGCATATCTGCTAGTTAATGTCAACAGTGATGTGCAATTAGAAAGCAAACAGGATTCCATATTGTGGTAAAAGCCTAGTTTCTATTTGCTTTATTTCTATTTTCTTTGTGTTAGATACATTAAGAGTCTCGTAAAATAGTAAAAGAATTTCATTCTTATTTAAAAAAAAAGTAAAAAGAAAAAACACACCCTAATTCTACAAGTTCAAGCAAAATGTTATGATGTCTAACTAGTAAAGAATAGCTTGAAACGTCCTTTGCAGAAATTATCATACTAAAAGACCCTAGTGATTTGCACAGTACTAAACTGTTAAGGAGGGAAAGAACACAACTGTGAGTGAACTACTACGTAGCAGAATGAAAATCCCTCCTGATTTAAACATAGGCAAGGCCCTAAGTTATCATGTTGAGTGGGTACAGCAAGCTGTATAAATCTCACCAGCTACAGAAATGATGCCCTGTGTGAACAACCCAGTTCATGCATGTGCTTGATGACATGGATGATCACAGGATGATCACATTTCAAACCATGATGTCCCAAGTTTGGGAAGAACTGGGCTACTGGGATTCCCACTGCTGTAAGGCAGTGGTGCTCAGAACTGCTAGGATTTAGTCTTAGGGTCACAAATACAGTAATTAATGACAACCACCACTGGCACAGCACTTCTGTACATCTTAGAGCTGAAACACCTGTGACATATCCCACCCTGGCAGGGAAATGGAGCTGGTGATCTAACAGCCTTTTCCACCTCTAACTTCTAGGGTTTTATGAATTGTCAGTCACACCTCAGGGTGATATTGCTATAAAATCCCAGCCACATAAGAAAGCTGGCAGAACCCTTTGGCTGTGCAGCTCTGGGGTTTTATGCTGAACTCTCTGAAAGACTGAAAGGAGGTAGAAGACTTTTAAGGGTCAGAGTTGACAGTTGCTTTCAAGTATATGCAAAGACACAAAATCCAGTTACATAGATAGCTGACTCACTCAGAGTTTGGGCTGTAGGACAGCTGTAACTGAAAAAAACCTGAAAAAAACCATCCCAGAAACACCACCTGTATGGAGGAGAGACTGATACAAAGGTGTGCAAAAGATTGGCAAAGACTTCTCTGTGTTGCAGGAGGTCTCTAGAGCAAAGCAAGGGAGCCAAGGCAGACTCTGCACCCACTGCTGGCTCTCAGCTCAATGCAAGTGATTGAACATGTATCACTCATATCACCTACCTGGCCACAGTGATCCTGACACGGGGGAGAGCTCACTCTTTAGTCCATTTTTCTGCATGAGAAACCTTCTTTATTTCAAGTACAATGAGTTTAACAAAACGATATATACAAAACAGAGAGGCAGAACTGGTTTAACTCTCCCTCAAAAATCCTGTAATAGGAAAAGAAAATGCTTGGAATCAGGTCTTCAAATCACATACCAATACCCTAAGCCTGTGACTGCCCTTCATCTCACTGTATAATCATCAAACAGATTTGATACCTTGTACTTATGAACATGGTATCAATATTTTCCCTGCAATTGGAAGTGGTTTTTCTATAGTATATTTTAAATCACGGTACAGACAAGGGCTACTCAAAATGCAGAACTGGAAAGCAGAGATGCTGAGCCATCCAAAGTACCTTAAATGAGATTTCAGTCCAGGTCCCTCTCCACCACGTCCTCATGTTGGGAAAATACATTCAGAGCTGACATGGCTTTCCCAGGTGTTTTCTTCAGGGACAGAGCGTGGAGTGTGCAGTTAATCATGAGTGCAGTCAAGTGTCCTGAGCTCTTTGGGTGAAAGCTGTTGCAGACATTGAAAAAGTGTTTAATAATCAGAGCCCCATGTCCTGAGCACAGGCTGGGTTCACAAGAGTTCACACACCTCTGAAGAGGTTTGGGCCAAAATGTAAGGAGGCCAGAGGGAAGCTGCAACTTCAGATGGCAGCAGCGGCTGCACATTGCTGGGACTACCTCCCAGGAAAAATCATGGCAAGTATGTCCAAATTGCCCTTTGAGTGACCCACACAAAGCACTTGAGGTGCAAACAGATCTCAGAAGGTGCCCAGAGGAACACCTGGTCACCACTGAGAGATCTCTATCCAAGGGCACTCAGCTTGAGCTTATCATTCTGTTTGAGAGGGGTGTGCACCCAGAATTTCAGAATCACGATTATGTCACTAGGTGCATGCTGAGTACTGCTGTTGTTGCAAGATGCAGGCACCAAGTTACTGTGTGTTGTTGCTCACAGTTGAGAGAAAAAGACTTTTTAGCAAAACTCACTCACTTTTAAATAAGTTATTTAAGAACACATGTAACAACCATCCTCATGAGAAATCAGCTTAGGGGCTTTCAAAACTCTGGAAATGTCAAGTCAAAGTGCCTTTTTATCCCTCATTTGCAGTATGTTCTCATGAAAGGGAAGTGGGCATGTGAAGGCATTGGAGGAGACATTGGGGGCACTGGAGAAGGAGCGAGTGTGAAGAGTTTGCCTCTCTTTTCATTTGAGAAGGGAATACATTCAGCAGGTTCTTCTCATGAACCTAGGTTTGGATTGGAAGGGACATTAAAAGTCATCCAGTTCCAACTCCCTGCCATGGGAAGGGACACCTTCCACTAGACCAGGTTGCTCCAAACCCTGTCCAACCTGGCCTTGGACACTTCCAGGGATCAAGCATCCACAGCTTCTTTGGGTAACCTGTGCCAGTGCCTCATTACCCTCACAGAGATGAATTTCTTCCTAATATCTAATCTAAGCTTACTCTCTTTCAGTCCACACGTTCCTTTCAGCCACTGTCTGCACCCACCGCTCTCTGCTGCAGGGTGGAGGCTCCCTGCTGACCTCCTCATCCTCCTGTTTTAAAAGCTTCTGAGTGTTATATGCATGTATTTTTTTTAAGTGTTTCTTATACTCTTGCCTACCATCTGCACACAGGTTTTGTATCACTTTAGACAATGCAGCAAACTTCTTCACATGACACTGAACCATACCATGGCATTGGGTTTGTTGGGTTTTTTCCTACCATAAACCTATTAAGTATTAGGAGAAGTTAATCATTAGTCAGCTAGTTGTACATTAAGACAGACTCCCTTCTTTGTCTCTCAGTGTTATTAAATGCCTTCTCTTTTGAAATGCCACATAAAAGTGATAGATGCCCTTTTTTTAAAAGCCAGGCATCGAGTCAAGCTATGTTTTATATTAGTGCAGCGACAAAGAGCTCTTCTTGTTTAAATATAGAAGCACAAAGCAGATAAGGTTAAGTAATCTGGCTGCTGTGCAAGTGCCAGGTCTGTGCTCAGCTCTGATAAGCAGCTGGAGGGACAGGGGAGTGTTCCTCGTGCATGATCCCACCGGATGAGTTACGGTGTGGAGACAAGAGGACGGGGCCAAACCAAATTAATCAGAGGCCAAAGATGCAAATGGTCAAATATATTTGTGATAATGCCGTGGAAGGCGGTTGGCATTTCCTAAGGATATTGAAATGGATTTGGAAAGACAGTTTTGTGTGGAAGCTCCTCCATAAAACAGCTTCAGAAACAGCAAACTCCACCTGCGTAGACTCAAAGGAGAGTGCGTGTGTGTGTGTGTGTGTGTGTGTGTGTGTGTGTGTGTGTGCACATGTATGCCTGAGTGTGTGGGGTTTATCCTTCTGGCTGGGTTTATCCTTCTAGTTGGGTTTATCCTTCTAGTTAGCATTTGTGTTTAGAGAGCTGCAGGACTGCTTCCAGAAGTAATGCCACCTCCTCAAAACACACACACACACACAACCCTAAGCGAGAAATGGATGAACAGGGAGACAGAAAAGCAAGACTGAGTGAGAGAGCAAGCAAATCCCCTTCCCCAATCACTAGGAAAAAGGTTTCTTCCCAGAGGAATGCTACACTATATTCTTGCCTACCAGCTTTAAAGGCAAAACTGTTGCTCAGGAGAATAAATGCCTGCTTTGTGTGGCCCCCATGGAAGCAGGAGGCAGTCAAGTCTGGGCTCAGCTAATTTATAATCTATATTTACATGTCAAAATCCCCTCTTATTTAGGTCCTTGATTTACAATCCCTAGTTTTCATAAAAGTCAGTCATTCCTAGTGAAAGAATGCAGAGTAGATTTATAGGATCTACATTATGCTTTAAATCTTAATAGCATTTTTAAAGCATTTTTATGATTCATCCTAAGTGACATTTTTCCTTTTTTTTTTTCCAAGGCCTTACTGTGTAAAACCAAACACAAATCTTTACCTAAAAACAAAGATCATTTTAACCAACTGTAGTGGTTTAACCCAGGCTGGGTGCCAGGGTCTCACTACAGCCACCTTCTCACTCCCCCTTGCCCAACTATAGAGGAGAGAGAGATTAAAAGACACCTTTTACCCCCCACCCCCCTCCTTCTTACATCCAACCTATTCTCCCGCAGCGGTCAAGGGAAAAAGGCGAGGTGGGGGGGGGGAGGTGTTGCTGTGGTCAGCTGCTGTTCTC
>VXBA01005019.1:710445-1056512 GCA_013399895.1 Serilophus lunatus
CTGCTTCACCATGGTCTGCACCATGGGCTGCAGCTGGATCTCAGCTCCAGCGCCAGGAGCATCTCCTACCCCTCCTTCTGCACTGACCTTGGTGTCTGCGTTGTTGTTCACAGGCTCTCACTCTGCTCCTCTCCAGCAGCCATCTTCATTTCCCAACTACTTTTTTTTTTCTTCCTTCTTAAATATGTTATCACAGAGGCGTTCTGTCAACTACTGATTGGCCTGGCCTTGGCCAGCAGCGGGCCCAGCCTGGACATGGGGAAACTTCCAGTAGCTTCTCGAAGAAGCCTCTCCCTCAGCCCCCCCCACTGCCACCAAAACCTGGCCACAGAAAAACCAATACACCAACTATGGCATCAACTCTACTGTAACACCAAACATTATCAACAATGTCCTTACAAGCCTCTGTTTTCAAGCATTCATTGAATGTAAAATGTGCTTTGCACTAAGTTTTGATAAGATCTCAACCTGCATGAGCAAAGAATTTGTTTCCATCATCACAGTCAAAATAATATAAATCTCTGGAGTCTTCTGTGAGGTAGATGAAGGTAAAGGGTCTGATCTTGTGCCTTCTCCCCCACACCAGGGTCCTGTTTGCTTTGATAAGTTTGCTTGAAATATATGTCAGCTCAGGTTCAGTCCAGTTTAGAGCAGAAATATTCCAAGCACATTAATCACATGTATAGACAAAAAACCTCAATGCTGGCTGTGCACAGGTATTTGTATTCATGGATGGACCCATCACTGTGATGCTGATTGTTAACCAGCTCTCTCAAGAACCACTGGCCTTTAGACAGAAATTTCAATATTATTAATGAAGCAAATGGTTCAATGAAGTGTCCTAATTTGTAAGGAATGAGATTCTTAAAGATTAATTTAGGAAGCCAAGCACCAAGTAAGTCGAGTCAATATACTATTAAAAATATAAATATATAGTTTATATTCACTAGTAGAATCTTTCAGTGGGACTGCTGAGAGCAAGCACAACATACAGGAGCTTCATCTGCAGAAATAAGGTCCTTAGTTAACGATGGCTTGCAGAGCACAGAGATCTCCATGTTGTATATAAACCATTGTTGCCCAAGTCAACTAAGCCACAATGGCTGCATCTTTTGGAAGAGTCCAAGGACAGCTGACACGGACCTGTTGAAGTAAGTCCACAGTAGACCACAAAGATGCTCTGAAGTCTGGAGAACCTCTCTGCTCTGGAGACAGGCTGGGAGAGCCAGGAGTGTTCAACCTGGAGAAGAGAAGGTTTGGGGGACACTTTAGAGCCTCTTCCAGTGCTTAAAGGAGCTCCAAGAGAACTGGAGAGGGACTTTAGACAAGGGCACTGAGTGATAGGACAAGGGAGAATGGCTTGACACTGAAAGAGGGTAGTTTAGGTGAGATCTAAAGGAATAAATTCCTCCCTGTGAGAGTCATGAAGTGTGGCACAGGTTGCTCTCATCCCTGCCTCATCCCTGGCAGGGTTTAAGTCCAGGTTGGACAGGGTTTGGAGCAGCCTCTTCTAGAAGAAGGTGTCCCTGCCAGTGGCAGGGAGGTTGGAGCAAGATGGTCTTTCAGGTCCCTTCCAAGGACTTTACTTGAGAGAAACAACAGAGATGGAGACCAAAAAATATCCCAAAAGACTCCTTGGCCATGAGCCTGACTTGCCTCCCCCTTTCCCTTCAGCTGCATGAGGTTTGTGTTCCTGGCTGCACAAGAATTCACCTTCCACAAGAGAGATGGATGACACCTCAGCACAGAAAAGTCAAGAGCCTGGCATGACTTGCACAGTGTTATGAGAATTAGGAACTGTGGAGGCAAGAAAGACCTGTTCACCCACCTGTCAGCTGGAGCAGTACCATGGAAAAGGGGAGCACTAGAGACACTGTCCAGAGCTTTAGGAAACACAGCACCATCCTGGGAGGAGACAAGACCTCCATGGAAGCAGCCTGGACAAGCAGGACAGTCAATTGTTAAAACCTGGGCAAGGCACAACAGACAGAGACATGCTATCCAACCCCTCTCTTGGTATAGGTGTCTAATTTCCAGTGAAATGCCATTTTAAGTATGTACATTTCCCCCTAGATTTTGCCTTCAAGAGTCTTCAAAATAACTTCTTGGAAATACAGTCATAAACATATCAGGACCCACTTCATGGCACAGACTAAACTTCAGTGTTCTTATTTTACATTTTATCTTGAGATCTTAGCCTTTATGATGAAAGAAATCGAAAAAGTTTGGGGTTTGTTTGGGTTTTTTTAAAGAATGTGTTCTAACTTATGGTTGCTTAACCTGAAAATATTCAAAGGAAATGGAAAGTATCTGTTATACACTGTGTTATTACAAGCTAGAGTAAGTATACATTTAACATTTCAAAGTACTCAAAATATTCTCCCACTAAATCAGATATTTACCCTGGATCCAGTCTTGCAACCTTCAGTCATATGAGAGGTCCCATCCATAGTAGCTGGGTGGTGAAGGTAAAAACCTCTTAACTGAGTACACATTTTTAGAGTCTACTGTTATTCCTTTCAATGCTTTAAAATTAAAATTTTCCATTCACAATAGCATTTCATATAAAAAACAGTTTTTAAAACATCAGTATCCATTCCAAGCTGGTCAAACTTTACAGATAAAAGTCAGTCATAAATCCAGTTATTACCTTAGTAAATATATAGATTTTTAAATAGTGTTTCTTAAAATATTAAAAATATTTTGTATATAAACAATAATAAAATCAGGATATACTATGCATAGAAAGAGTATCAAAAGAAACCATCACATTATGATACTTTAGATTAAGAATATCTTCTCAAATAACTTGTTAAACAGCCATAAAATCTAATGATTGGTAGGTATTTATAAGAAAATACTAATTTGGATATATACATGCTACTTCTGTAGTCCTAAAAGATCTCAGCATCAACAAGTAAATAAGTCAGAATTCCAACCTCCTACATTCCCACGGACAAGTAAACATTGATATTTGTATACAATCTGTTAAGGTAAATTCTAAGAGAAGCATCAATAAAGAAAAAAGAAAACCCTAGGGGACTTATCAACACAGCTCAAGTTGCTTCCAGATATCCAGAATTAATAATACATATACACATACTTCAACAGGTATCAACGTGAGATGTGGTTATACAGTACTCAGAGTTCTTGGCTTTGGTCAGCCAAATGGTTAAACAGATGCCTAAGTTGCAGTGTGTGAGGAGTCAACCTGGAGCATCCTCTAATCAGTGCCAAACACTCGAGCTTTACAGACTGCTACTCCAGGCCATCATTTTGCTGCTCTTCAGCTATTTTCAACGTTTAGAGTTGACACTTTCATGCGGTTTCTGTCCTTTGTTACATCTTTGCATTGTGGAAAGTGAAACAAAGGAAACCTCTCCTTTTCTGTGTCCTGTACAGGGCAGGCAGTGAAGTCCAGGACCCAGCCTGAAAACTCACAGCTGGTAGCTCAAGGAAAGCCCAGACTTAAAGCCTCTGACACCCTGATCAGCTGCTCTGAGGTGGTGAAGGCACCTGAAACCCCTCAGAAAGCTCTTTGAGTCTAGACAGGGACTAGACTGCAAAAGCTCCATCTGGCACTACGAGCCAGCTCCTCTTTTTCCCTACCCTACCTGGTGGGCTCCATCTAACAGGCAGTAGCACCCCTCCCAGGTAAGATCCCATGTGAAATACTGTAAAGAAAAGCACCAGCAACAATTCCTGGCTGCTGTCTCCCTTCAAGGGTCCAAACAAGAGAATCCTACCTCCTTTACCTCCCTGAGATATATTTGTTGGAATAGGACAGATTGGAAAAATACTCTTCCAAACAGAGTGGGCTAGTGACAAAGTGCTCCCCTCCCCCAAAAATGTGTAAATTACTGTCTCTTCAAAGAAAGAGAATGGTCTTAAAGGCTACTACTGGTCTCATTGTCTCCTGATTTCAAACACCTAGACTTGAGTGGCTTAACATGCTGGCCTTTCCCTCATAGGGTCAGTGGAACGGGTTGCCCCACGAGGCTGCAAATCTCCAACCTTTGAGGTTTCCAAGACCAGAAAACAAAAAGCCCTGCACAAGCTGATATGATTCCAGAGCTGGCCCTCTCAAGGCAGATGGTTGGACTAGCTCTGCTGAGGTCTCTTCCAGCCTGAATTACCCTGGAATGCTAAGAAATCATTCTCCCTCCCTCCCTCGTACTCCTTCTGCCCCCAAAATCAAGCTTTCTCTAGGAATATTTTCATTTTGGCTTTTATATTTTCCTTGGAAACTCTGCTGACACTAAATTAAAAGCTCTGTTTAAGAGAGAATTACCTCCTTAGGAATACTGTCAGCTATCTCACACATTCACTGTTATTTTGCTACTGTCAAAGCCACAACTGTTTTCCCCCCAGAGTGAGAGCTGCCAGCTGCAGCTTCCCAGTGACCATTGTAATGAAACACTTGATTTTCAAATGTGTCGTTTATAGAAGCAGGAAACGTTTTTCACCTCCTGAACTTTCCAATAGCTCAGGAGCATACATTTTTCCCTCTTAACAAAAGCTTTTAATAGTCCAGACGTGTGATCTGCGTGGAGGAGTTTATGGCTGAACATATTGGAATACCTGGATGCCAATTGAAACTCAAAAGGTAGCATCTCTTAAGATGAAGTAGAGAATGTAGTTTATACAGGCAGTGAAAATATATTTTACAGACATAAAACAAGAGTGTAAGAGACCATGAGATGCCAGTCACTTAACCTTCTGCCCTTGGACAATCAATCTGTGCTGTTCCTGCCATATGTGTACCTTGGTTTCCTCAACTATAAAATTTCTCTGGTATAGATTCAAAAATCTATAACATTTTTTGAAATGTGTTTTGTTTGCACTCTCTTTTTTTTTTTTTTTCTGTAGTGTGCACATTATCCAACTGGAGCTTGGACACCAAGAGACCTTTAGCTAAATAGATGTGTTTACATGCCACCTCACTGGCCCATAGATGTAAGGAAACCTATTCTCTGACAGCCTAGGAGTTATTCATTTAAGTATTGAATCTCTTGACCACTAAGAGCTGAACATTCATTTAGCAGGAGATAATTAACATTGACAAGTAGGGGCAAGTAATCAGTCACAGACACAAAAATGCACATAACTTGTTGAAGCAGGAGCTACTATTGCTCTAGGACTACATTAGCTCACACATTCCTCTCTTGAAAACTTTTTCTTAATAAGTATACACTGGGTATGCCTTCAAGCTAGCACTCCCTTTTTGGCTTCATCCAATTTGGAGTGGGAATAAACCACTTCAGAGAAAACCTTTTTGGAGATGATGAGAGTAGTATTGGCTAATGCCTTGTGTTCTCTTTCTCAACTTGCTGGTCCATCGCTGGCTCAAAGTCTGGTGATGTGGTGACCTTATTGCATGATCTTACCCAGACTCTGCAAAGGCCTTTTGTGAGATACTGAGTCAGCAAACATGTAGCAGGGATTGAAACTGAGTCACCATCACCAGCTCCAGAGAGGCTGTTAGAGGAAACAGGAGCGGGGAGAGAGAGGTCAGGGAGAAATTTTGAATTGGGAGTGACGAGACAACAGGAATTCATTCTGCAATAGCTTGGAAAAACAACAGGTTATCTGTGGATTTTTGCCCCTCAAATGCAACTGGAAAACAAATATTGTCAGAAATTCAATATCTTGGTGGCCAGCGCTCACTGGTGGTCAAGTGCTCACAAATGGGTGTGACCTCCAGGCTGCTGCCTTTGATGTCCTCATTGACCAAGTTCCATCCTAGACATGACAATCATATTCATAAGCTCTGTTTTTGGAATGAGATGCTGAAGGAAGCCTACAGGAAAGATGGAGAGGGACTTTTTACAAGAGCATGTAGTGACAAGGCAAGGGGGAATGGGTTTAGATTACATGTTAGGAAAAAAATCTGCCCTGTGTGGGTGGGGAGGCCTTGGCACAGGTTGCCCAGGGAAGCTGTGGCTGCCCCATCCCTGGAAGTGTCCAATGCCAGGCTGGAAGGGGCTTGGAGCAACCTGGGATAGTGGAAGGTGTCTCTGCTCATGACAGGGAGTTGGAACAAGATGGTCTTTAAAGACCCTTCCAACCCAAGCCATTCTATGATTTTATGAAAATTTCAGTCCCAACAAATTCCATTTTCAACTGAAAATGTAACCTTTTCTTCAGCTTTCACTTTCTGAGACCAGGCCCAGGTGAGGTTTGGCTACACTTCCTTATCTGGGATACAGCATCAAACAAACACCTGTCAACAGAATTCGGGCTCATGGACTCCCTAGAAGTTATGGGTACTTTCCAGGGCATAATTTAATAGGCAATAACTTGTTTTCAAAAGACATCAAATAAATTTGTAAAACTTTAGCAAACTGAAAAGTCATCTTTTGGTCAAACAGAGCACTACAAAAATCTTGCTGTGCTGTGGGCCAAAAGCTATCTGAAAGTCATGCAACTTCTGTCCTACCTAAACTTAGAAAAGAACACTGTAAATCAGATACTGTAGATGGCAAATATTGTTCCTCAATATTGCAGCTACAATAAATGGGAAACCAGAGGAGATTATTGCTGTTTCCTTGTGTGACAAGGAAGGCTAGAATACAACAGAGTTTCATTCCCTTTCACCACCTCCCTGGGCAGCCACGCCTGACCACTCTTCCAGTGAAGAAATTTTTTCTATATCCAATCTACACCTCCTCTGGTGCAACTTAAGACCATTTCTTCTAAGTAATCTCTTTGAGTCAGTTTATTCTATGACCTTGCTGTATATCTAAATAGATTTACAATGAAAAAAATCATCAGTGTGTCCTCTTTTTTCTATTTTTTGTTATTTTTAATTCTAATTTGTTACCTTTTTAGCAAAAAAAACCCCAACAAAACAAACAAACCAAAAACGAACAAACAAAACCCCCACAAAAATGACAATGTATGAGCATGTTCTCTAAACTAGGCCTGGGTCTGCAGAAGGCTCAAAGTCACCACCTTAAGTACCTCATAGTTTGGTTTTGTTTAGAGGATTTTAAATTTGGGCTCAAAATGCTACCAGAGGAAAATCCTAAGCAGCATCATGCCCCAGTCAACTCAATTCTATAAAGATCATCCCTGACAATATGTTCTACTCCCAGGTGTTTTTTTATGAACACAATTTCACATACAGCAGAAAAAAATTGGAACTTAATGGAAGAAACCAAATCTGGTTTAGAAGAAGGTGTTTTACTAAATGCAATCTTTGTGTTTCATCACTAACCTGTTGTGCATTTGTGAACTACTGAATCAGTGATGATGAACACCGTTTGACTGCGTGCATTTAAACAAAAGCCTTAAGAGTTTGAGAGAGACAGTTAATCTCTGAACGGCAAATTTTGACAGGATGCACAGTGATTCCAAATCATATGCACCAAAATACTCCCCAGACCCCACTGATACCCATCCACATGAAAGTTTTTACTGGAAAACTGTTTTGCTGCTTGTATCATAGAAAATTCTGGTGAACTTTGTGTATTTTTTTCACCAAAGCTGAGCCAGACAACACTGAAAGAATCAGGATGAGGACAGTTTTATGGGTACAAGCTTTCCAACTGCTTATTTTGCCTTGTCCTAAGATGATCCCCCTTGCTTATTTTTAGTGAAATCCTGTTTTTCAGGAAACCAACCTACTTTATGTTTGTTTGGGAGAGCCTGACCAGTCTTCCCAGAAGACATCTCCTGCTTTGGCAAGCTCATCCAAGCTGCTTCTGTGACTTGGGTCACAGGAACATTTCTCTGCCACTAATGGGTTGTATATTTGGAGACTGTTGACACTGTCTTTTTATGTCATTATGTTACAGTCTGTTATGAAACTTTAATTTCTACACCGTGGGATGTTAAAGGCAACATTAGGTGTCTGTGTTGCAACCTGTGTGTGAATCAGTGGTAGCAAACACATCATGTTCACAAGAGATGCCACTGCAGGATGTAGTAAAGGTTCAGAAAATACAACCACTGCAGACTTTTGTCATCCCATGATTTTGCAAAAATAGCAACTGAATCTACAATAAAATACATTATATGGTTTTCCATCTACTTTTTCTCTTCACTGCTGAGTCTGCACTAGGATCCTGGAAACTCCTAGTCTGCTAAGTTTCAACCTAACTTTTTAACCTACTGGTTTCAGAGAATTTGCTACAGGAAGATAGAAATCACCCTCACTTATTATCTCCCTGCACAGGAGAAAAAAAGGCAAGTGAGCTGCCCACAGGGTAGCTCAGGGACAGAACAAGGTGTAGGATCTAAACCTCCTGCCAGGAAGGGCTGCACATCACTTTTGAGATTATACAGTCAACAGTCCTAAGGAGAAGCCTTCCTATGGTAAATTTTTTATTGGTGTTGGCTCAGCTTTACCTTACTTTAACTCCTCTCTTGTTGAATGAACTTAGATAAGCCACGGAATCAACCCAGCCTTTCAGGTGAAATTGTTCTGTGCTGTAGCAGAAGCCAAGTACAGGAGTGTTCCTACAGCCTCTTTTGTTATAGGTTCCTATCTGACCAGCTTAAAACATGTGTTTCAACTTTCCTGTAATATTAAAGTTTAATTTGCAAAATGTAAAAAGGTTTTGCTGGGTACATAATGGGAAAATATGGTAGCTAATGAAAGCTGCTGATTTACCAGCAAGAAAAGATGGCAGCTTCTGCTTTAAGAAACCCCCACCCGATCAACCAAAAAAATCCATCAACAAACACTAATGGTCATACAGTGTTTCTACTCAATTTGAATTCATGCTCTGGATTTCACTTGATAGCATGGGATGAAGTGAGTCCTTACAGCATAATGCCAAATGTGCTTTAGATTTTCCATTAAGAGGTCTCTAAACAATACTTAAAGTGAATCATATTCCTTAAAGAGATCAGCCACAGCTGCCACTGGAAGTTTTATTTCATTCTGTGGCCAGTGGTGTTGAACACCATACTTGTTGCCTCAAAGAAAGGAGCAATGAAAGTTGCTGCCCCTGAACATCATTCCAGGGGACCATGCAGAAATAGAGAGCAACCTTATAAGCATGAATTTAGCTTTATTATTATCCCTCATAACCATTAAAAATAACAGATTAAGCTGTTATTTATGTATAGAAATGTCACTGGAATGTGTGACTAAGGATACATTAGTGATCACTTCCTATCCATTAGCAGCATGGGTTTATTTTTATCATATCCATGTCTGTTTTTTTTTCTACTTTGGGTATATATGCCTGATATTACAAAAGACTGCTTGATGAAAGTCCTGCCTAAAGGAATCACTACTGCTGGGAAGCTCAGAAAAGATTTTCAGACACTGAAATCTGATCACAATAAAATCAGCGTTCAGCTCCCAGACAGGCAGCAGGGAAACGATGCCTTCAGAAAGTGCTTCTGAGAGGGAAGGAGACCAGTGAGATGCTTGGCAAAGCTCACATGCAGAGCTCCAGCAGGGGTCTTCAAAAGAAATGGAATAACTGTTACACAAAGGCACCAGAAATGCTGAATTTCACTGCACGCATTGTCTCAGAAAACAGCCCTTTGCACTCTGAAAAAGAGCTGCAGCGGGCAATGATTAAGCTGTGTAACCAGGGGGGATAGCAGTGAAAACCCTGGGGCATGGATAGGTCCTGCTGTTCCCACAGGACACGGCAGCAGAAGGAAAGTCCTCTCCGAGCCGGGAGCTGGGTGACCCTGGCAGTCCCAGGCACTGTCCAGAGCAATGCACCAAGGGCTCAGACCTGGCTGGCACCCAGCAGCTTTCCCCTGGCTTTGGCACTCAGAAACACCCTCAGCTTGCCTTCATGATGAAGGGCTAAAAGCTGAAGTTAGGCCAGTTCAATCTGGAAATACAGCACATGGGATTCTAGCAGGAGTTGTAATTTTAAATGAGACTCTAAATCTGGAGAGGGCATCTCAGAGCTGACCTCCCGCCTCACCAGAAACTGCAGGGCACATCACGTGGTATCTTGGGAGACAAACTGGCTTTTCTACCTTAAGAATTCATGTATATCAAATATGAACTTCATTTTTATCCTCTCCCACTGTCCAGAGATGTCAGAAATCAGTATAATTGCATTGACTGTCAAGACTCCCTGGGAATTATGTGTATTTTCTCTCTCTTGCTCTCTCTCATACAGAATCCATCTTTCCTCTGAATAATTACTGCCAGAGCTGAATCAGGACCTGCCAAAGTTGCAGAAAAGAATCCAACTCTTTTCTCCCAACTTTCAAAGCAAATATGACTTCACTCTGCTGACCTTTTTTTAATATTTTTTTGCATCCACTGTCATTGGATTCTCTTTGAATAACTTGAATGAATTTAATGAAGGCGTGGTACATAAGGAGTCTTTGGGCAGACTCTCAGCTGATGTACAACTGATTTCAGAAAAGCTCTGCTCAGTTACATTCTGAAGATGCATCACAATGAATTTGAAAAGCTCTCTTGGAGATTATTCACCTCGTGTGAATGCAATTGTTCCCATCAGCTCTGTCATTTTAAAGATTTTAGCTATTAAGTCAGAGGACAGACAATAGGATGGGATAAAGCCTAAACAATTGACTCTTCACTCAATTTTATTGCTGAATCCTGAACTGGACTCCTACAGGGAACCTGTGACACTGTTAATCAAAGAAAACAGAAACAAAAATTTAAAGAATTGAAAGTTTGGAAGACAAAAGTAAACACCAGTTCATGATTTTTACATAGAAATTTAAAAAAAAAAACAAAAACAAAACAAAACAAACAAAAAAAAACCACAAAAAAAACCACACAAAAAAATCAACAAAAAAAAAACCAAACACAAAAACCAGAAAACCAAAAATCAAAAAGGACATAAATTGAAACTTTTAATCCCAACAAAGTATTCATTCTAAGATAATTACTGCTATAAAATCCTCTGCCACAGAGACCTTGACAAGAAAACTCTCTTCAAAAGTTACATACATAAGCAGCATGGAACTTGGGAGAAGAGTTGGCAAGGATGAAATCCTACAGAGACGTGAAAAGAAGGAGAGATTTGGGAGGGAAGTGAGCTTTTCAGCCTTAGTCGTTCCTCTGTGAAAACATGTTATCATTTATAAGAGACTGAAAGAGCAAAAGGATGGGGAAGAAGAAAGCCAATTCCTCTTATAAACCAGTGGGTAAAAAAAATTAATAGTAACAAACTGGATCCTGAGAAGCAGCTGAGACAATTGTCAGCAATACAGGTGACTAAGACTGAAATCACACAGTTTGTCAGTGATGGTGCACGAAGTGCTGTCATCTAAAAATCTACTGTTGGGGTTCCTCCATTCTTTCTAGTTACAATGATGCACAACATTAAAACTGTCACCGCCCTTTGCTCCAGCCCTGCTTATCTTGGCTCTTGCCCAAGGATGACAGCAGCTCTTGGAGCACAGCAATGCTCAGTCCCTGACATAACTGTGCTTCACAAGTGTTGGGTTTGGTTTGTATTAGTGGGGAAATGACACGTGCTTTTAATATAAATAAGGTCGACCAATGTCTTCAATCACTTTCTCACCCTCTATGCACTAAGAAGCTTTAGACTGGCAAATAAATACACTTGTAAAGATCCTAAAGTCTCTTTTCCTCAAAGCCCCCCAAAAGTGATGCCCATTCAGTTCTGTATGTTGTGCCAACAGCTGCCCCAAGAAAATGCTCCAGTCCATGTCCTATGGTCCTTTCCTAAGGAATAGTTACTCCTATATATGTTCAGATAAAGTTGGCTTTGACATGTTTTTAATGAACATTCTATATGGCAAAGGGATATACTCATCAAGAATCATTTTGTTGTTGTATTTTTAAATGCTTTTACAGTTGTATAGTTAGCCAAACTTCTCTACAACAAATACAATTGTTGAAAATTTGAAATAAAACAATTTGTTTTTTCTCATCAAGTCCAATTTTATACTCTAGAAGTCACATAAATACTTAATATACAGAGAGGTAATCCTCTAAAAGTTACATTTAGTTACTCTGAAAAATATTCCTACTCCAGTAAGGCAAAAAATACATACAATATAAATGATTTTTCCCCCATTTTACTGACTCTCAGCATTCAGAACGTTATGCCAACACATGTTTATGGGTATACCTAGAATGCTGTAGACATTCCCATGATTTTAATGGAAAGCACTATGTAGTTGCACTGCACATTATAACAAAAAATTGCACACATTTTACACATATAGACTCTTTCTGAAACCTACCTAAAGAGACAAGATGTTAAATTACCAGCGTGTCCCATCCCTGGAAGTGTCCAAGGCCAGGTTGGATGAGGCTTGGAGCAACTTGAGAGGTGTCCCTGCCCATGGAAGGGGGTTGGAAGGAAATAAGCTTTAAGGTCCCTCCCAAGCCAAACCAAATCCAGTCTAGGATTCTAGGATTCTATGAATATCCATCGTGAGGGTCAGAGGAAAAAGACAAAATTTAAAGCCTTAGAAAAAATTGCTTCAGCTTTCTCTGCCACAGGCTTAGAGACACAGAGATTGAGCAGCCAGAATCACAAGGCAAACCCATTCCCTTGCTTTCATGTCTTACTTCCTCCTGAGGAATGGCTATGCTTTTTAGAGAAATGGTGTGAACGATGTGCAAGGTACCAGTGTAACTTTCTGGTCTTCAAACCTTATAATTCCTGAGCCTGCAATACAAAAAGGGTAAGAAAATTAGGAGGTTTTGGAGATGTGGGAGGACCACAGAATCATAGGATGATTTGGGTTGGAAGGGACCTTAAAGCCCATTCAATCTCACTCCCTGCTATGGGCAAGGACACCTCCCACTATCCCAGGTTGCTCCAAGCTCTGTCCAGCCTGGCCTTGGACACTTCTAGGGATGGGGCAGCCTCAGCTTTTCTGGGCAACATATTCCAGTGTCTCACCCCTTGGAGGTGCTGTCAGGGTAAAGGTGAGGGTCCTTTTAATATTGGATTAATTATTCTTGTTTTGCTGCCACTTCTGACCATGTTACCTGAAGAACTGGATGTAGCAAGTGAGATGCTTTGCTGTAGGCACAAGAGCAAACCTTCCTGTACCTGTCCTCTACCTAAAACTTGATGGGAATATGCACATAGTTTGAGCAAAACCATGTCCTTTCTTGAGTTGGGCCTCAGAATTGAGACCACTCTGGGCTCTTGTCTCCAGATTCAAATATTAGATGCTTCTACCTAAAACAAATAAACCCTCTTCTGTGTTTGTTTTCCAGCTGAAAATGCAGAGATTGCTTCCTGCTGAACTGAAACTGCTCCAGGCTCAGAATTATATCAAGTAGGCTTTTAAACACTGTGATAAATATGTGTTGAAAAAGAAATTATTCCCCTCTGAGGGGATGTTGTGAAGCTGATAGGAGAGTTCAGTGCATCATGCAAGAGTTATAAGCTTTAAAACAATAATAAAAGATTATTCCAGCATATCTGTTGTCCAAACCACACAGGTGCCTCTGGCCAGTTGTGTTCCCAGTACTTTTTAGTTTACTTAAATATGCTAAAATCATACTAAAATTCCCAAACAACTTGATGCTCACCAGAAACACCCAAACCAACAAGTGCTCAGGGATATATATCTTTGAAAACTACAAGACATAACTTTTTCTGTCATAAATTTCCTCTGCTTCTTTCTTCTTCCTACACATAGATCAAAAGAATAAGGTGCTGTGATCTCTCCTGGTACACAGGAATGCTGCCAGCAGTTTACTGGGGATTATTGGCACAAGCATCTTCTGATAATCCAGGTAAATGTAGGAACAGTTTACTTTTGCTGCTGGAACACAGGACACACTTTGTAATTTCTGTGTGGGCATTAGATCTGCTCTCAGTGCCTTCTATGAAGCAAATCTCCCCTTTACTGTAAATAATTCAGAGGCAATCCTTCAGCACAGAAATAAACTGACTTGAACCCAACCAGCCACCAAGTTCTAAAGCAAACCTTATGCTTCTAGCACTAGATGTAAGAAATAACGTTTTAAATCCTGCTTATTAATGCATTTTCAAGTATTTCTTACTTGCCAAATGACAACAGAATTCAAAGGAGCTGTAGCCTTTTGTTTAAACATGACCTGAGCTCCTACTTCTTAGAAGAAAACTGGACACCCTCAATGCCCTTCTTTCCCAAAAGCCTGCAGCTATTTGTAGCTGAAACTAAAATCCATATCTGAGATTGCTCCTGCTTGGCTGGTGCCTGGAAGCTGCCACTCCTTAAGGACTGACTATAAGGAAAGAAAAACCTCGACGCTTTGGTTCAGGTTATTTCACTGCGCTGCCCTCAACCCCCTCCATTTGCTGATCTCTGCTGCCCTCTCCTGCAGCAGCTGGAAACTCTCCTCCCAGGATTTTAATGAAATAACATGTTATTAAAGCCATTGTTGGCGAGTTGTTTAAAGCACGAGGGGATGGGGCAAGAGATTTAGGGTTAGGGAAAACTGAAGCTGAAAAGGGAAGGTGCTCATGATGGCAGTAAGGGCAAAATAATGATAATAATTATAATCAAAATAATAACGATAATAAAGAATCACAGAATCATTAAGGTTGAATAAAGACTTTCAAGATTCGTCAAGTCTAACTTTTGACCTGATGCCACCATGCCCACTAAACCATATTGCAAAGTGCCATCCACCTGTTTTTTGAACACTTCCAGGGATGGTGACTCCATCACTCCACTGAGGAAACTGTTCCAATGCTTAACCAATTTTTCAGTAAAGAAATTTCTCCTAATATCCAATCTGAACCTCTCCTACTGCAGCTTGAGGCTGTTTGCCCTTGTCCTGTCATCTGTTACCTGGGAGCACAGCCCGACCCCCACTTGGCCACAACCTCCTGTCAAGGAGTTGTGGAGGGTCTCAGGTCTCCCCTGAAGGTCCTTTTCTCCAGATAAACACCCTCAGCTCCCTCAGCTGCTCCTTGTAGGACCTATGTTCCTGAAGTCACACAAGATAATATCACAAAGCATTGGAATTTCACAGAAACACAAACACTTTAAAAAGTTCATCAAACATGAAAACGTGGTGGAACGGGAAAGAGAAAAATGTACTTTGCAAATAGTCTTGTGGTTGAGGAATTTGCCTGCAAAGCAGTCAGAAGGGATAAACAGCTGATTTTAGCTCAGTTCAAAGAACATGTCTTGGCTTTTTGATGAGATGCTTGTGGTATAGAATAATAATGAACTCCCTACACATTGGCTTAGTCCTACTGGGAGAAAAATCTGCTACCAGAGCATATCACATCCAGGACCAGGTGATCTGTGACAAAATACCTTACTGCTCTCTTTTCTTATTAGCAAGGCTGCTTTTCCTTGCAATGCATTAATCTGCCTTTCAGCTGGCTTTTAATCAAAGCCAGGCTTAACTTTGCAGTGGAAAAAGAAAGCAGATGCTGAGGTAAACCACAGAGTAGGACTGGAAGAAACAGTCAGAAAGAAAAGTCTCCTTGGCTTGATAAGTATTTAAGAACTATTTTTCTAAAGGGAAGGGAGAAAGAAAATACTCCATTTTGTTCCAGTTTGGAAAAAATGGCTATGCCTGCCTTCTTTTCCCAAATGTAAAAAGAATGAGCTGGTTTGTACAGTGCATTTTGCAGGAAGCACCTCCTATTTAGTTGTGCAACATAGAAAAAGCAAAAAACCAATGCTGATAATTTGCAAATCAGTTCTTTCAGATTGTGAAAATAACATTTTGGGACTGTCAGGAATTAAGAAACAAGCAAACAAGTCCTTCAGACGTATCAGTTGTTCTGTGTGCTAGGGAGGGACTGCATGCAGGAAAGAAGATGTTGAGATACAGTATTTGCATTACTGTAGGTACCAGTGAAAATTTCACATGCAAGAAATTACTGAAATAGAATATGGTAAGATAGAAAAGACTCAGATATTTGAAATTTTGTACCTTGTTTTTTGCTTGTTTGGTTTAGTTTGGGTTTTTTTCTTAGTTTTTAGTTGTTGTTTGGTTGGTTTGGTTTCTTGCTTGAGGGTGTGTGTGGCACACACCATAGACATCTGATGACTCCACCTCTAGTGCAAGTGATTGCATTGACAACTTCAGATATAGATGCTGCAAGTCAAATTTTGTAATTCAAAATAAACCCCAAGCCTCTCACATATTTCTTTCTCCCCAGAAAGAGCGTGGTTTCATGTCTCCACAGGCAATCTGAAGCCAGACTACCCAACCTCCAAACCCTCACATCTCTACTCACCTCCCTGTGCCTGAGAGCATGTGGTGAACCAGGCCAGGGAACTGATCCAGCAGAATGTTAATCTAAATAACCCACAAAGATCTTAGAACAAAGCCCATTATTTTCCAGCCAGGTCAGCCTCCAGACCTCTCTTGTGACTGCCACACAGGCACCAGCTCAACACAAGTGAGGGTGTGTGGAGAGGAGTGTGGGTGTGAGAGAAGGGAATGTGGGCAGGAAAGCACGCCCTTCAAGGATGCAGCTCCACAGGGACTGGAGGAGCCCTGTGCCTGTGCAACTACAGTGCTCCCAGCTGAGAGGATGGACAGTGTACACTCCTTTATTCAAATCAAAAGACATTAGCTAAACCCCAAGAGCTGCAAAGTTATGCCAGATTATTCTAAAATTAAGAGCAGACCAGTAAAGAGGAAATTCTACTGTCAGTCAAGGGGAAAAGACTGATTGACATTGTATTCGAGACAACTGGTTTATCTCAGCTCCTTCAGGAGACACTGCAGAGAAATGACGGGGTGATTTTGGCTCAGTGAAGATGTGGATGCTCAGAGGAATCTTCCTGCAAGCACATGGCTTTGGCTTTAGGTTGAAATCCCTCCAACCAGGGCAGTTCTGCCAAGTCTCCTCTCTCCAGCCAGAAAACATGTGCTAAGAGCACAGCTCAGCCCAGGACAGGGAGCAGAGCAGCAGACGTGCAGCAAGGCAACCATCAAAAGCCACTGACCTCTTCAATTAGAAAACCCGTGCCTGGTCATCCCGAGAGGCCAAGAAAAGGCTCTCTGATTTTGTTCTCAGTCAACAAAGGGCAAAAATAATTCAGAAGGTGTGAGGGTGCTTGTGAGGAAAGATCAAATTATTCTCAGAATATGAACTTTTATTCATATGACTCTGCATGCATAATTCTGTGGTTACAAAGACACTTTCTCTGGCAAGACAAGGAACGGAATTTCCATGCAACAGGGAGTATATAAACTGCTGCATTAATGGCTGCACACCAATGGCCCAGGATGCCTTTATCCACCAGATATTAATCAGGAATAGCTTCTTTGACAGTATTTTCTCAGGCAAAGGGAATCCTGTTAGAGAGGACAAATAACTTATTATTTAACAAACCATATTTTCCACTCGCAATGATCCCCAGATGTTCTCCAAACAGTAAGTCCATTGCTTTAATACATGTCCTCTTGTTCCCAAGACAATTCTGTTCTGCCAAAGAAAAACAGTTGGTTACTGAACCATCAAGGAGTGGACCAGGAAAAAGTTCATCTAGGAGCCAAGAAGATAAGACCAAAAGCTTGTCTTGGAAAATGACACCTGCAGCAGCAATCTTGCTAGTTTTTCCAAGCACAAGAAAATGCTAGAGCTGAAGAAATAGAAAACAATTACATAATAAATCCTGATAAGATACAGAGCCTGAAGAAGATGCATTCTATGGAATCTATCACCAAAACTTTCTGCCATAGCTTGGATATAAAGAGTACATACTAGTTCTGCAAGTGACATAAAAAAACAGATGAGTTTGCTGCTTATATAAAGAATAATAGAAACAGAAACCAAAAAGGTGATAAGAGATGTATGTATGAAAGTGGCAGGTGCAGAACTTTGAGGAAGAGAACATGAGTATTTGACAATTACTGTTATCTGATATATTAAAAAAAAAACCAAACCTGTCTCAGTAGTAGAAAATCCTGAGAGAGCTGGGAGAGCTCAGTCTGGAGAAAAGGAGGATCAGGGGAGACCTTACTGATCTCTGCAATTCCATGAAAGGAGGGTGGAGCCAGGTGGGAGTCAGACTCTTGTCCCAGGTAACAAGAGGCAAGAAAAGAGGAAATGGCCTGAAGTTGCACCTGGGAAGGTTTAGATGGGGTGTCAGAAAAAATTTCTTCACTTAAAAAGTTGTCAAGCATTGGAACAGGCTGCCCAAGGCAGTGATGGAGCCAGCATCCCTGAAGGGATTTAAAAGATGTGTGGATGTGGCACATGGGGACAAGTGCTAGTGGTGGATTTGGCAGTGCTGGGGGAACAGTTGGACTCAATCTTGGAGGTCTTTCCCAACCTAAACAACAGTACAATTCACCAAAATGGAATGATGAATATATTATACTACCAAGGAACTGTGACCTGTAAACACATACCCTATAAGAGATCATTTTGTGATTTGTGACTGTTACTGGAAAAAGTATTTTCAAAGGGTCACCAAAATAAACTATTATTCATGAGTCTGCAGTTGGATTCAAAAAGCAGGCTTACAGCAAAAAAAGATTGACTCACGAGGGCCACAACTATGAAACAAGTGTTTGAAAAAAAGATCACTCACAAAAAGCACAAGGATGACCTTCTTTTTGCAACTAGTATTTGTTGTCTGTAGCTTTTTATTAGTTATAGAAAGTGAAATAGGAGCCAGACAAATCTATTATCTCCTACTGCACAAGGATGAAAAGTAATAACACTGCCTTTTTTTAAAAAAAAAACAAACAAAAAACACCTGTTGGCATCTGGTTTGAACAATGTATAATATTATCACTCAATAACTGTCTGGAAAGCAGCCACTGAAATGGAGTTTGCCAGTGGGAACAGTGCTGACCTGGAGTCAGCATTTGCTAAATGAAGTAGTGGTGAAAATGACATGGAGAAAAAGAAGCATTTTTAACTTGGGGATCTGATTCTCAGACATTAAGTTGTGCCAATAAAGTCATGCTGAAGAAGTATTTGACATCCTTGCCTTTACCACCTGCTGAGTTTGCCTGACAGGCCACCCTGGCTTTCCCTGCAGCATCTGTTGCCCTGCTCAGGAGCTGTTCCCCTCCCACCATCCACGATTCCACCTTCTGCTGCTGATTTACAGGTAAGGACAGGAAAATAGGAAGGTGGAGGGGGAAGTTTATCCTATGGAAGGGGACAAACAATTTCAATGAATAGCATGGAAATAAACCTCGTATCACATAACCATAATTGATCATCTAAGATTTCCAAGACTGAAACCAGATGTAAACTCCCCTTACAGGGGACAGAGGGGAACCACTTACCTTCTGTTGCTGCATTTTGAACATGTTGGTTCCCTTCTCTGGGTATACACGCTCTTCCTTTTCTTCCACAATTGTTATGTCCAAGCTAGAAAGTCACTTAAATCTTAAAACAAATAATAAGTTTAAAAAAAAGTTAAAGAAATTATATAATTTTCAAAAACTTCTAAAGAAATTAAAGTCTAGATGCTCTATTTCAGCTGTATTTGCATGTTTTCTAGTTTTTATTCTGCCAGAGCAGATGGAATCAGATGGATGAGCTGTAATCACTCCTAGGGTGTGCCTATGACCTACACCTGGACGTTAAATTTGACCCTTTCCAGTATTTCCCATTTCAGTTGAGTGATCATTCCATACCCAACTCATTTACACCTTCATTTGTTCAGAGGAGACAGAAAAACAACAGAGAGCCCTGAACAGGGCAGTGTCCTCTATTACAGGAGGCTGGGAGCTGATTCTTTACAACAGACTGTACTTTCACAACCCCAGTCCCTCCTGTTTGTTATTGTTAAAATTTGCAGGAAATAAGTTAAATTGCCAGTTAAGTTGCCAGCATGCCCTTTGGTAGGATGCCTTACTTCACTCACTACACATAATAAATACTTGCCAGAAGCCAGGCATTTTTTCAAAAGGTTGGTGGTGTCTTCTGATCAAAAGAGGAAAGGAATGACAGCACTTTGCACATGGACAGCAAAATTTAACTGCATGTCCTGCCAACCAACCCATTCCTTTAGGGAAGCCAGATTTCAGATCTGCAAAAAAAGTTAGTGAAGGGTTTCTATGGAAAATAACTTGCATGAGTCCAAATCCAGTAGTCTGCTTCTAGAAAAATTAGTTTCAGGTTTTTTTAAAGTGTTTCTTTTCCCTTTGAATAAAGAAGTGTGGACCAAATTCACTTTGCCTGTAGGGTAACTGTGAGATCCCACCTACACAAAGTAACATACAACATGCCAGTAACTCATGCAAGTAGGTATGAAGTTGGAAAAAACCCTGGAGTTATCTTGGGGAATGAACAGATACTGACTTTTCAATTTAATTTTTTAGTGGTACAACCTTTGGAGAGGTAAGAACACAGCTCTGCTGACTCCTCTTGTGAATACTCCTGTATTAAAGCTGCCACTTTTAAGCAAAGTGCTTATGTCTTGAATATCTGCCAATATCTCACCAGCATCCATCCCCTGGTTTTGTTTTGCCATTCACCCATTCCTAAGAGAAAGGGCTTTCAGATTTCTCCTCACTGGTTCAATTTAAGAATTGTCAAGTACTTCTCTCTTCCCAATTTCTATTAATTTTCCTCAATTTTCTTGGAAATTTATGCCGAGTTTTGATATCTCTTGCCACCTGCCTTTGTTCCACAGGGAAGGTATCCTCTCACTTATGAACACACCTCAATGTGTGAAAAACCAATTTGAGCCTATTTGCTTTTCTCCTCTCTGATTTCTCTGACTTAATACACAAATTTTAGGTGTCAGTTTTTATTAGTCCTCATACAGAGGAAATATGGCGCAGTAGGATGTGCCACATTAGTGAAACTGTGTTACACTAAGTGCCAGCACTTCCTAATTTTAGCTCTACTTAATTCTGCTTAACACTGCTGCCTTCCAGAAGAACTGGATAAGATCCCTGGAAATGGAAACTCTCTCTTGTCTTCGGTGAAAGAAACTGAACAACTTACTATCAAGAAGTCCCAACTTAAAAATACAAGTGGGTCAGTAGCAGTCTCATTAAAGAATTTTATGCCATTACTTAGATATAAAATTTTTTACCCTGAATTCACTAATGAATTCTCTCACCAGGTTCACATTAATATCAAAGTTGTGATGAATTATTCTGAGAAAGTAATAAATAAAATAATTATTAAAAAACCCACTCCCCTACTCTTTTTCAAGCTATTAATATTCTGCTTCTCATCATCAATTAAATTTTTAGTGGGGCTTTCAGAATGCAATTTTAGGCATCTAGTGATCACCTAAACCAAATCCATTTCCCATTAAAGAAGCTGTGATCGTCCTTGTTTTCAGTCTCTAGAGTAAAACATCATCCCTCAGATTACTTGCTCAGATACTGAACACATCAACATTCTAGGCTGCATTTCTTCATGTATAACACATGCCTCTATTTGGCTGCAGTGTCCCTAAATTGGCAGAGTGAATCTTAATGAAAGCAAATTATAAATAACTTGCAATATAGTACTAATAATTTTTACATTGCAATGAAATAATTCATGTTATTTTCATAGATTATTCCCCCAAATCAATTATAAGTATGTGTGTGTATACATACACATACATAGACTTCATATAACTCAGTCTTTTGAGAACAACTCCAAAAACTGACCCAAGTTACACAAATTTTGATATTGTAAATCAGGATGATTAATTTATAGGCTGCCTGTACTGTGAAGTACATCGTGCTCCAATTACAACTTTCATTGAAGCTAAGATGATAAGACTGTTTTCTAGACTTTTCATTGACAGTTACAATAAATAAACCCATTCTCATAAAACTGAAACAATTTGGACCTACTTTTTTTAAGAATCACATTTCCACATTGCCAAGAACGGTCAGCCCCAGGTTCTAGAATTATGGCTGCATTATAGACATCACTGCTGACAAAAACTTCAAAAAGCAAACCCAGGAAAATTCAGGTTATAAAGCTCTGTGCTACTTTAACTATTCACCATGGTTTGAGGAAGGAATTCTCAATGGGATTTAAAGGAGTTAAAATCATATTTATTGGAAACTTTCAAAAATTCATTCACCTCCCTTTCTAAGTTCCAAACTTCCAGGCATGTCCTTCAAACATATGAGTGAGAAGCTTCCCACATTTCATTCTGCATGAGTCAGTTACAAATCACAGTTATCTGGGGTTTTTTTAGAAAAAAAAAAGTGACAGAAGGCTCCTCTGAGCTGAGAGGCGTCATGAAAAGGAAGGAGAAACACAAGACCTCACTGACATGGATGTAGCATTGCTGAAAGCATTTCATATTGCTGAGCAGCTGATTGTTGACATTGATGTGTTACTGCCTCCAAGACAAATCCCAGCTGAGCCAAGCTCAGGGCCATCATCTGGGAAGGAAAAGCCTGGTCTCCAAAAACTGTTGAAGCGAGTTCAGAGGCCACCAAACTAAACTGAATGAGGCCAGGTTTAATTTACATGTTAGGAAGAAACTCTTCCCTGTGAGGGTGGGGAGGCCCTGGCACAGGTTGCCCAGAGAAGCTGTGGCTGCCCCATCCCTGGAAGAGTCCAAGGCCAGGTTGGAAGGGGCTCAAAGAAACCTGGCATAGTGAAAGGTGTCCCTGCCCATGGCAGGGGGTGGAACAAGACAATCTTAAAGGTCTCTTCCAACCTAAACCATTCTGTGATTCCAGGATTATTGGTTGTGGGGTAGCATTAAAACAGAAAAGGAAGGGTTTTTCTTTCATCATTTATTTCTGTGCTTTTCAAAAATCAGGATGTGCAGACCATGTCCCGCTCTAATTCAACACATACAAAATTTTATGTTTGCTAGCAAAGCTTGGGAACTACTACCACTCAAACACACTGTTTCATTAGTACTAATATGGAAAATGTGACTCAGATCTACAAAGGATAATCACTTCCCCTGTTAAACCCAGCCCTGAGCATGGTTCCAGAAGGCACAATGACGATTGTTACACAATCACCATTCAAACCCATGGCCACAGATGCTGGTCTTGTATTTTAATTAAGACATAGAGAGATTTTAAAAATCTTTTTATTATTGTAATGAAACTGCAATATTTTCTAAATAAACTTTTCCATCACTTTTACACTCTATTTTGTCATAAAGGTTTCAGTTGGGAATGCCACACACTATGCAGTATTCTGCAACCTGCACACCAAAAGGTTTCTATAAGCATTCAGTATGAAAAGGCCTTTGAAATGTTTCTTTAAAAACATTACTTATAAACCCTAATGTATATTAAAGCAGATTTACTCCAGAGACTCACTGATAACCAATTCTGTGTGATCTGTCAAAGAACAAGTTTCTGTGTGTGCTTACATGGACTCTGTATAACCTTGTCCACAAGTACTGCTACAAAAAACAAGAGTAGGAACTCAGGAGTGCTGTAATAGTCAATGTGAGCCAGAATTAAGGCCACTGTTAATGAGAGCTAATTTTGCTTAATTCTGTTGCTCACCACTTAATACTTAAGGCAAATTTCCTTGTGTACTTATTTTCCCAAGCTAAAGTATCCATGTAAGCAGAGTTCACAATACCTTGAACAGAAAGTATTTTATGGTCTATGCAAGATATGGCAAGAAGAAATAACATACATTGCAGTTAGAAAAGTAATTTATATGACTTTTGTATTTAGAAGGATGAAACTCACATTTTCAATTTATATTCAGCAAGATTACTGTCAAGTCTAACCTTTCCAGTTTTATTGGAACTGTTATTTTAGATATGAACCAAAAAGTTTATTCAGTTAGAGATGTCCCAAAGCTGATGCTCCTCTAGGAAGGAGTGTAGAATACACATCCACAAATATTCAAACATAGGAGAATCCAAAGCACTCTAAGTAGACAAGCCATGAATTATATTCAAATAAGAGACATTTTATGATTCTTTTCACTACAACATACTAAACTTCAGTAGCCCCAACAAGCTGGGAAAAAAGAATTTAATTTTTTATCCAAGACTAATTTTCCCATGTCACAGTCTGCAATTTGCAAGGGCAATGTACAGCATCCACTCCTCTGTTGTAAAATTTCTCATCAGTAATACATAGAAAAGATATATCTGATATAAGAAACAATAATGCAAAAACAGACTTAAATACTGGCACAAAAACGAGAAAATATGATTTTAGTGGCATCCTTGAGTATCTTGATATAAGATGTGCTACCATCTAATGAAAAAGCCAGCATTTTGGCTTTTTATGAGTTTATTGTTAATGACAAATTCAAATAACAAACAAAACAGACACTGGAGACAGCACCAGCAGTGTCCTGCCTTGCTGCTCCTGAGGTACCACCTTCTCCCACCCTTTGATCCCAGGCAACACAAGGCAGAATTTAGTTCCCAAGGTGTGCAGGGAGTGCACACTTAAAAATAACATGGAACAGAACAACAGCTTAATGGAAGAAAAGGACTTTTCATGGATTACTGGAATGTCAAGAAACAAACATTTGTAAGTGTTAAAGATCCCATTCCAGACAGTTATGGAATGACAATACAGTGAACTTAATAAAAGTAATTTTTAAACTGAAAAACTGGAACTGAGAACACATGGTTTTCCAGGAAAGAACCGTGTGCTTTCTGATCTATATTTATTTTTAAATATATTTATATTTTTATAGTACAGACTCAATCATTTATACATATAGATACAATAGCATTGAAGTATTATAAAGATTTGATTTTTAGAAGTAAGTGGACTTTTACATAGGTATGGAATCTTTCAGCACACTTTTAAAACTTGATTCCTGCTACAGTTGAAAAAGTTGAAATCTTCTTGTGTAATTTTATCATAGGCTTCTTTCCCCTCTTGTGAAAGTGAAGACAATTTTAACAAAAAGAAACATAACACAGCTTTTAATCCTGACCTCAAACACATTTAACAGTACTTGCTCAAATCATATAAACAGCTGTTACAGTGATCCAAGAGGAAAATATATTTTCACACAGTGGAGTCAGTCTGACAGACAACCCAAATCATCTCACAAACATGAAATTCTTACTCCTGTGTCATTTCCTCCTGAGGCTGTTTGAGTTCAGTCAGTTCAGTCAGTAACTCTTTACCACTTTCTCCTGCTTTTGAGGCAAAGAGAACAGCTCCCTGTTTAAAGCCCAGGAGCTTCAAGCTTCTGGCATAATCTGCATACACAGCATGGATCAATTTATGTAAATGAAGCATTAAGGAAAACACAAATTAATAGCAAAATGAAAAAACTTTGAATATTTTTTCCTTCCTTCTCCTTAGGTCTTCCAAGGTGAAAGTGCTGAACATTGCTGCCAATTGTGCTAATCCAGTATTTTTCAGTACAAATAAAGAGAAAAAGTTGCCTTAAATTCTAGTGTTGAATGCATATTAGCATTTATCAGGTAACATTCAAAGTGCTATCAATTAAAACAGATATATTTCAGATATGCAGAAGAACTTGCCACAATACAATGGAATAACTTGCAATAGAAATTAAAACCAAATTAAGGTCACACTGTAAGATTTCTTCATTAATTAGACCTGGAGTTACCTACATGACTTAGTAGTGGCTTTCTTTTATTTCCAAGCTGACATCAGGGATCACTCCATAATACAAAAGTTTGAGCTACTGCTCAGTTTCCAGAACACCAGGTCAGATGTGCAGATTTTAGTGAGCAAGTCTTTAGATACCTTTTAAGATACTTATTACATTCTCAGTTCACCTGGTATTGAACTTTAATTTCTTTGAACTGTCTTAGAATTCATAAGAGTTCTCATAAAGGACTTCAATCACTAAAACAATGTGTTAGTGTACAAAGGGGTCCAACACAGGGATTTTTTTTCCTTAGATAGAGTGGTTAAAAGATAACTGAAGCATTATTTCACTATACAGGCTGCAGTAATAATCAACACTTCCTTTCTCTCTTTTCTTCACTTTTGTTTTGTATTCCAGTGCCACAGACCTCAAAGAGCATCAGGATGAGGTAATAACATAGATTTATGCAAATAACTTGTTTCTTTATTAATTCCTCAAACTACAGAGCCTGCAAAAAAAACCCCAGGAACTCCAGTTTCTGTGCAGTCTAGTCCATCTAACATTGGCTCACACATACTCACTGAATGATTACATAGGTGCAAAGGCAGGATTTCAGAAAAGGATATTTGTATCATCATTAACTTCAAATGCCTCGTACTTCAAACAAGCTTCTACAAACAAAGCTGCTCTATCAAAGTACCTCATGCTGTCACATGGAAAAAAAAAGAAAAAGATAATCATTTGTTAGGACACAAATCAGAAAGTACTACAGGACATCACACCAAAACACTTGTAGAGAAGTTTTTTACAACTTTCTTAAATCTTCCCTTCTCTTTCACTCAAGGAACTGACATTCAATGCAAGGTGTTTGGAAGATCAAAGCTCAAGTTACTCAGAAAAAATCATAGTTACTATAAATCATTGCAGCTTTGTCAATGGCTGCTAGCAATCTTCAGTAAATTTAAAAATATATCAGTTGCAGCCTACAGAAATGATGCACTGCTGAAGTTAAAGTTAATTCAAGAAAAACACATTAAAATAGAAAAAAGTGCTTTTCCATCTTTACCTGTGCAACATCTCTGCAACCTTTGCAAAGCACCCAAGTGACAGGAGGACAAGAATAGCTTTGGACTTCTGGTTGACTTGTGGAGAGCAAAGGTGATCTACCCAACGCTTCAACACATCAGCACATTCCTCCGAGTTCAACCGGACCTGCAGGAGGTGGGAAAGCCAGCCATGAATTCTCAGCTGTTGCCAAAGAGAGCATTCTGCTTCTGGTTCATTCTTTTCAGTGAAGAAGTAAAAACTTCTGAAATTACCAGTTTTTATTAAAGTGCAAATATCCCTTGAATTAATACAATATAAAGGAAATTTTGAAATATCTAGGTATGAAAATACTCCACTCTGGTCTCTCCATTTTTATATGTGATTAACATTATTTTTACCCCAGGCTTTTCAAAACCCATGAAGAAGTTAGAAAACAGCACAACACAGGGAGCTCAGCACAAAGCCACTGTTCAGTTACTTATCCACTGCCAGGAGCGGATTTTGTAGTTTTTTATGAACTTTGTACTCCTGCAGCTGTATGCAATTTCACAAACCACTGCTCAAAAATTAGAAAATTGAGTACTCCAACCATTTTTAGGCCCCAACCCTGTAATCTGGACAATGAAGGCAGACCTGTGTAGTCCAAAGGCTGAAGAATCTGTCAACACCAATTGAATGGATTCTTTTGGCGGAGCTTAAGACATGGAAAGAACTGATGATGGTATTTCAAATTGATGTTTCAGTTCCTTAACTCTGAAGGACCTTAGCACCCTCATAACTACACAAGTTAAGCAGGTAGTTTATGTAGCAAACTGGGAATTTGGGAATTGCACACCTTTGCAAGCCACGCTGCACGATTCCATTCGCCGTAGGTCTGCAAGTAGCGACAGGCGTCCGCGGCCTTATCGATGAGACACAGCAGCTGGACACCCTCTGGAGAACAAAAAACACTCTAAGGAGTAAGTTAAGGGGGAAAAAAAGCTGCTATAAAAATGTGATCTGATCATTATCCCCCCCCAAAAAGGGACTCCATATCCTTCTTAGCACGTGAAGATGTTGAAAACTTGTGATTCCTGAATGTTGGTTGTTGGATCTTTCAGTCAATCATTATATGGTGAAGAGCTCTTGCATTAAGCAAAATTAACTTGTATTTGTGCAAACAGCTGCTAAAAAATTACTCTAGAAGTAACTTTTCCAATTCAAATGAATCAAAACTAGTTGAACTTTGTAACTGAGTTTCTGATCATTATTGTGTTAACTACTCTAGGTAGTGCACATGCAACATATAAGATCTATCATTGCAGGATTCTCTTATCTCCCATCTCCACTGGAAGCCTTAAAAATGATCAGAATTACCACTTTATAAGCAAACAGAAAGTGTTCTTTTACCTGCTAGTTTTCCATTGGCAATCATGTTGGTTGCTACCAGTTTAATGGTACTTTGAGAGGGACCTGATGAGGTGACAGTTGTGACCAAACAAGCCTTGAGTGAATCACAGTAATAATGTGCATTCTCTGAATTGGTTTCTAACAACAGTTGCACTGCTCTGTCGGTCTGGAAAGAGAGAAAAAACGATCAACTTTGACCACACTCTTGTTTAAAAGTCTATTTTTACTCTTTTTAAGACACAGAGCAAAAAACAATGAAAGCTATTCTAAAACAGGCTACAAAAATATCTACCAGTATAGCAATGATTAAGATTCTATTTCAACAAAGCATTTGTAATAAGGGTAGCATTTCATGAATATAATGAAAATTAATGAATATAAAGAAAAATGAATTCAAAATATTTATTTCCATGTTTACATTAACTTTTGCAGAGTTATAAAAGGAAGAGAAACATCTAAATAGGCAGAGAAGAAATAAAATTTTAAAGATGCACAAGTCCCAAGAAGGAAAAATTTTCCACAATAATGTAATAGTCTGAAGCAGGTAACATCAAACATTATCATGTATCATGTCACTACACAGTCTGCAGTTTTGTAACATACTAAGAATTCAAAAACTGTGCACTGGCTTAACAGAAGTATGAAATAACAAATGCAGTTACAAAAAAACTTCACTTAAATAGGTAAAGTACATAAAACTGACAGAGAAGAAGAATAAAAAATTCAAATATTACCCACAAACCTGGCCCAAGAGAAGAAGTTGATCAGCACATTTCCTGGTATGATCATACGTTGATCTCTTCACTTCCTGGAGATTTACCCTTTCAAGCTGGAATTTCTGGATGAAGAAGAAAAAAAGCATTTTAAATCTAGCACAAGAAATAAGCACAAGCATTTAAAAGATAAGTAAACATTTTGAGAGTTTTTGGAACACCTTCTATTTTTAAGTAACAGGGAAGTGATTTAATCAGAGTAGTATGTTACCTATAAAAGTGAAATATGTAGAAGGAAATGCTCTAAGATAAGAAGGTTACAATGCTAAGTGAACATTGTGCTGATGACATCCTTATTAAATATATTTTTGAGCTCTTGAAATACCTGGAAGTAGGAATTTTCACAGAGTATGTCATAGCATATATCCAAAGGATTAACCAACTGTTCCTGAGGGACAGCTGAGTCTGTTGGTTTTGCAGACTTTTCCTGGCATAAGCTGTGCAAATAGTGGGCAGCAATAGTCCAGAAATGCAGTTCAGATTCATCCCCATACAGTCTGAGAAGATACAAATAAGGATGTGAAATAGGTTTGTATTTTTTAATCTAGCACATAAAAATATGATAATTTAATTTTTTATAAAATCAATGCATTCTTGTGGACACCACAAGTACTTTGCATTAACAATGGAACAAAGTACAAGAGAAGATTAAGGAATGACATTCATCAAGAGAGCCAAGTTCAACAGTAACTAAAATCAGTGAATGTTCAGCATAGAAATATGTGGAAATTGATATTTATTATTTTTCTCTTAATCACTAATATCCTTTTTCAAGCACAGGTTACTAAGTTTGAAAAACATCTCTGAATAACTAAAATTAGCTCAGAGAACAAATACACTTGAAAAAAAATCCAGCCCTTTCCCCGTTTGTATAAAATCTGCTGTGAAGTTCTAAATTACATTTTAGGCATTGTACAATTAAATGCAGGTGGCAGAACTGCATTTATGAAAGTACACCAAGACTACAGGAAGTTCTCTGCATCCAGAAAGCAAATAAAACTGTGTTTTAGAAAGGTAACATTTCTATTCTTGGTCCTGAAAATATTATATGGATAACAAAGTAGTTTATGAACTTCACTGAGTTAAATGAGAATTGGTTGAATGCCTAAATTCAGCCCATTCTATGCATTAATAGCATCAAGATTTCACTAGGAAACATTTGCCAGAGTTTTCTGAATCTCTACTACCTGGAAACTAGAAGACACCTTTGCAAGAGAGTAAAATCTGGATCAAGCAGAAGTTTCTTTATGTCACTGCAAAAGAGAAGGCCATAAATAATCAATAAAATGCTGGGCAAGTGGTTTTGAACACAAACAAGAGAAATCACATAGAAACTGAAACAAATCAAACCCAAAAATACAAAATTTATTTTCTGAAATGGAAAAAAAAATGCATCTATGCAAACAATTGCAACAGGAATTACACATAATTTGAAATATAACTGCTCTCAAGGAGCAAGTGCAGTGAGTCCATCAGAACTCCTCATCCTTGCAATAAAGGGAAACACCACAAGGGTGTACACAAAGCTACAAATTAGAATGCAGCAATTCTTCTAATTACAATATTAATTCCATTACAAATAATTTTGCAACTGCACAGTGTCATAAGAGATACACATGCAGGAACTTAGGTTTTCTACATTTTTTCTACATTTGGTTCCAACTGGATAAAAATATGCTGTTACCTTTTCAGTCCTAATAAATGAAAGGACAAAAAGAAAATGGAAAAAATTGTGTTCATTAACTTTAACCATAATTCTCATGGTTTAAATGGAATGTCAAAATCTGCTTTCTGTGTAAGCAAAGCAATAAACATGAACATTACTCTGGAATTATACCTTCAATAAAGGATTTTTAGAATTGTCTTTTCTTCCTCAGAACTTAAATATCCTAATGAACCTTGGAGTATTTAAGTAGTAATGCCCAGTACAGTCTGGACTAACATCAAAGGACAATATATCCCTGGGAAATGCTGCTTAAAAAATTCCAAATGCTCACTGGTCAGCTCCAGATATATACACTGACCTTACCAGTATCTTTGAAGCACCAACTTTAAGAGCTACATAAAAAATAACTTGTGTTAAAATAAAAGCTGCCATCACTCAAGCTTATCTTTAGACAGGCAAAAATCACATTCTTTCTTCATTAAGTTGTGGATTGCCACAAACTTTATGTTTTTTGCCATCTTAGAATTCCACAGTTACTCAAGTCATAATAGGAAAATTCTTACTTGGACAATGAATTCAACTGCTCTTGAAGAAGGTTTTTAATATTTTCATTCTCTGGATAATCACTGGATAAAAAAAAAAAACAAACAAAAGAAAAAAAGGAAAAAGGAAAAGGTTTACTGTACTACCAAACTGACAGAATTATCTGAAATGGAAGAGTACTACTTGTAGAAAAACACAAGAACATATGGAAACAATTTTTCATATTCTTATGGTCAGCCATTCTTGCAAGATTGTCTGGTTACTATTTCCAAAGTAGTAATCAAAGACTGGTTTTGCTTTCTCTCAGTCTCAGTCAGTGCTAATCTTTCTTTTCCCATTTTTCCTTCATTCAGTAACATTAAAGTTAAGGAAAATGCCAATGCCTGGACCATGATTGTGCAGTACCCAAACACAGCACAGAGGTCAGAGATGTGCTCCTCTGGTGTTGTGAATGTGGTTCACCAAAAGCAAAGACAGGCCTATCACACTATCAGAGCATCAATTCCAGTTACACTTTAGGAACCAATTCTGACCTCTGCATTAACTTCTCTAACAAACACAACACACAGTGGTTCTCAGAAATAATAACCTGTACATGACATAAAAATGTTGCCAGTACCTTAAAGCAGCAGTTTTCAATAGCCAAGTGCTATTGAAAGCCAAAAGAATTAAAGTACTTGACCTTACAGCCTTTTCTATTTATTACTTTTAGCAATAAATAGTGACCCAATTACATTTTTGACCGTCCCAAAGAGTAAGGAAACATGCATCTCACAGTTATTTGCAAAGGAAGACCAATAGAAGATGTAGGATTGAAAAAAAATATTGCATATAGATAAATATTTCTTCTTACACTTCCATTATATCTAGAGAGTACTTCTCATCCCACGGCTGATGCAACAGGAATGCTTTTAAAGCTAATGAAGCCCTTGGAACAAGCAGATAGGGACACCAGGCAGGCTCTGAAACAAAAGGAAAAGATTCATTGTTGTGTGGTTAATCTGCAACAACACTGTGTTTAGGAACCAGGAAATGTAGCACCTTGTTTGCAAGCACCAGAAGAAAATCATAAATAACAGTCTTTTCATATCCCCAGCAGGGGTTACTACACATAAAAGCTTATCTCCACAAAAACATTTCATAGAAGGTACAGGGTTATCAACCATGCCCAAATAAGAATTTCAAGATATTCCACACTGAATTTAGCCACAGACTCCTGGAAAACATAATATAGGCATTAAGTAGAGCTGTATAAAATGATTATTGCTACTACAAGGGCATGCTGGAAAATAAATAAAGCTATACCCAAATGTATATAACTAAATTAATGTTTAGTTTTGCTTTGCCCCCGTATTTTCCACAGTATAATACAAGGATTAACACCCATCTTCTAAAAAGGATGTTGGGAAGTTTAGTACATGTCTATATTAGCAGAGAAATAAGATGAAAATGATAGGATTAACTGCTGTCACATAAATTTAAAAGTCAGCAATTCTGTATTCAGCACAAGGTGCAGTAAATGTTACTCAGTGACTTAGGAGTAAAAAAAGCACCAACAAGCCACATTATTAAATATTCAGCAATTCCCTGCACTTTGTATGCACTGAATGATGGAGCAATCTTGTACACGTGATTCTGTAATTAAGACTGCCACAGTGCAGAGGTAGGACAGCTAAATCACAGGCAGCCTTACAGCTGGCATATCCTAATTTCAGTGTGCTTGGTTTTACAGCATTAATCTTTCAAAATTAGTATTACAGAACATTCATTTGATAGTAGAAATGGCTGTGATAAGTTACGTTTCCTCAAACATCCCACACCACAGCTCCCCACATCACAGCTTTATTAGATATGTTTTAGTCAGAATCTACTGTGTTTAAGGAAATCTAATGTTTTAAGGAAATTATATCAGTAAAGGTGGGATTGACTTAAAAGACAACAAAAGCAGTTATTTGGAACACCAATAATAAAAAATAAAAAATTAGCTCAGTTAACTAGTTAAATATTTAAATTACTCTCTTAAACATAAGGCAAAAAACCTTAAAATCATAATTTAGTGCTGTTTTAAAGTTCAGTTTGAAAAGCAATGAATCAGTCTACAAACTGCCTCTCATATCTGAAAAAAAAGACATTCACACATCAACAAATGTTTCAAAATCATGTCATGAACATCAGTGATGTAGGTAGAGATTACTAATTAATGTACCAATGCTTTTGAAATCAACTTGCTAGATATCTGTACAAAAAGCTGTTATTTTGGTCATCTACATTCTAATTAAGAAATTCAAAAGTGTCTGTTACTTAGGAGGTTATACTTGAACATTAAAAAACACTCATATGGCCTAAGCATAAAAAATTTATCAATATCTATGAAAACCACTAGAGAGGCATCAAAGTCTGCTAGAGAATTAGCACATCTGGAGAAGTGCTGAACATTTTTATGGTCCCCTTTCAAATTTTAAGTGCAGAAGTGTCCAGCAGTCAACAGGAACAAAGACACCACCACACCTATCAGGTCCTGTTCATCCATCCTGAAACATGAGGCTTTCATGGACAAGTCCAGAACTCGAATACACCCATCATCTGATGCCAAGACCACTTTGTCTGACGTGCACCAATCCACATCCAGGATCCGGAAGGTGACGTTCCTGCCGCTCCTTAAACTGCTCACCATTTGGACCTGAAAAAGTGAGTTATTTTGCATTTTCAGTAGGTTCTCCATCACACAGTGAAAGGCTGTGTCCCAAGCCCAGCAGGCACAGCACAAAATGCACAACAAAAGGTGAAGTTAGTCAGAGATCAGCTTCAGAATGGGCTTTTCTGGAGAGTGGGGAACTTTGAAACCTTGGATAGGCCATGTGGTTGCGCTGAAACAACACCTTTCTCCCAATTTACAGCAGAGAAAAGATCCTTTTGAGCACAGCTGTACAGCTGACTTTTTGTTATCTTTTCTGACATAAAATTTCCATGATGAACTGGCAGAAACTTACATTCCCTCTTTAATTCCAGTCCCTGAGCTGGCACATGTGCAACAAGGCCAAAAGGAAGTTCTCATTACTTAACTCGTGCTTTTCATGAACAAAAACCTTCTTGGTAAATACTAAACCTTTCTAGAAATACATTTAGACATAAATAATAATATTATAATAATAGTATTAACATAACTTTATGGGAATAGGATGATTCATTGTCCACAAATAAGAGAGATAAATAAACACTCTGTGCTTTCAACCACTGGTCAGTAGTTGGACATTTTGAAACCCTTCTGCAGCATCACACAACATCTTAAATGTTAATGTAAGGAAATATAAGCAAAGATTCCACTGCAATCAACATTCTGCTGTTTCCTTTCACTTATTGTAGAGCAAAGGATACAGTTAGAGAGATGTCAGGTGCAACAGCCCTAAAGTGTGATTATTTTCATCAGTGAGACAATTAGGACTGGTTGTAGGCAAAGTTCAAGTTCTAAGGAGAAGATTACATATATAATAGGACTCAGACTATAAAATACTACTATAAATATTTTAAAAGATTTTTGGCTAAAATTGAATTTGATTTTAAATGCTTTCATGTAAGAAACTCCTTTATTCTACAAAAAAAGAGGGAACAGCTACTGGAATAATATCTTATGGCATTAAAACTATTCAAGTGTGCTTCAAGGAGAAACTCATGGGATAATATTCTACTCTGCTTAAGTAATTCACAGTAACTGTTCACATCTGTTGTCCAACTCTTATCAACAACAAAGCTTCATATTGCACTAATGAAGTGTCTGAGTTTGGAGCTGGTGCACAGCAAACAGAAAAAACAAATTAAATTCCTCTTTTACACACTCATACCCTGAACCTATTCCAGGGGGCTGAGTTAAAACAGTGCAATTATCTTTCCTTCTCTATGGTATTACAATCCCCTGAAAGATCTGTGAAGCAAACCTCAGATTTGTGAACATCATTACAGACTTTCTGAGTAAGATGAGAAGTTAGACCATGTTAATTAACAAAATTTCTAGTTTTCTGGGATTCCCTAACAAATTAAATCTACTCTTGACTATGCATGGAAGTTAAGAAACCTGCAGTGAAAGTAATCACTTGTCCACAGATTAAAAAAACTGTCTAAAACTGGGGACTCCCCCTTAAATATTCAAGTACTGCCTCAATGCCATAACAAAAGAATGACAGAGTATCTCAGACACATTGTCAGCTTTATGAGTGAAAGGTTCTTTTCATTGATGGAAGCTTAAAAATGCTTTATAGGAAGTAAAAGTCCTCTGAGAAAAGCCATATGATTTTATCATACAACTATCAGCAAGAAATCGCGACTCAGTAAAACTTAATCCCTCACTCATCCTGATTTTCAGAAGTAGTGTCTGTACTTTGAAAATCAGTGCATATCAAAACCACAGACACTCACCTCTTTTGAATCCCAAATTTCTGCTCCATCGTTGTACATGGCAAGAAGTTTTTGATTTCCTTTCCCCGGGGCAAACCGTATCTTTTTCACCCAGCTCCGGTGTGTGGGGATCCCCCTGAGAAAAGGAAAGTGCAAGATTAGTATCAACCACTCTCCAACTCAATCCTTTCCATGAACTTTACAAATCCTGATATTGCACAGATTGAGGACAACAATCTATCTATCCACGTGATACCGAGATTATCACAACTAAAATGATTAAATGCTTGAAATAAATACTACAATTCCTAATGTTTTACCAGAAACCACTGCAAATTTAATGTAAGAAAGGTATCTAGCTTTGACTGAATGTTAATTATTCTGAAAACACAAAAGATTAAATGTAGAGACCTGAAACACAGTAAACATTTTCTGCATTTTTATTTCAAAATACTTTTATTTTCCCTCTCAAACACCTCTACAATAAACAACAAAGATGAGAAAGGATTAAAAAAGCCCACATTCCAACACTTATTATCTGATGTTTGTTGCATTCATACCTGGATACTCTAGCTTTCAAATCCCAAAAGTTTAAGTTTCCATCAACATCTCCAAGAACCAGTATATCCCCTTTCCAGGCAATGCATGTAATACTTCCCATACTTCCCTGTAAATATTTAACAATATTAAAGAACAAAATCTTGTGATTAATAGATCCAAAAATCTGAATAAACATTTCAACACTGGTTAGAAATTTTTTAAAAATATTATATGACAATATAGACCAAATTTACTCAGTTAAACCAGAAACAATTCTGTCAAATATAAGCATTTATTAAGTCAATCATATTTGCTTCAATTTGCTTCAAAAGACATTTCCTTGTAAGAAAATTTGGGGTTATAGCAACAGAAGTTACTCCTCTGTCTCTTGTTCAAAAGGAACACCAACATGACAGACCTCATCAATCACATATACTAAAGAAGGGGACAAAAATAAGACAGTACCTATTTGCAACTATCAAAGCCTTCAAGAACTACTTAAAAAAGAAAGAATTCTTCAGATTAACTTGGAAAAGAAATTAAACTCACAAAAGAGTGCTCTGGCTCACTCAAGTCCTCTTCATGACAAAATAAGACAAAAGCCATCACCAGAACACAGTCATGCTTCAATAACTTCCTCTTTGTTACTTAAGATTTTGTATATGTTTTACTAAAAGTCTTAAAACTATGTCATGTAATTTATTCAGAAAGGAAGTCAGAACCCACAAAGACTCAAATTCGTAAAAAAAATCATTTATTTCAACAAAGTTTTCAACAGAAAACTAATATAGTGTAAAGAGAATTGCCAGGGTTTTTGAAGTTGGAATTCGTATTTCACATTTCAAACTACTGCATTAGTGACTTCTTGCAGCTACAAAACAATATGCACAATTTTTTCTATAAGCAAAATATTAAAGCATCAATGACACAGAAAACAGGGACTCACATCAGGAGGAATTCTTGCACTGTCCTTTACTGAGTTTCCTTCTACTGTGAGATGATAAACCTGCCCATCAGCTCCTGTAAACACAAAGTGCTCTCTGGCAGAAATGTTCTGGCTCAGCTCTGATTTACTTTCAGCTTCCTGTAACAAGCTTTAAAAACAATACAATGAGATGGAATTGTTTATTGAAATTAGAACTGCAAGGCAAATTCTATTTATTGCAGAGAGGCAGCACAAAAAAAAAAAAGCATATACCCTTCAAAACAACTTATCCAGAAGCAACATTTTACTCATTCATCATTTCCACTCTTTCCTGGAAACGTCCAGGGGCAAATAACAGTTTTACTTTAAGAACCTGGTAACCCATGGGCTGCTACAGACATACCTCAGACAAACAGGTACATCAAAGCACATCCAAGTCCCATATGTAAAAACTAAAGGGAAGCCCATCAAGTTGCTTTGCCTGCTGTGTCCTCAAGAATCACTTCCAAAATATTCTGTTCCTAAGGAAAACAGTACATAGTGGAAAAGCAAGTACAGCACCATATCAGAGTGAGAGATACCTGATCACAGAGGATTCTACACCGGTAACTTCAGTGTCTGATGCCACTGTCTGCCGGGCCATGGCCTCCCGGGCTGCCAGCTGCTTCTTCCTCAGGCTTTTCAGGTTATGAGAGGGTGACCATTCCTGTGAAAAATTGTCCAGGAAAAATGGAAAAGACAAATGTTTATCCCTAGAATTTACTGGGGATTTATAATGATTTCCAAGAAGTCTGCTATCTATGATACCTCCCTCCATCACCCAAGGGGCAGACCAGAGTTTTCCACCAGTACTTCCTTTTTTCTTGCCTCTGTATTATGACAGATGAAAAGTTAAAGCACTGAACTGAACATGCTACAGATACTGTAACATTCTTGCTGCAAAATTGTTCATAGATTTTTATACAATTTCAATTTACTACATTCAATAATATGTAAGTAACATAAAACAGTAACAGAATTCTTTTCTTACCAAAGCAGTTGCTGTAGGGAAGTTTTTAGACATTTCTCTGAGCAGAGTGCATGTTCTGACATCCCAGATCTCCAAGGGTTTCTCTTTAAATACCACAGCTAGATACTGCCTAAAACAAATGAGAATTTACTACAGGAAAAAGTAATTGAAGCATTTTCCTTCACATACGATCATGTCAGCACTCTGGAAACCCCCAAAAACTAAGAGCAAGCAGAGCAAATTAATTTGGCTCAAATCCTCCTCTGAAACTTGTGAACTCTGAAATTTGTGAACCCTGAAACAGGCCACAGCAAATCTTAGTTTTTGAACTCTTTCAAATTCTTTGAAATTTAGAAATAACTCTGAAAATATTCCTATGCAAGTTAGGGAACACTAATTTATTTCCTCCACTGTGAATAAAAAAACCTTTAACATTTAGAGACAATGCCTTATTAAATTCAAAACTACTTTAATTTCATTGATACAAGAAAGTGAATTAATCTTTCAGAGTACTACTATTATTATTTTTGATACTCTGGAGACCAGGGCCTCCTGTCACAGGCCTGAGCTCAAAATAATGAGGACTCGAGAGTAAACAATTTGGTTGTTTATCAGCTCATTTTTCAAAAAACTGTATCTCACATCTAGTTTTCCAGTAGACAATTATTATAATGGTGTGAAATATTTAGAAAAACCAATAAATGTGAAAAATCACCCAATGTTCAATGCTGAACTTCCTAGTTTTAAGGCTTAAGTTATAAAGAGAACTCATAACAAAATCAAAGTTGACAAAAACTGTTCAGCACTTTTAATCTCCCTAACATTACCAAAATGAATGTGCAGTAAACACAAGTCTTACAAGAAATAAAATACTAATGACTGATCCTGCAGTGTGATGGATCCTGAAGTCTCAAAGTCAACCACAGAAACATCCACAGCATTTGCACTTGGAATTAATATTCTGCAGTATTTTTCTCTTGATACCGTTGTATATTTTTCTATACACCCTGAAATGTTTTTTCCTGGCATCTCTTGAGGATCCTTCATGCAGCACAGTAAAATTTATAAACTTCACAAGGCTGTTCCACTTACTTCAAATGAGACACCTTTATCATTTCAATGGCTGGCTCGTCATTGCCTCGCTCCCCACGAAAGGCAATGCTCCTGCCTGGAACACAGAAACACAGGGGAAAACAGAAACAGTCACTAAACTAAATAGAAATAAAGAAATAGTTTATAAACTATTCTGTATGCAAACTAAAATAGTTTACAACCAAACTAGAACTTCTCCTCAAAACTTGCCATCTCTCACATTATTCTCATCATCGCAGTTTTGCTTCTCTTACTTTCCAGCTAAAATAAATCTTAAGAATTTACAATCTTATCCCAAACAAAAGTTCCAGGTACTTGTTGCAGAAATATAGGTTTTATACATATCACTAAAATAAATAATAATGATATACAAACACAGGAGTACCACAGCATGTCCTGTGCAAGTTTTATTCTCCTTAGTTTCCAAGGAAAATTCAAGCTCTTTAACTCCTCTTGTGGCTGCTTGTAGCTGAATTACTTATGCCAATTATGTGAATAAATCCTGTCATCAAGAATGCTGGTTAGAGCTGCAATGACAGAGGGCAGGCACAGGAAATCTTCCAGCTCTTTTTTCTTCAGTAGTGATAAAACACCTTAGAAATTTTCTTCCATATGTTTGTTCAGAAATGTGTGAAAAATTCACATACAAAGTTTATGTCATCAAAGTGTTCATAAAGTAACTATGAATCAGTTTTCCTAGTTCTAAAATAGAAAGCTGGGCTCATAAGTGATGGAAGATCCAACAACCAAATAGTTACTTATGCCTTTCTTAAGAAGCTTTAAAAGAGGAAATCTAACATTTTTAAGCAAATCAAATGCTAAGGTCTCAAGTATTCATATTTACTGGAGACTCGGTTGCCTGTGGAAATACTGAGCCTTTTATCGCTTCTATTTATTTTAATGCTGATTTACAAGCTGAATGAAAAATCAACATCTCATTTTACATGAGATTAATTTCACAATGTACATATCCTTTTTGTTTTGAACAAAAGACATTATATAGAAAAAAATTACAATACTGTCATGTTACAAGAATAACATCTTTGTGCAGCACCCTGGAAATACAATTGAGTTTTTTCCACAAGCCTAAAAAAAAAACCCAATAAAAAAATCACTTTACACTACATAAAGCAATTCAGAATTAGCCATGTGTTACAAGATTCAGGCTCTTCAATTAGAAATTAAATGGCTCCAGGTTTTCACATTCGAAAATAATTTACAACTAGTGAAGTGCTTCCTATTTTGGGCTGTCTGATTTCCCGGTATTGTGCAAATATTGAGTTCAATTACAAATATATTTGTCATCCATTGTAAGACCAGAAGAGCTGAAAAACACACAAAACCTGTTAATTTTGCTATCAATGGTATCCTTTAAAAAGTTATTTACTTTTCAATCTTTCCAATTCTTTATAAAAGTATCCGATTTTTTTATCAAAATACTCATTTTTCACACATTCACGCACTCAAATTCTGGTCACATGCCTGGCCTGTCATGAAAAATTATCTGTTGCTGATAGGAACCACAGTAAGTAGCTCAGCACTATTTCAGGTGCATGTGAAGCAGGGGGTGCAGACTATGACAATCCACATTTGACAATATGCAGTTTGTGAACAAAATCCATCAGCAATACCTGTGCTGTGTGACTGCTTCTGGTTAAACCCCTTGCTGATATTATTCATTCTTTTAATAAGTCCAAGCCACAGATGTTTTTGCAAAGGTATTGGTTCAAGTCTGTCTCTAGAGCACCACACAAAACACATTGTGTGACTTCAAAAGGACAAAAGAGCAGGAACAGTTAAAACTCTTCTTTATTATTTTATTTTCTTGTGACAACAAAAGGAATAAAAATAATTAGGACTCGTGGTTGTCACACCCCAGCAAATCTGTCAGCTTCTGGAGCAGATTCCTCAGGAAACACTAACCTGTTGGTAGGTCCACCAGCTGCAGCTCATTCCTGACTAGTCCCAGATTGTTGGGTGTTGATGTGGCAAAGGAAATGAACCCAGTCAAGCTTATCCACTCAATTCCCCTGTGATCAGAAGGGAGTACATGGAGCATGTTAGCCAACATATTTGAATGGCTAGAAAATAGCCTGGACTGAAGTACAGGGTTTTTTTCACGCATATTTTTCAAACAAACAGCACAGGAATAATTTTCTGCACTTTATGGAAACATATAGAAGCATAAGAAGATGCTACACATTTACAATTATGATGTAAATGTAAAGTTATCAAATTAAATTAGGGAGAAGTTTTCTTTACAGACTAAACTAGTTGTTCTTTGGTTAAAACAAAAATTTCAGCTACAAACACTGTTAACTTTTGCACAAATCCCTCACACATACTCAGCTCTAGAGTGGACTAAACCTTCGATTAAATTAATGGTCATTATCAAACAACTCATTTGCCAGCACGTAGAAAAATATTCCTATGGATAACAGTGTGGGTAACTTCATTCTACCATTCCAGAGAGATGAGAAACAGTGATAAAAACAGAGATACCCTGAAGAGATTTCAAAGGCTTTCACGAAAGAATTGAAAACCTGATAATTTTTTTTTTTTTGTTCTTTTAGATCACTCCCATCCAAAGTCTCTTGAAGTGCTGCAAGGATGTAAAGTTACACTGCACAGAGCATTTGTCAGCACAGATGGATTCTAAGCAAACTCCTGAAATGTACCACAGGGCAAAAAGGACAGAAAGTGGCACTAGGTGGTAGTGTTCCAATAGAAGATTATTCTCCATCCCCACTTCCCACACACACACCTTGTGACTGAAAAAATTGTTGAGTGCTTTGCTTTATCTGTGACATAAATCAAGGAATTAATCTAATAGAAAATTGAGACTGCTGTAATACATACATATGCCCAACTTCATTTCAAAAAGGATAAAAGTATTAGGTTTTTCCTCAAAGCCTTCAAACACAAATTACTTAAGAACTGTTTCCAGGACAACTAAGTATTCTGTTACTTCAATTGTAAAATCATAGTGTGCTTTGCAGGAATATGTGTGAAATATGAGAAAGATAAATAAGAGTATTTATGATTTACTGTCAGTAAATCCAACTCACATTGTTTTAAGTAGAAGTTTCCTAAATCCAATGTAGATGAGTGAAAGCAAAAAGCATTCCCATAATATTTTGCACATATAATTTACAGCCTATTTATTATTTTAGTTCAAGCTTTAAAAATACAAGCACCTTCATTCCTAAGTCCTCAAGACAAGTTAAAAATTTAAGACCCAGTCTTTTTCCCAGCAGGACCTATGAAAGTTCAAGCAATAATTTCCATCAAAATGAGAAGTATTCACTGATTAATTGAAACATTACAGAAATGATTGAAAAGAAATCTACAATTGCAGCAATGTGTGACATTGCCAGTCTCCAAAGGGTCATAAATACAGCCAGGTTTCTGAAATGGAAGAAATGTGAATTCTGACACCTTTCCAGTTTTTATCTATTACTCTCCTATATTTTTTGGAAAAAGCCCAAATACTCATAATGCATTGTTACTGCTGGGAGCTATTCACCATTCTCCTTCAAAGACCTGAATCATTTTCTGTACTTCTTTCATCAGCTCAGATTTAACAGGGCAAGCCCTTTTTCTCTGCTGCTGCCTGGCCATCTGTCAATACCAATAAAAATCTACAGAAACCCAAGACACCCATAATCAAAAGGAAACCTTAGCCTTGCTAACTGCTTGCACCTGAAACAATAGAATTTTTGTTATTGTAATTTAGAATCTGAAGACAGTGGTTTAAATTTTAATGAAGGAAACAAGTAATGCCTTCCCTATTAAAATAACTCCATTTGCAAGATTTCCTCATAAAAGACATCTTTGCCTACCAGAATTAAGGGTTACATTCAGCTGAAAACTACTTCTTAGACTGAATTCACTCTTTTAAAATATAAAATTCAGGGATTCCATACATTCAACTTGTCTCAGTTACTTCAGAAGTAAGACTCAGTTATTTTGATTAATGTTTCCAATGCAAACAAATTACAGGGTGTACTGAAGTGGATAAAAACACAAATTACTTTTCTAGTTGGGAATGGATTGTTGTGACTTTACGACATGGCAGCTGCTACAGAAATTTAAGGATTGTAAGAAAAAAAGAAAGGTAAGATTGGAAATAAAACTATAAGTGGTACTAAAGTGGTAGTAGGCATTTTTCATTCTAATTCCTCTATTCGAGCAAAGTTTTTTTAAGGAGGTGATGAATGTTTGCAAAGCAGTTTCCCAAAGGGCAGTCAGCTTAAATTCAAATGCTAAAACAGCTTCAATTCAACTGCTAAAATTTGGATGTAATGCAGTCATTTCCAAGTTTTGCCTGGAGGCCATATTCTTCTGACAGTCAGTGAGATCTTAATTTTAAAAATAAAAGCTGTTGCAGCCTTGGCTTTGATGAGCTTCAGTGAAAAAGAATGAGAAGCACTGCTCCAGTCTTCGCAAACTATCAGAACAGCAGAGATAGCAGTGAGAGGTACAAATGTGCCACTGAACTAGAAGCTACACTGCTGGCATTTGATTTACATGTCTCAAATATATTCTCCTCTGCACTGAAGATGGATTAACATCTCCTGTCTGGTCAAAATACCATAGATTGGTCCATGTAGAAGAAGTACCAGACTCTGGTATTTCATGGTTCTTCTATTTCCTTTTAGTACTAAGAATTATTTGCAACTGTCTCTATTTTGAAGGAAGAAAGATTGTCCTACTCACATTCAGCACACAGGCTAAAAATCCCCTTCTTGGCTTTTTCCCCACACTTATGGTCCTAGCAGTAGCCTAGACTTTCCCTCTCTGTGTGCTCTGAAGCATTTCTGCTGCTTCTTGCCTCAATCTCCCTATAAAAACAAAATTAAACTCAAAGGAAAAGTATTTACTCACACAGTTCTAAACAAATATTGAAACAAGTAATAATCATGGATAAAATGACTATTCAAGGTTACTCACAAGTATGAAATATGTTAAAAGGAGGACAGAATGAATTCTTCCACCACCTAACCACAACACAGAATTTCAAAGTTTGAATGAAAACAAATAAAAGCCCAAACAAACAAAAAAAGCAGCACGTGACTACATATGAAGCTTCTACAAAAGAGCACTTTCATCTCAAAAAACAAAAAATAATTTCCAACACCCAAACAACTGAGTGGCCTTATTTTAGCACATTTGATTTGTAAAGGATAATTGCCTTCCTTTTATTACATTTTCCTCCTAAACTACAGAGCACTGAAAATTCGGCTGGCCTTGAGTTACAATTTCAGGGTATTCCCAATTACATACTAAAATAATGATGTTCCCTGAAGGTGCATTTTCAAATATAGAAGCACTATCCAATCTATCTTCATTTTAGAGGTAAAGTAAGAATTCCCATTGAAAGAAAAACTGTTGCATTTCATGTAAATTAATTAAAATAAAAAAGAACCCCTGCGCCTTAGTCTAAATTGCTTGAAGCATTCACTTGAACTCGTAAAAATTATTTAGAAAGTCGTTCAGACTACTTAGGAAATTATAACAAATATTTAAGACTCACCCAGATAACAGCTTGAATTCACAAACACTTAATTTTAGTTCTAAAAATACCACTTGTTGAGGACAGTTGAAGAATACATTGCCTTTCTAGCAAGTTTCTCAAAAGCTGCAAATTCTTTACAAACTGAAAAGCCCAAACTAAGAATACTTCTAATAATAACAAAGGTTTTTTTCTAAAGTGTATTTATTTCCTTGTCTCTCTCCATCTTACTTTTTTTTGATCTGTGAAATGTTAGTAGTGTTTTAATTTAAAATTCTATAATCACTTTAATAGAAAAAGGACTATCCTCTTGTGCTGCACTGCAGAAAATAAAATGAAAATACTGTCGTAAGTATTTCATGGTATGAAAAAAAAGATTTAAATGGTTCAGAACAGAAAGGGGAAATCTATTCCCACAGTGCCAAGTAGCAACATCTCAAAATAAATAAACTTACCTAATTTTGGTGGTAGATTCCAAGCAGGTTTCCATAATGAACTCTCACAGCTACCTATTCTGTAAGCTGCACTTTTCTTCTTGCAGAATGCACAGTAAAATGCAGACCAATTAAAGGCTCCATGACACAATTCTGGCATAAATTTTCACTAATACTAGTACTAGAAATAAATATTTTATTTTCATGCTTAAATCTTGAATATCTTTGCCATTACTTATCCCAGAAGTTATGCCATTGGGTACACAACGTGTACACAAACAGACAGTACAGCAGCCTTATACTTACTCTGTTCCCTCTTAGGATGGATAGATACTGATTCCTACATTCGGTCTTTAAAATCTTTCAATGATGAAATGATTTTTACTTCAGTTAGGACTAGAACTGTCCCAACAGCAATTTCAGCCCCAAGGGGACACAGTAAATAAACCCTGACATGCAAACCAGACTTATTTCAAAGGACTCAGCCCACGAGTCCCAACAGTTACATAAATAAGACATTGTAATAAAGTTTCTTGTCTTAAAAAGACTTGTGTGTACTACAGTGCAATAAAGAGGCTGGAAGTAGTTGTCATGCATCTTAGCAGGCACAGATATGATTAAAATATTTATTTCAGTGCATTTTTATTTATTTATAAACGAATATTTATTTATTTCAGTGTATTTTTTTATTATTGCATGTTTTAGTGTTAGTTTCCTAGAAGGATTATAATAGGAATTAAAATTAAAATCTTACTTGACTTCACAGGAATGGATGCTTAACTCTTTGTGTAAGACTCCACTTGTAAGATGAAACACCAGGACAGAGCCATTACTAGTACCTGTTAAAATGGATTAAAAAAATATAGACACATTTTATTTTTCTCTTCCATACTTCAGAGAAAATGCAGGATTTACAGCTATTTCTCTCTACATATAATTTTTAAATACCTCTAACTATTATATTTTTTCAGTTTTAGAAAAGGTATTTTTTTTTCTAGTAGTAAAATTCCAAATATTACTTAAAACCCACCAAGGTTCTCTGCAGTCAATGATACCCATTTGCATCAACTTCCATTGATAATTATATAATTTGAGTAATTTTCCTGAACCTAGTGTAGAAAATCTGTTCACTCTTCTTTTATTTTTGCAATATATCCACTCAGTTACAGAAGATAGGAATATTTCTTTTTGTTTTGACTACTTAAGATGAGTAAATACCTCAAGGAAATGTAGTGACTGTCATCTACCAATAAAACCAGGGGAGAATCATGGGTAGATTTTACCAAATCATTGAAAAAATTCTGCTTTCTCATCCCTGAAATAATGACTCTTTCAAATTAGATATCAGTAACTTAGTAGCTATTAGTTTCGGTTACATCAAAACCCTCCTGAAACACTGAAAATTACAATTTTCTATTGCACACTTCTTTATACTCCTATGAGCTTTACAAAACAAGGGATATCTAAAGAGCCACCCAGGTACCTTAAGTCTAGAAAGACCTTGCTGTAAATGCACTTAACATCTACCTCTATGTTTCCTAATCTTTGTATCTCGCCTGTTTTAACAGTCATAATTCAAAGAAACACAAAAGTTACATTTTAGTAGCATCACAACACGTCATGATAGCTTGCCTACATTGTAAAGCACAACTTTTGATGGTACTTTTAGAATCTCCCAAGTCTGGCTTATGACAGACTCAGACTTGACTGGGCAGCCCAGAATCAACTGGTACTTAGATATATACCAGGAGCATGTTGAAACCACCAAAAAACTGAGGTCTAATTTTTCAGTCTACTACAAACTTTAAATTCCAGCATCTCTGTATCTGCTGTTCCAGTTTGCTGATGGCAGAGAAAGAGAACAGCCTGTATGGATGCCCTGATGTGGTCTGAAAGAGCATAGCAGAAAAATCAGATTTAAACAGAGAGAACTCATAGTCAATAAAATCAGGTGCTCACTGGCAGGTATTCTAATATCTAGATGAGTTTAACTACATTTGTAGTAAGAAAGAATAAAACGTCCAGGAGCAATAGTGTTCTTCAAGTGTATTTTCAGACATTCACATCAGAGCAAAAATAAAGTCTCTGTGAAGTTCATTTACTTATTCTAGGGATGCAGGGCTGCAGAAATCTGTATTTCTTAATGTTAAGAATTAAGTGAAAGAAGCACATAAAAAGCTCAGGGTATCAGCAGGCAGCATCACAGTAAATGAAAGGAAAAATACAAACTTGCTACTGTACTGCAATTTGTCAGGTTGCATTGCTTAAACCCAAGGCAGGGAGAAAAATTCAAAGCCTGTCAGAGATGCAAACTAAAGAATGCAAGGGTCACTGTAATTAGTTACACAAGACCAACAGATAGATTTCTTTTTTCTGTATTAGCAACCCCATTTGTATTCAATATAGAGTATCCTATTTTCAGAGCAATAACCTGTTCAAGGCACTCACCAACAGCAAGGATAGGCTCATACTGTTTAATGTTCTTGGTTGTCAGAGGTGGGCACATGCGGATGGCAAAGGGAGGCAGAGGGAGCCCAGAAAGGAGCCCAGTCAGCAGGAATTTGAGGTGCACTTCTTGCAGGAATGAACTCCTCAACTGCTCTTCTCCAGCACTTGCACCTTGCCCTGCTTCAAAAATTAAAGCTCTTGTCAGTATTGTTTTAATCAGAGGTGGAAAGTTATCAGACATAGAAATTTATATAATGAAAAATTACAAAGAATTCGTAAGATAAGTTCCTTACGGTTGAGCTTTGTATGATGAAACTTTTTTTCTAATTCTTCCACTTTAACTGTCTCTCTCAACATTAAGCAGGACAAAAGAAAAGTCTTCTTCCAAAATTCAACTCCAGACAGTAGAAACTGGGTGGAATCTACCTCTACAAATATGGTGAACTGGCTCAGATATAACAATAAAGACAAGGCACAAAAAAATACGTGATTCCACTGCTGAACAACTTCTGCTGTGCCACTCCAAATGATGTAAGCTACAAAACTAACATGAGCTATGGTGCCAATGACTACAGCAAGTGCAGGTAAGAGAAATCACAGAATCACAGAATGGTTTGGGTTGGGAGAGACCTAAAAGATCATCTTGTTCCAGCCCCTGCCATGGGCAGGGACACCTCCCACTATCTCAGGTTGCTCCAAGCCCTGTCCAACATGGCCTTGAAAAATCATGTCCTAATAAATACATGACATGCAAAAGAACCTCCCCCAGTGTTCAGGTACCCACACTAGCTCATACAAACGCCTTTCACCAAAGCCATTCCAAATCTGCACCTTTGTATCGCTGACCAGCACTAGCTATTTTTTCAAAAAAAAGTTAGTTTTCAAGCATGATGGAGAATTTCTCAATATTGAAGTGTTGTTGTATCAGATAAATTGGCTTCATTCATCCAAGATTAGTATCAAAAAAATGAAAGCATTTTGGCCAAATTCCATTTTAAAATATTTCGTTTTTCCTCCAAGAAGATGAACTTGATACATTGGTCCTCAACATAAAATCATCAAGAAGATTCACTTGATAATTTCTTTAGCAAACAGGAATTCCTTTATTTCAGAGTTAGTATGTAAATTGCATAGAAATTAATTCTAACCAATGTAGGTCTTACATAAGCTAAGAGGTAAAATGATTCAAAACCCTGAGAAATTAGTAGCAGTAATATTAATGGAAGAAACTCTTACCAATCATGTTGTCTAATGAGAGGTCTGGAAGTTTATTTTGGAATGCTCCTACAGGAATTCCACAGAAGGAGACTGGGGAATACAAAGGTGATGCACTTGAACTGCTGTAAAAGAAATGAAAACAAGTTCCCAATGCAAACACAAACTCCATCTAAAGGGACTCAAACAGCCCCTGCAGCCTTGGCAATCATGTCTGGCTGGGCTGAGGGCAAGTTTATGTCATGACTGCACCCAGCTGAATGTAAAAATGCATATACAATACAAAGTGTTGCTCTTTAAAATGTCACTGGAAAACAGTTTGAGTTCAAATTTTCATTAAGAACATCAAATCCAGCAGATCAAGAGCTAATGAAGGAAAATTCCTTCAAAATCCACTAAAAACTCTGTGTCAGATTCAAATATGCTCTACTTTTCAGTATAATCCATATTCAGAATCCTCAGGTCTCAGTGGCTCTTATAATAATATTATATTTTCCTGGGTTATATAATCATGTCACAGAGCAATGTTTTAGAAATGACTCTTAAAGATAAAAGGAACACAGGGACTCTAAACAGCTTCCTTGCATATACAGTACAAGGAATCCATCTAGTAGTATCTTTCAGACCACCAAGAATAAAAACATTAAATCACTGATTTCAACATCACTGATGCTGAATAACTGGCAGTACTGACATTTAGAAGTCTACTAAGAATTGTATTTCCTTTATGGCAGTAAGTTACTTATTTTATTCAGTAATACTTTAAAGGGTTATTGCAGCAGAACAACCTTAATACATTGAATACCTAAAGAAGTATTTTCCTTCACATAGTACTCTTAGAGACTGCTCAAAATCTAAAATTTTAGAGGTTTGGACACAAAAACATAATTTATACCACCATGTTCCAGCCACCTGCTGTGCAGGCTCACATGGGTCTCTGTCACATTCACACCAATTTGGCAGAAAACACTTCCCCTAACAGAAATGTAGTTCTTCACAGACTCATTTTAAAGTCCTTACATGTGACTGAAAGTGATGGATCCATTCCTAAGGAAAATTATATAGCCTGAAGAAAGCCAAATGAGAAGAAATATTCCCCTCAAAATGCTGTGAACATCCATTGTATCTTTTGTTTTCTTAGTCCAACCACTTAGGATGAAATTATCTTTCAAAGCAGTAAGAGGAAATACTTTCACTTCTCCTAAGAAAGGGAACTAATCTATTTGGATGACACATTTTGTTCTTCTTCCTTTCATTCCCAAACACACACAGCACTCATCACACTACCATGCACAGTAGGCCATCACAGTTGCTTTTAGAATATAATTAAATACCACAGGCCACCTGTAAATGCAGAAGAGAGAAACTTTGGTGAGAAAAATAAATCTTATTACCTGTTACGCACATTTCTGCCAGAAACACTGGATTTTAATTCCCAGATCATTACCCTGCCATCACTGACTATGAGAGCTGCAGAATTCTCATTCACTGGGCAACACACCATACTGAAGGGTCGGACTGTTTTTGTTACCCTGATGGCATCACACTGACTTCGTAAATCATAGATCAGCTCCTGAACTGGGTCTGGATCTGCAACGTCAAAGTCCCACAGAGGACAAAGAATTAGAGTGAAAAACATAAGTTGGGATCAGAGGACAAACAATTAGAGTGAAAAACATAAGTTGGGATCAATCACCAGAGGTACATTTGAACCCTTTGATTGAAATCCACAAGTTTCCTGTGCAACAATTAGGAAAAGCCATCAACAACTACATTCCTCTGATGTTGCTGTAAACGACACAGCTCTGGAAAGGTCTCCTAAATGTAACATTGTCCCTAAAATATCTTGTTCCACATCAATCTTGTAAAACCTAAAAAATAACTCTTTTGAATCTGGGCAGAAAGAGCATCTGCTCTCCACAATCCTAAACTCCAGGGTTTACTGGTACATCTGGAAGCCAGTAATGTAGCTCAGTAGAAAGTACCAAATTGCCCAAACTGAAAAAACTAAAACAAATAAACAAACAAAATCACTTATTTACATTTACAGAACTATGGCTTTCCTTTTTTTTTTCCCAGTCTCTTCCATTGAAAGGCCACTCTTAGTAGCTTTAAGACACAACAGTTTCATAATTTTGATTTGATTGTAAATTCAAGCCCACATCTTTGTTTTAAAAACAATTTTTCCAATTGACCAAATGACCCAAAACCTTGTGATTGTCTGAAAAATGCTTTTTCTTAAAGATAAAAAGAACACACAAAGCATCTTTTATCTAAAACATTCTTGTGACAGATAAGCCACTTCATAATTAAAGTATTATTTAGTGATAAAATGATTTTCAGGATATTTATATAATCTTTTTTACACTTAGTATCAGAGAAGTCAAAAACTGTTTGGGGAAAATTTAGCACAAATTTAATATAAATTAAATCCATAAGGGAAAAAACACTAGAAGAGCTTTATTTTCCCATCCTGTATGAGGCATGATGATTAATATTGGGATCAAATTATTAATTCAAATGTATCAAAGTTCATTTCTGGGCATTTTGGACACCAAACTTACCTGGTTCTTCACTTGGGGTTCCAGTTATAGTGCAATTGGATCTACGAACTCTTAAAGTTATACAACCATTTTCATGGAGGCAGAACAACCCATCCCTCTGAAAACAAGGAATTACCTACACAGAGACAGACAGTACACTGCAGGATCACAATTTTAACCTTTGACAAGGGCACTTTTAAATGAACATATAATTCCTCATGTATAAGCAAGTCATTAAAAATGTTACCATTAATGCAACACTCCCATGAATTTCTTTGGCTACAGGACTTGTGACTAAGGAAGACAATTAATTGGAAAATTAATTGAAGGAGTTTTTTTAATTGTTTGCTTCTTCAGAGGACATTTTTCACCCCTGATGAACTCAATTATTTTCATTTTCTAGAACTGATTAAAAACCCAGCTGTCACTGGGTCACAAACTTATGTATAATCTTAATAACTATCACATTGATAAAAACTAATCAAATTTTCTTTACCTGTATGAAAGGCACACCTGTTCTTTCAATTGCAATCACACCCACTGTTTGATTCACTTCCAAATCAAGAATCAGAATTTCTCTGGGGTACAGTAAGAGCATGTAGTTTCTTTTGGAAGGCAAATATGACAACTGAAGACAGTCATTGAGTGTTACAGATTCAGCACTGCAAAATGTCAGATAGAAACTTTCATCAGGTTTTTTCAACAAACAGTTGAAATTCAAAATAAAATTAACAGTTTACATTTCCCTGCAGCTGCATTTTTTTCAAGTAATCCCTATTTTGATCACAAGGCAACTGCAGCTTTCCACCTAAGAGTTACAGCAGTGCAGAGCATCACTAACTTCCAAAAACACACTCTGTTGACTTTTGTCTAAGTAAGATTATAGAATGATTTTAAAAATAGCATTTCATTCAAATGGAGCAATTCTTACACATGTCACATGCAAAGCAATTCACTCAGGAACAGCGCTGACATGTCCTGCTATTCATGGGAAATTACCCCTAAACATAGTGCTTCAATTTCAACATTTCAATGTATTTTGCTTTATTTTGAAGAGGATCCTTAGGCACATGCAATCCAATGAACTGTACTTAGGTGATATTCATCCTCATTCAATCCTCAGTTTTTAAAGCCTCTCAACTCATTTAATGGATGATCCTTTGAGGGGTTGTGTTTGTTTCTATCTCCTCATTCACATTAAACCTCCCTTACACACCTCCTGCATCACATTCCTTCTTTCAGGAGCACAAGACCCCTTTTGTCTGCACTTTCCTGACAGTCTCCCGCTGCTCTTTCCTCAAAGTGTCCCTAAACTCATATAAAACCCCATAAATCACTGCTGCTACCATTTTTCTTTCTTTTTTTCCTCATTCTAGTCTTTTCAGGTACTCTGCTCGGAAAAGGAAAGAGAAGCCTGTCATACCTTTGGCAATATCCACATATTAAATGCACTTAAAATGCAAACAGGAGAAAGCATAAATATTTTATCTCTGTTGGTTTGCTGCTAATACAGAGAATGCACAAGGCTGCTGCAGCATTTTTACAGTCTCAGTATTTACAAATCAGGTGTTCTATTTGATGCAGCACAAATCAGGCAATAGAGAACACAACATTACAAGATCATGCCCATTATCTTCATATAAAAATCACAACTTTTAAATGATTATCAGAGGTGTCAAGCCTTGTCCTCAATTTGCAATTTAAACACTATTAAAACAGAGTATAAATTTCTAACTGATCACAGTCTGATTAGTGTGTTCTCACATTTGCTATAGGTGTGAGAAATACTTTTAATACTCAAATAGAAAATACAAATGGAAAAAAAAATAATTATACCCCAGAAGAAAGTGGCCTAGAGAATTTCTAAGCAAATAAAATTCTCAGAATGCAACAACTTAGGTTTTAGAAGGGTGGGAAATACACAACTAGGTAGGCAATACATAGATTAGAGTTTTCTTTATTCACTGTTAAAAATGCCTATTACTGCAGTATCTTGTACAACATTAGAATGACAACTCTTCTATCAGTACTTGCATAATTTTTATTCTTTTACTATATCACTCCTCAATTCCCAATCAAAATGAATTATGGCGTTCCATTTTTATCTTGTTTTTTTTAAGAAAGATGTTTCTGAATTTAAACCTGTATAATAATCTGTTAGGAAAAGGAGAAAGTCATGACATATAAAACCTGCTGGAATGATAAAGCTGTCTTAATGAGCAGAACTGGAAGAATGACTGTCAATGTTATATTCCTAAATACTGTCCTCATATGGGATATCCACCTATCTCCCTCCCCTAGTGAATTTTCTTTTTTTAAATTAATTACCTTACATTTAACCTAATTATATCAATAAAATATATAGGTATACAAAACACTCCCTGAGAAGAAATATTTGCAACCTACCTTGGTTTTTCATTACTGATTAAGATTTTTACTTTATCAAGGGCCTTTTTGGCCCCTGTAGCAGCAGCCAGCTTGTTGTGAGAAGGACTGGAATGGGGACTAGAGATGTAAACTTTCTTCCCTGAGCTGGCAGGAGCTTTGGAAGGAGAGAAGTCAGAGATGAACACTATTCCTTCACTGGTGAGCACTGTACCAAAAAAAAAAACAAAACCAAAATTCAATCTGCAATTTTATTGTGACATTCCAGTTTGATGACATCTTAGTAAGAAGAAATGCTAATAACTTAGATCAGGTAGAATCTAACTCATAGTTCTAGACAACCAGCACCTTCTACTGAAAAAGCAAAAGATGGCACATTACAATTAATTAATATCCACAAAATTCAACTTTCAAAATTAAGTTTCAGTGCATTACTTGCAGAAACTCAGTTATTCTCTCCCACCAACTGTTTTTCTTTAAGTTTCACAATGCAAATAGAAGACAGGGCTGTGCACATTGGCTGTATCACCATTTTTTGTTCTCACGCAGAGCATGGCTCAAAGAATCCAGAACTCACATCATTATTTATGTTGCAGCATAAAGTTTTGGCTCGGCTGTACCACTAAGGTGTTTATAGAAGGTTGAATGGTATGGCAGATAAAAAAAAAACAACTACAAAGCTTCAAACTGTGCTGTCTCATTAGAGATCAGGAGTGATGGAGCTAAATTCAAGAATAAAATGGTGATTCTTATCTCAGTTTCTTTCTGCTAAGATGAATAATCTGCACTACATCCTCCCTGACATCTGAATAGCTTCTGAAACTGATGCTCACACTGTATATTCCTTAAAAAAGCCCCTTTCTGTTGAAAATAACATTTATTCCTGGTCTTTTTATCTCACTGGATTCATCCTCAGCAGCCACCCTTTTATACTTTTTACATTTCACAGGGCTCTCTGGAACTTTCCCCCTTCAGCTGTCTACACTTTACTTTTTCTTTTGTTAAGTCTCAAACATTTCTTTTCAGATCTCTCAGTTCTCCACTCATGCCTGCTTTTCCCCTCCCCTCACACAATGGCATCTTATTTCTTATTTGGCCACACTGGCCAAAGACTCCCAGTCTTTGCTTCCACATGACATTATTCTCTCCACTCCACAATGTTTAATCTCAGTATTAATATTCTGGTTTAACACTTTTCCTGGTGACACATATCCAGGTCCCACTATTGTTACATATAAACTTACAAGCTAAGTGTGAGAGATCAAAGGGGTCAAATGAAAAGGACAGGATATTTTCAGCATAACTTTTCTTCCAAAGTTTGGTGCCTGTGTCTGCATTCCACAGTACAATATAATTAGGTGGATGAACTGCAAGCAGTAAATCTCTAGAAGCATCTTGATTCCACAACCACTGCATGTCTGTCAAAAGAAAGAAGGAACAACAGTGAAATTAATGTAAAAAAAAATAAAATCATGTTTTAGAACTATTCTTCTTCTATACCTCCTACACCTAAGCCTATTTTCCTCAGTTGTACTTCTATTTTATCAGTTCAGCTTTTTCAGAGCTGGGAAGTCCTTTTCCCTGGGTTTCACAGGAAAAAAAAAGCACAAATAAAAGCAGCCATGTGTGTCCTAATCCATCATACTGTAAGTTAACAAAATGTTTCTCTCCTTCCCAGCTGAATGCAAAGTTTGGATCAAATAAAAGGCATGTGATGCACCACTTTTCTCCCCACTGAAAGAGTGAGGATTCAGCTGTTCTCCCACAAAGCTCTTGCAGATAACAGAGAACCAGCAGAGCACTCTGGTGCCCAATCTCTGTATTTGCAGCATTTTCCACAGGCTTGGGAAAAGCCAGAAGCCTCAGAAACACCTGGAAAGGAAAAGAAGCTGCTTTTGTTGGAGGTTATTGCTGAATCAAATCAAGGACTGAGGACAAACCAGAACTTTAATTCTGTGCTTATTAGCCTTTTTCCTTGCCCAGCAGCTTAGAAAGTATTCACTGGGTCTGAAAAAAATAGAGAAATCTGCACATTTCTCCACCAAAAGTTCAACAGATATTTAGTAAGTTGTTGTTAGGAGCAAATAAAACCCAACTCATATTGCACACACAAACAAAAAGTAATAAAACTAATAAAATTAACTGCAGTCAATAGTCAATAGTGGCCCACAATCAGACTTGCAAGATTGCATCTTCTTTCACAGGATTTATAAAACCAGAATAATAACAAAAATCAACAACCTGTTTTCATAAGTGGGCTCCCATATAACAGAATTTTAAAAACCCACCAGGTGTAACATCAGCATCATCACAAGTTTTATAAAATAGTTGAAATGCTCAAAAAAATCTTCTCTCTCTACTTACATTGCAAATGTATGCTGTCATACTCCTATATTTGATCATTAGTAGCTATATAAAGAACTACCTAAATAATTGTCAGCAGGTATGGGCATAAATTACAGCAATGTAACACTGTTAAAACATCCCATAATACTCAGGTGCAATGCAAACCGCCCTACAACCCCAGCTGAAAAGCAGGAAAATGTACTTGACACTCTAAATGTTTTTATTTCCATCAGTAACATTCAAAAAAACAGATTCAAAATTTATTTTTTTTTTTTTTTAGTATCATAATGAATTAAATCTCCCAGCATTCCTCTGGGAGACAGAAAATCTTACATTTACTCACAAAATGAGCAAGCTGGGAACCCCAACAGCAAAACTCACTGTCAGAACTGAGCAGAGTTTATAAGAAGTAGGTGATGGATTTGTACACAACACTCCATAAAATAACTTCCATATAAACACCACCATTACCTTGAATGGGTTTGGAATGTTCTTGGATCTCACAACGAGCTGTTCCTGTTGCCACATCCCACACAATTATTTTCCCTGCAGCATCAGCAGAAGCCAAACGCAAGGAATAGGGAGAGCCAATGTTGTGATGGTAATTTTCTTTGGCCCACTTAACCTGAAAAGACAGATGGAAATTGGTCAAAGGAGACAAATATATAACACAGACACCCTACTTGGTATTTTTCAGCTGGATAAACAAAGAATAATTGACTCAGCAAACAAGCAGTGGGATAGTTAATGTCAACAGCACCTTTAAGCTTCCACCTCTCGTGCAAATTTAAGGTAGGTCACAACTGAGCTGCAGGACTGAGATTTCCAAATGACACAAATCAACAGTCCTTGCTCCTGAAGGTAACTACAGCCATCCAAACATACAAGCTGGAAATACACAGTTTAATGTTTAGAGGAAACTAAAAGAAAATGTTTAAGGTTCTGTGAGAATTCACAAACCTACACCAGGGGTTTTCCAAATAAATGGAAGGAGAAAAGTAACCACCCATGTTCTAAAACATGTCATTTTCCTAATCTGACAAATAGAAGTATATTATGGTATTGGGGAGGAAGGAAGGTTAGGCTTTCATCTCTGCATTGTCTCATAACTAAACAAAATAATAAATGAGCTACTGCTGACATCTGTTAACTTTCAGTCCTCTGCAACACGTTGCCACCACTGATTTCCACATCCCACTTCCCAGTTTGGGATTTCAAGCTGCACAGGGTTGCAAATTAGCAACACTTAAAAAAAATCTGTGTCCTGAAATCTGGAACACTCTGTCTACAACTCTTCTCAGACTATAAGGGGAAAGATAACACTGACTTCTCCTTATCTATTCAATACGGAGCTGTTTTGCTATCTGGTTTTAGGGTGAACTTCTGCCCCCAGGAGACATTGAAGACACTACAGAATAAAGAAACATTAATGGTAAGCTAATGAGAATTTACCTACTAAAAACTTTACACTACAAATTCTTAGCTGTGTGCTGTCACACAATCTGGCAGAGAAAGGGTGAGCCAAACACAGAACCTTTTGCAGATATTGAAAAGCATGACATTTAAAAAGCTGAAATAGAATTATCATTAGGCATCACTAACTTTTCACATAAATTGATTTATAGCAGCACTCAGAGCACTGAAGGCATCTTTGTGCTGCCCCTCTCAGAGGTGTGACCAGGATGAATAAATGAAACAAACCCTGACACACACAGAGCACACAATCCTCAAAGAGCTCTAGATATAAACTCAGAGCATGTTTCTACCAAAAGCACAAAGAATTCTTGAAAGACTCTCCTCTCCCTATAAAATTTCATTTTTGCAATTCCTGCTTCCTTGTTTCCCCTGAGGATATCTGCATGTGGCTGGGCAACTGTAAGTGCAAAAACCTACACAGGTATTTATTCCTCAGATAAATAAATTACTTCAAAGCAAGTCCCAAGCCTGGAAAACATCATTTCTCAAGGGAGGAGTTGTCACCAAGTTATGAAAAAGGAGATCTTTACAAAAGCAGTCCTAACCAGAGCCCACCATAAGTCTCTTTTCTCTCTGCAGTCACACTGCTCCAACAAGGGTCCCACACAGACCTGACCTTCTGTTAAAAGAAATTATGTTCTTACAGTACTGGTCCCTGTCTGTCTACCCTGACTTCAAAATACAGCAGCACCAGGCAGAAAAAGGAACTAGAAGTGCCTTTTTTAATTTTCACAATCTACCTCACTTCATCTATAAATCCTTGTTATCTCTGATTATTACTACATCAAAAAGGATACAAATGCAATTTCAATCCTCTCATTCTTGTGACAGATCAAAAACTTTCTCTTGTGATTTGATTTTCTCCTGCAAAAGCAGGCTTTCAAAAATTCTTTCTAAAGGTAAAATCAGATATTTTACAAAGCCATCAGTCTCCCACAAACACCCTTTGTACAGATGGACAACTAACACAGATCAATTTTCAGTGAATCCATCACCTATTCCAGACCCATTTATGACAGCCAAAGGCCAGGAAGTATTAAAAGAAAAATAGCAAAACAGATGGCAGAAAATCATGAAATAATTGCTATTTTTGTTTGCTTCTTGAATTACAGATGTGGTGTGTTTTGAATTTTTTCAATAGTGAAGCACAGCTTTTAGGTGAGAGGATCCCCAGCAGGCTGAGTTTGCTGCTGTGAGCTTCTACTACAAATACTTTAAGTCAGACATACCCTGCAGAGTTCTTACAGATCCCCTCCAGCTTCTTTACACTCTTAACATTTACAAAACCTTAAAAAAGAAACAATTTAGGAAGTGAAAAAAATTTCTGAGATATGTTAAGGTATCTGCAATGATCCTGGCCTTGGAATAGTTTTCTTAAAATAGGAGGAAACTTCTTTTCATTCTTCCACCTCACAAATTTGCCATTTTCCTACAGTCTTGTTCTGTTCATAAAGCTTCAGGTAGTGGTTTTGAAAAATTATCTTACAAATTAATGGACTTCAGCACTTGGTTTCCTACTGAAATAATGTTACTTCTCAAAGCCAGTGAATGTAACCAAGACACATTAAGACACCATCACTGCATGGATCAAAAAACTAACTGTGCTATTTATTATCTGAGTGAACATTTCAAAGCAGAGTCATCAGTACTACTGACACTATTTTTACACAATTACAGACCTTGGAATTGATTCGTTCAGTCTAAAGAAAGCTGGAATTCAACTGCAATTAGAGGTATGATCCCCCAAACGAGCTGCCCAAAGGCCACTGACTCTGCTTGTGGCCTGTACACACCTTTGCTTTGAAATCCCTGAGGAATAACCTCTCCTTATTGAGGGTCACACAGGCTCAACATGTCACCAGAGACACCACTGGGAGCAGCAGCCCAAGCTCTAAGCTGCAAACAGTGCTCTGAGAACCCTCAAAACCCACTGAAAGACTTGGGCATAGCTACAGACATGCTGGAAGAAATCAGTTCTCCATCCTTGGTGGCATTTTAGCATTATTTTTAAACAGGTCACAGTATACAAGCCTTAAAAAATTACATAAAGAATCTATTTTTACACCTGACCCTTATAACTTCCTTCTTGTCAGTCAGTTAAAAATTCTCTCTAATCAAGTAGAACTAATTTCTGAGATTTACAATCATTTTTACAAGCTACAATGTCATTGTCTGTATGGCTCTTGGCCAAGATCTTGTATGGATCTGTATCAGTGTTACCATATCCAGTATTTTCCCTCAGGATCTGAGCAGTTCATTTATACTATTAAAAATTACCCTAATTGGACTCTGTCACATAAATGCAATAATAATATAATAATAATATAAATATAATATATAATAATAATATAATAACATAAAGGTATGTAAACAACACCTACATAACTAATGAATATCCTGAAATTTCAAACCATTCACCAAGGAACTAAATCTCCTCAGTGTGCAGAAAGAAAGTATCATAACATGATGGTTCAGAAGTCGGTATATTATCAAACCCAAAGACAAAATAACTGTGTTTAATTTAAAATATCAGAGTGGCCATATCTGATAAAGACAGTCTGTTTAAAGAAAATTACACATGGGGAAAAACAGTGTGTGATTTCCAGAAGCCACAGTCCAAGTATTTCTTTTACTACAAAAAAACTCCACCAAAATCCCTCTATCTAAGAATCTACTCTTCTTCATCAATTCCTGCCTCCTAAGACAGCCCCTGTGCCAAGGACTCTCAAACACCTCTGCCAGCCAAACACTCCTCTAAACCCCAACTCTCATTGTCCACAACCAAAGAAATGATGCATCCAAGAAATACAACCTGTTCCACACTTGCTCCAAAGTCAAACTCTGCAATTTCAAGTCAAGGGCATTCAAAGGAAAGTAAAGGTACCCTACACTTACATTTTACCAATTAAACATTCAGTTTTGTCTGCCACTGTTCCTTTTCTATAGGTGGGAACAGAAGAAAAAGTCTAAAAGTAACTTGCTAGACAAATGGTGCACTTCCCCCAACAGGGGAGCTCAGGAAGAGCTTCACTTGATATTTTGTAATGTTCATTTGAAATCCTTCCCTCTAAACATATCTGTGTTCTGTAACACTAACAAATGTTTCCAGATATTCTGTAACCTCTGGATATTCTATAGAGGCATATCAGCTCAAATTTCAGTACCTATGGTTTGACTCAGTTGTGGGAGATTACATAAAATAAAGGTATTTTACAACAGATCTTATGTGAAAATCAAGTGCAGTATCATGTCAAGTATTTACAGTGACTTAGAAAAATAACATCTACACCAGAACTAAGTAACATACCTTAAAACATGTGTATCTCACCTTGACAACACTAGATTTGTGTCTTTCCAAAACCTGTAAAGTCTGGGCAGTGTTGGCATCCACTATCAGCACCAGGGAATGACATCCATATGCAATCAAACCTTGCCAGCCCCTAAAAGAGCACAAATCATCATCAACAAGTGAAAAAGAACAAAAGCTTTTCACACCAAGTATGAGACCCTTTTTCTGTAAGTTGGATATGTGCTACTGGACACAATATTTGATGTTTATAGGATGGCAAATGCTGTTTAATAACACAAAAGCATCTAAAATCCCATTGTAGAATGTCTGCTGAACCATTTGCTGACAGAACCCTAATCCACCACAAAGCACCTCTTTGTGTCCATCTGCAAAAATCTTGTGCAAACTTAAGGCATCACATGAAGAGCATTCCCAAATTTTACATATAAGAAACCAGGTAAGAAATGTATTTGCCATTATACAACTAAATGCACTTCTTTATTTATTTGTTTTGAAACAAAAAAGGTGAATGTAAACAGTTATTCCAGCAACAGCGCAAATCTGCTGGGGCCTGTCTGACTTCAGGAGAAGTCAGTCATAAATTCACAGGATGGTTTGGGTTGGAAGGGACATTAAAGCTCATCTTGTCCCACTCCCTGCCCTGGGCAGGGACACCTCCCACTATCCCAGGTGGCTTCAACGTGGCCTTGGACACTTGCAGGGATGAGGCAGCCACAGCTTCTCTGGGAAGCCTGTACCAGGGCCTCCTCAACCTCACAGGGCAGAAGTTCCTTCTCATATTGAATCCAAACCTTCTCTCTGCCAGTTTGAAGCCGTTCCCCCCTCTCCTGTCACTACAAGCTCTTGGAAGAAGCCCCTCTCCCATCTTTCTGTGGGCTCCTCACAGGAAACCAACGACACCAAGAAGCTTTGGAGAACACCAAGCAAGTGGGAACAGTCAAAGCAGAAAAACTTTCAAACTAAGAACTTCTGAGTACTTTGATGTTCCCTGCTTTGCAAGCTGACAAACCCTGAAGATACAGTTTTAAACCATTACTTGGTCCAGGTCATTTATTTTCTGTGCCCAGGATTCAGCAGTGTTGGGATAAGGAATTACCAGCTGGGTGAACTCATTGCTCAGGGCAATGGATACAGAAATACACGTGCTGGCTTTGTACACCAAGTGTCAGAGGTAACGGGGAGAAACCAGAAGGAGCTGCTGCTCTGATCTCCACAGTTCGCTGCACCAGCCAGAGAAGGAAATCAAGGAATGGTTCGGGTTGGAAGGGACCCTGAAGATCATCTCCTTCCAAACCCTTCCCGTCCCACTATCCCCGGTTGCTCCAACCTGCCCTTGGACACTTGCAGGGATGGAGCATCCAAAACCTTCTGCTCCAGAGCCTCTCCACCCTCACAGGTGAAATTCCTTCCCCATACTTAACCTAAACCCGCCCTCTTTCAATCCGAACCCCTCCATCGCCGCCGGCAGGGCCGGGCCCGGCTCTGCCCCGGCCCAGCAGCAGCAGCAGCTCCTCACTCACCAATCCGCCGCCCCCCGGTTGGGCGAGCTCAGGGCGCCCGTCAGCGTCCGCGCCGGCAGCTTGATGTTCACGGTGAAGCGCTGCATGGCGAGCCTTGCGGGGCGGCTCACACCCCGGGCCCGCTCCCGGGCTCAGCCCTGGCCCCGCTCCCGTTCCCGATCCCGGTCCCGGTCCCGGTGCCGNGTGTGGGGCTGTCCCGGGTGTCTGAGGGTGTCTGGTTCCAGTCCTCCGACCCACACAACCACTAAGGTTGGAGGGGGGCTCTGGAGACCCGGCTCTCGGCCAGGCAGGGGCAGCTGGCACAGGGATGGATCCAGGTGGGCTTGGAATGTCTCTGGAGAGGGAGAGCCCACGCCCTGCCTGGGCAGCTGTCCCAGCGCTCTGCCAGCGCTCAGTGGAAAGTTCTTGCCTCATGTTGAGGTGGAACTTCTTGTACTCATCCTGTCGCTGGGCACCGCTGGAAAGAGTCTTGTTCAGTCCTCCTTTGGAGATGTTTATAGGCATTGATGAGATCCCCTCTCAGTCTCCAAACCTTCCTACAGCCGCTGCGACTGAGACACCTCACCGGGAAAAGGGCTCCCTGTGCCACCTCCAGCCGCTTGGATGCTGCAGTACCCACAAACAGAGCCAGGGGATTTCTTCCACCGCTCCAAAGTTACCTCCGAAATGGTCAAACTCAACAGTGACAGCCCTCAGTAGCAGGGATGCAGCTGCACCACAAGTCACCAAGCCCTACTCAATGCAGCCCATCCTCCAAGTGTCCCCAAGCTGTCACTTGTGCCAGGAAAAGGCACCTGGGATGACACATCCCTGTGCAAGAACACTGAGCATCTCCACTGGAGCACTCCAGACTGCAGAGCATCGAGGTTGAACTCAATGATCTCAGAGGCCTTTTCCAACCCGACTGGTTCTGGGAAGCTTCCAAAACAATTTTCTGTGCCACAGCATTAATAAGATGACCAGAATCACGTAGCTGCAGGCACATTATTAACATACATGCGCTGTTTGGGGCTTTGTTTCTCTTCCAAAGAATAATAATTGTTTATTTGCTTTATTTTCTAGAGAAAAAGATGCCACTAGATGGCCAAATATGGCAAGAATGCACGTTTTTACAATGCTGCAGTGTCACTTTGTCACAGAAGATTCAATAATGCTGATCCTCTTTTTTCCTCATTTCATTCTAATCACAATTGAATTTGTGCAAGTGGGAACTCAAGGAACAACTGCAGCTGACACGTTTTCCAACTCTCTTATAAAGAAATCTGCTCTTGAAACACAGTGCATTGCCCGGTACCATTTTTGGGTCACTTTAACATTGGAACTTATTTCTCAAAACTGTCTCATCCCAAAAGATCTCCCTTTGCTGTTAAAACTGGAAAATCACTGTTTGGAGAAGTAAATGTCTTTTTTGTTCCCTTTTCTTTGTTGTCATTTGATGATAACACGATCTACACCTCCAGAGATCAATTTTGTGAGAGCCTGAGCAGCCAACAGCTTCGTTAATTTTAGTTATTTTCTTCTAATTGTGTGGTCTTACTTTGTGTCCTTGGACAACCTGCAGCTGCTCATGTTTTTGGAGGATTTTGGTTGTTCTTTTTCCTTTTTGTGTTAGGGTGTTTGGAGAAGAGTCCTTAAGAACTTTTCTTGCACTACAAAAACAGAGGTTCCTCTTGATCATTTCCCATCCATTTTCTTGACATCAGAAAACCAAGAGATAAATGAAATGCTCAAAAAGAAATAGAGACTTTAAGGTAGTTGAAGATAAGGACAAAGATACCAGAAGAGGGAAAAAAGAGGAAATGAGGATTGTGCCACCAAATTAGTTGAAAAAATTAAGAGTCTCAGGCTTCATTTCAGGGTCAGATAGTGGGGTGAAAATCAGGTGCATGAGCAGACAAATATGTACTGATGATTCATCAGGGATAGAGAGGAGATGAGGAATAGGTTTGTGAACAATGATAAGGATCACTGGAAGAGCTGAAGGGGATAGGAATGTTGGGAGATGTCAGAGAGAAAGGAGTGTGTACTGGATTAACTACTTCTGATTCCTGAGGTCCACCTGTACCTACTCACCCACACAGAGAGTGAAGCATGGCAAATGGATGTGAATTAAACTCAGATACTTCTTTTTTTGAGGTGATTAACCATAAACCCTCTTTCACATCTTGTTGTTAATTTAAAAAAATGTCAAGAAAGAATGCAAAACAGATCAAGGCACTTAGTCCTCTCATGTATATAAGCACAGTGACTTTTGACTGCTATAGAAAAAATATCAAGCTTACGATATGAGTATCAAGATGTTTAACTGCACTGTCAGTGATATTATTAAACCCTCTAAACCCTGTGAGACTATCAAGTGTCCAAGATATGAAACCCAGTGGAAGAGACTTCATTCCAGACAGTTTGAGCCCCAATGGTCCTCACAAAGTACATATGGAGAATAAAGTTGTGGTTGGTCATAAAAGATATTTTAATAAGTTAATGGTTAAATTAATAAAGATAACTATAATTTTACATAACTTTTGGCTCATGGTTGTAAATAATTTTTCTGTGAGTTTGAACAAGAGAAAGTGAGACCAAAGCAAAGATGTGTAGAGTCTCCCTCTTTGGGGTTTCACTTTTATATAATAATTACTGCAGGAATAGTCCTGTGAGAGCTTCTGAGATCTCTTTAATTTCCATGGCCTTAAGTCAGAGCTCCAGGAGCTCCTGGGATCCACCAGTGAACCACCACATTCTTAGGGTGTGTGCTGGTGCATTCCATTACAGAACCCTGTTTGAAATCAGGACATGTAACCAATTCATACATGCTCTGGGGCATGGTTATATTTGCCTTACAAATTATGCTGCTGTTGCCTTAGTGTTATCATTTCCACTCCATGCATTTAAAGCTTCTTGAGTTTTCTGCCAGTTAAGCATCCCTGGTTGAACAGGGACTGATTAAAAACTATGCACAGAACTGATATAATGCTCTCTGTAAGGACTTGGTTATTTAAAATCAAAGGACTGAGTAGTTCTTTTTTTTAATTTTCTTTTTTTGCAAAGGGAATGTATCTGAAGATTTGTTTAATCACAGCCTAACTTTATAATCCTAATAAGGATCTTTAAATTTCATGTTGTATTTTCAGAAAAAGATTAAATAAGTGGATTTGATGAAAGAGGTTCTATTTCTGAGACTTCAGAGTTCTGCTAAAATTAACATAAAAATAAAATCAATATATGAATTTCAGAGTGTGGAATATTTAGCACCTAGAACTCTATCAGCTTGATGCAAAACCAGATGGCTTTAATCAAAGACTCAAATACTTGTCTCCCTTCCCAAATGTTTTCAACTCAAAAGTTTAAAATTATCCAGAAGCTGTCTCCAAGTGAGCATGTGTGGTCTAATCCAGTTCCATTAAACGTGCTGGTCATGTGAATTTAAACTCTCAAAGGTGGTGGAGCAGAACAAGAAGAGAGTTCTAATGATTGCCTGCAGGCTCATTTTGTTTTGAGCAAGTCAACAAAGGAAAACTTCTCGAGTGGTCTGCTGGGTTATTTTTCTGAAAATATTTTCCTTACCCTTAAGCATTTCTCACTTTTTAAGGGTCAAAAAAGATGATGATGCATAGAACAAATTATTGTTTATTTCACATATTAGACTTAATTTTTATGGTGCCACTTTTGTGCCATTGCTTTCTGATTTCATTGTAGCCTCAAATACCCAGGACTTCTTGAACACCATCATGGAGAGGCTCTGGCCCTTTTGCTTCTTTATGGTTCTTTCCTTGAATGTTTCTTCTGATGAGCATTTACTTATCACCCTGAAATATATAATTATAGAGCCCATCCCAGTGCCTAAAAGGGCTACAAGATAGCTGGAGAGGGACTTTGGACAGGGCATGTAGGGATAGGACAAGGAGTAATGGCTTCAGATGGACAGAGGCAGGGTTAGATGGGATATTGGGAAGGAATTCTTCTCTCTGAGGGACATGAGGCTCTGGAACAAGTTGCTCAGCGAAGCTGTGAATGTCCCATCCCTGGAAGTGTTCAAGGCCAGGTGTTTATGGCGGGAGGGTTGGAACTAGATGATCTTTAAGGTCTCTTCCAACTCAAATTATTCTGTGATTCCATGAAACACAGCACCAGAGAAGTCACAAATAAAGCAAAGAGAGAGCTAATGAGAGCTCAGTCTAGTTCTACCAGCTACTTGCCAGTCTCTGAATCATGCCACCATTTCTAATGCTGACTGATGCCGTCCCATACATTAAAGAATACCCAGAGAGAGGGAATTTATCAGAATCTACATCGCTTTGTCTTATATACCACCCAGTATGAGATAAGAAAGCCCTTTTTTACTTCCACTTTTCACTTGCCTGTTCAGTTTATAAGGTCTTGAGACTGGGTTAATCTGTTGCTCTGCATTTGTACAGTGTCTCATGCTCAGAGCTAAAGGAAGTTTGGAGTTAAGTTGCAACCTAGAGACCCTGGATAAATACTGTAAGGAAAAGGAATAACAGTGTGCCCATCAAACTTGTAAAATCCTGTAGTCTTGTACACTGACAATGTGAAAAATCCCTTAAGAAATACAGCAAATAAACAGATATAGATCTGAGATATGTGTGATCACTCGCACACATAAAGAGGGAACAAGAATCCTAATCCCAGATATCCACATATGGTGCCCATTTAACTGATTTGGACTTCAAAAACTTGGGAGTTCCTAAGAAGGGAAGTCAAAATTTCCACTACCAGATCTCTGAGGTTTTTTTGCTGATGACTATTGAGCTCAGACCCTGGCTCTTGCACCCCAGGTAGGGGTAGAAGTGTGCCAGGCACAGTGCAATGTGCTTAATGATCCAAGGAATGGGTTAAAGGAGAGAAACTTGGAGTATTTCAGAGCTTTGGAAATGCCCTAGCAACCTGAGAAAGCATTCATTTATTATCTTATTGTGTATGTAATAATGTTTTTTTGGTAGCTAATAAGTAATTCATCAGTGTCAGCGCATTCTGCTCTAAGATACAGGAGAAGAGTGACAGTGATGTGAAGTTGGGATTTGAAATCCATGTGAACAATACGGTATACTCAACACTGATAAATCAGTCAGTGTTCCTGACAACCTGAGGTTCCATGACATAAATTTTTAAGGAGGAAGAAGTCTATAAGGAGACATGCTTAATGAAAAAATAATGGAAAATGAAGTAAAGACTGATTTTAAGAACCATCTGCAACTCCATGACTACACCTAATTAAAATGTGAACACAGTAATTTGCTGAATTTGATAAAGTGCATATTGAGAAATAGAAGTGTCCTCATATATATTGCATATTAAATGGATGGGAAAAGTTTTAATCCATGTTATTAACATTTCGGGTTGTGAGGGTTTTTTTAAACTAAATTCAAAAATTCAAATGTCAAGAAACCATGGTAACCATAAATATCCACTCAAGTGTTATTAATTTCTGCATGTAATGTATCCTACACGTTAATATTTAAGGTTGGATACAACCCAGAAATTATTCTTATGACAGCACAAATGTTAATTATTTCATGATGTAAAATATTTTCATTGAATAGTTTTCACATGCTTTGGAAAATTGTATATAAAGACTTGTCTGATTCCTACGTCCAATGAAGTTTGGTGGTTAAAGTGTGGCACTGCTTCAAGGCTTTAGATGGAAGACACCCATGGAAAAGGACTGTGTATAATTCAATATGTGGCAGTACAATCTTCACATGCCAAGGGAAAAACCAGTCTGGCACCTCAGCTGCTTGAACCAGGATGATTCCCTCACCAGTGCCTCTTCTCTACAAAATAGGGTGTGAGTTCTGTGGTCTAATGGCTTGTGACTAAGTGATACCATGCAGCTTTGAGCCTCTTTTAAGCTCAAGGGAAACTGAAGGTGCTTAAATCTTGGTCTGATAACACAATATATGGAATTGAATAAAAGGCCAATATGTCCTGAAAAAGAGCATTAGCAAGCAAACAGTGATATTAAAGTGAGATTTTGTTCCCTATATTTAATGTTCCTGGGAGTTCCTTGGCTGTCAGTCAAACCTGTGGATGACCACTGCTATTACTGGTTGTGGATGTATTCCCACCAGTTCCTCTGAGAGGTATCAGCGGCTTCAAGTAGTAGTTTCTAATAAGGCATTATGTTTTCAATGCCAAAAGTGGCTTTATAATTGCCGTCTTTTGCTAATAAAATATATTTGGAGAGTGTTGTACAACGTTTTACTATGGGATTTGGGTTCTTTAGCGAACTTTACTGCTCTTTTTCCATAAAGCATTCTGGAAAATGCTCTGATCTGTTTGATATACTGGTAAATATTAGGTGGGGGATCAAAGCCTTGCAGATAAACAGAAGGAAAACACAGAAGTTCCAGGAAAATTCAGGAAATATGTTGCACAACGCTTGCTTTCCTTCTTAGCACAGAGCTGACCTCTAACTTCTCTCTAGCTGTACATGATTTCTTTTTCCTCTGGAGTAATTATAAATTGATCCCAGACAGGAAGAAAAGATGAGGTTTTTGGAACACAAGGTTTAAGTGCACCAGAGTTCCCAGTCACCTTGATTTGGGATTTTCCACTTTTCCAATTTAAATAAAACAAAAAATGATTACCTAGGAATCAGCCTTTAAGAACCAGAAAATCATGCAGCAGTCTGGCAGAATGCAATGATCATCTGTGCAATCTGTGTGTTGGCAGCAGAAAAAAAGAACATACAGATTTATGTCAGAGAGAGAGTAATTGCACACCACTGCTGGAATCCAAATCTTAAATGAAAATATTTTTAAAACCAGCTTCTGAATTTGGTTTATTGATGATGCTTTACAGGTCTTGGCTGTTGGGTGTGCAGGGGAAGGACACTGGTGCATCCTGGAGGGAGGAGTAGCAAATGGCCTTTGAGATTTGGTTAAAGGATGAAAGCTCTGGAAAGTAGTCTGAAAACAAACCATTCCCATGGGCTGTGGGAAGCTGTGCAGTTTGGATTGTCTCCACCTCATCAGAGGGAACCTGTCTGCCTGTGGGACAGACTGGCCAGAGCAGGTAGAAGCCACCTCTGCAGAAACATCACAGCCATGATAAGGGGAAGAAGTGAAAGTTGACAGCAATTACTGCCTGGGATCACAAGAGAGAGAAAAAGAATTGGTCAGTGGACTGAAGGTAGGTCACAAGGGCTTCTTCAGTCAGGGTGACTCCAGCCAGGGCTGTTTTTCACACTTTAAACTGCTTTCTCATGGGGTATTAAGTTACAGAGAGAAATCAAATGAGTCTTAATACTTTTTCTATTGTGGTTGTGTTACTGTTCAGATTTCAAGTTTTAAAGAGCTTATGAAAATGTTTCCCATAAGTACAATAAATATTTGATCTGACTTTGAAATAGTGCTGAAAAAGCAAGTTTTATGATCACTGGTAAAGGTAATGTAGAGGTAAAAATCCTCATAAGAACCATCACACTTGACATATTAAGTGTCCTGTTCTTGTAAGTGTCTTCAGGGTAAGAAATGACTTGGCTGAAAAACTGCATTTATTAACAGACAAATGCCATGTATCCATATAAATGAAAATCATCCTCTGAAGAGTCCATTTTAGAAAAAAATAGGCATTCTAGTAGAGATCAGACCCCGGCCCCACCAACTGTGAATAAAATGTATTTCTTTACAATCCTGTTTGGGCTGTGTTTGTTGGTTTATGTTCTGTGGCACCAGCAGTATCCATCTGTTTTTAACCCTTCAGTGAAAACAGCAGAGAGAAGTTGTGGCTTTGCTTTACTGGTGATTTTCTAAAATGTTCACAACCTCTTCTTTAAAGAAGATTCCTTAAAATGTGAAATTGTTCTTCTAACATGCAGTAGATGTCAGAGAAATAATAATAGCTGCTGTTTTAGATCATTCTCATATATGCAAGATAGAGTTTGACAGGCTTCAGCCATGGGATAGATTGACTTTAAGGCCCTCCACACTGTAGCAATATCCTCATACTTGATTTTATGTACTTTTTTATTTACTTTTCCATTTATGGCTTTCCTCTTTTCAGCACAAAAAAACCCAAAGGCAGATGAGGCAAAAAACAGCAACAACAGCAAACTGTCAAAACCCACACACAGACACACAAACAAAAAAATCCCAACAAAACCCAAAAACCCAGGCCTTTAGCAGTTGACACGAAATTTTTGTTTAGGAGTTTGATCAGTGAAAGGCACCTCATGCCTCAAAAATATGATTTCTATTCAAGTAGGAGTTGTTATGAAGTGCAGGACTAAGACATCTCTGAAATCCAGGACTTGTGCAGGGATGCACAGAGTTCTTCCAGGCCTGATTAAAGCTTGCCTGAAATGATCCAATCAGTGTTGAAAGAATTCAGGAATGATAAACTACTGGAAATTTTTGTTAACTTCATTTAATGTGGGGACATAGAGCAGAGCTATAAGAAATGCATCTCTGAACTTAAATTAACAGGAATGCACAAACGTTTAGTGATTTCTTCACACAAATAATATTTGGAAGCATCTGACCACAGCTTTCTCAAGACAAACTTATATGGAAATAACCTTTAAAAACAACACTGTATAAGGTAATTTAGGAAGTCAGATTTTTCCAGTGCACACTGTGGCTGGGGAATTTGAAATCTATGGCATTTATTTGAATTTTCACTCTTGAGAAAATGTACCTCTATCTCTTTCTTGCAAAACATGCTCAGATTGCTGCCAGAATCTGCCATAAAGGAATTGCTGTATTCCTGTACTGCAAATACTGAAGCGGATTTTAGTTTTCCATTTTTTCTCCTTTACATTCTAGGACTCCCAGGAGATCAGGAAGGATGGAATATATTCAGTTTGAAGCCAGTTCCATCAGGATGTATTTACAAAAATACACTTCATGACTGGCATTCTTAACAGGACATAAATCATGAGGGTAAGAAAATATTGTCATATGGAAATATTTCCCTTTTTTTTCCTATGAAACAATTAAACAAATTGCACTCTAAGCCCAATCTTCAACTTTGACAAAAGTACTTCTTTCCATTAAAATTACAGCTGCACTTTTGGTTCCTTTTTGATAATTTCTGTACCTCCTTCCCAGAGCAAGTACTCGTTGTGTTGCATTCTTGGACTGAGGTCCCTATCACTGCAACCTGCCCATCCAGCTTCCAGTTATTTCCCTAAATTATGAGCACACTGATGGCAGGTTGAATGCAAAGCAAACCTGTTTGTTTTTCTCTGTGGAGCAAGGGGATATTTCCTCTACTCCAACAGATACAAAGTTCACTTTATGATGCATTTGTCTGCAAACTTTACCAGACCCAGCAAGTTTAGGTAAAATATTTCTGTTCCTCATTATGCTAAAACCCCCCAGATCCCTGATAATGGGATTTTCACAATGTCTCACCTATGGGGAGCAATAATATTCTTTTACTGGATGCATGACACATATTCATCTTCCCTTGAGAAGGAATTAATTGAAAAAAACTTGCTACTCCATAATTTGCATCATTTAAGGACTATCAATTGCTTAGTTCTTAATAGATATAATTTGATCAGTATCTGTATTGATATCCATGTGGCATCATTATACTTGAAGCTTTCAGTATAGGAGAAATTACATAATAGTTTTGATGGATGTTGGGAGAAGAATATTTCTTGAACTCTCTCTGGGAGAAATCAGTGAGTTTCAAGGCTTATGTATCTGCTGTCACCTAAGTTCCCATCTTCAAAAACTTAGTGCAGCTGTAAAGAGGTGGCTGCTTGTGGCAGCAATGGAGAGAAATTAGAGAGATGAAGTTCTACAGGGTGACAATGTGAAGCTGATCAACGTGACCAAGAGCTCAGCTGCTACCAGCCAGGGGAAATAGCAGCCTGTAGTGAGCACAATTTTCACACGCTATGCTCAGCTAAAGGCTTCCCTCGTATGACACACAGACACAGAATTACACACAGAATTAATAAGGTTGGAAAAGACCATGGAGATCATCAAGTCCAACTTTTACCTAGGTTAACAATATTATTTCCTATTCCCCTAAAAGTTATTTCTTCCAGCAAGTTTGGAAGTTTTGCTGTGAGAAGGACACGATATTCAGTTTTAATACAAACAGCCACTTTTTCACTGACAAGAACGATGGATCCAAAACTGTGAGCCCAAAGCATCCTTTCCCTGCTTAACAATTCTGTTCCATCTTCCTTCTTGTATTTTTATGTTCCTTCTCTTTGTCTCTCTTTGCTACATTTTGCACATACTGGAGAATAGAGATGTTTTAGATGTAGTGGATTATTGTAGATGAGTTTTCCGTAATAAAACAGTTCTTGAGCTCCCTAATCTCCACAGAATTTGAAATAAAATATCCCTGATTTGAAGGCAGAATGATCAATCTGAATCAGATCCCAGGCATGAAAACTTCAGAGCAGAGAACATAAAAAAACTTAAATATTTAGCATGAGTTATACAATATTAAATCCAGAGGAGACTTAAAGTCAGAGAGGTGATATTTAAAAAAACATTCTTGATTTTGACACAAAAAAATGTTCAACCTATTAACAAAGAAATTCTCAAATAAAACCACAAGTCCATAGACCTAAGTTTCTAAATTTTTGTAAATGTGTCTTTAAAATATTAATATGTACTACTCAAAACTTCTGACTTGCATTTTTAATAATAAACCTCCTTTGTTATACCAAGTATGATGTGTGATAACCCTTGAAAGACTGTTTTCATTGTAATGGGAGCCCCAGGAAAGGAGGAGAAACTTTCCAGAGAGAGAGAATGTAATTCCTCAAGTTAATCCTTGTCTAGCTGAGCCTGAACATAAGAACTTTTAGGCACAGTATAAATGCAAAAGTGTTGAGCACAAAAAGTGAGCTGTAGAAATTAAGAATAGTTCCAAAGTATGAAGTCTTGAGTTACAGAGGATTTTAAGTCTCCTGACTTTCCAGGGATTCGGAATGCTAATTGGCACATAAATGTCAATGAATGAGATAGATACAGATGATTTATGTGGCCAACAGTCATTATTGCATATTTTTAGGAAAAAAAGACAGTTTTGGAACATAATCTTGTAGTTCATAATACTTTGTAGTCCTTTGTAAAGTAATTTAAACACAAGTAATGACAAGGGCTTGATTTTTACATGGTATTGATAAGCATGTCTAATCCATTGTGCCACAATTTACTAAGGGATAATTGCTCATTGACCGAGATTTTTAAAAACACCCAAACCAAAAAAATCGTTAGTCATTTTCCCCCTCTAAATGATATTACATTTCTTTAGTTTTTGTTTTATTTTCCATGTTTTAAAAACTTGGAAGGACTAGTTATGTGACTTTATGGAAAGTGTTTTTGCAACAGACAAGACTATGCTGGCACTGTGGGTATTTGCACTGTTCTAGCTCTCTTCATATTCTTATTTATGCATTAAATGTGGAATAGTAATTTAAAAATTATTGTAGCAAGATTAGAAATTACACGAGGAAAGTGGCAGGGGGGAATAAGAAGAGAATCAATAGAAAGCTGATTGCTTCAGCTATTACCATTGGGATTGTCTAATTAACTGCATTCCTTATTTCACTACAGAATTCCATGGAAAGTATAACTGCATTATTTCTAACGGTCAGCAATTTCTGTTTTTTGTTTTGTTTTGTTTTTAATTCCAGTTGCCACGTTGATCTCCTCAGTCCTCAGAAGGGCTACTGGGCAAAATGAGTTCTTGCATCTTCGATTAGGTTGGAAACAATCTGATTTGCAATTTTTCCGTATCTTTTCTATTCAGTTCAGTGCATCACTGTCTGAGACACCTCAGTGCACAATAAGATTTAGCAATAGACAACACTGTCAGGTAACAGACACAGAAGATACTGATAAATACGAGGGGGTGGGAAAATGATGTATTTGGTCATAAGTAGCTCTCAGTAGGAATAGAAAAATGGTGCGACCTACTGTGATTTTCAGCTACATAAAGAAAGCCTTTGCTGGTCAAAACAGTGGTACCCAAGATACCAAGAACTTTTTTTTTATTAATTCCTCACATGTTATGATGTGGTAACTGCAGTGGTAATTAATCCCATTAAGTGTTTACTGCTGATATCCATCAGTGTTAATGGCCTGGCAAAGGCATTCACAGCAAGGGGTCAACGATGGGCATCTGCTTTGAAAGGGTAAGTTTTATCTTCCTGTGACTGAAATAAGAATACTTGGATATTGTAGGGCACTGAACATTCCTGGCCATACACCTTCTAACAGAAAAAAGCACCACGATGCTTGTTTTGCTGTAGGCAAAACTGCCTCCCAGGAAGATGAGGCTCATCCAGGTCACCCAACAAACTGGTGGCACAGGCTGCAATGATGTGAGTTCTCTGATACCCCAGTCAGATGCCCTGTGTTCACTCAAATAACAGAATCCACAAACAGCGTGAGGGTGTGTGGCAAAACCTCCTCATTAACCAAGACGTTGTGGATCTCACGTCAACTCTTTGAAAATCGGTGTTTAGCTGTGAGTAACCCCAGTGTTTCCCATAAAAGTATTTGCAACACTGAAACCACTTCCAGCTACCGCCGTACAAAGCACATCTGTCAAAAGAAAATCCTTATTAATAAAGTATGAGAAATCTGGCTCTTTTACAAAACCTTAATGTGGCACCAAACCCTTCTCACCGCTTGTGATAATTTTGCCTTTGAGAAGAATGAAGTTTTCTATGTGAGCTCGCATCAGTGGAGCTACTGCAAGGAGGAATTTGATCTCTCCTATCTTAGTAGCAATAAAGAAAGCAGAAGCATTGTGGAGAAATAGTTGCAAAAAACATGTGAAAGCAGAGAAACTGCTCCAAGTCTTGTGGTGTTTTGCACATATGGTGGAAGTGGTGCTGATGCTGTGCACGGACTGGGATGTGACTACTCAGGAAATGAACATTTGGCCAATCCTTCTCTTGGCTAAAAGGATGCTGCCTAGAAACAGCATTTGATTCATTTGCTCATCACTTACCAAAATACAGCCTACATGTTCATTTTTATCATACCAAGTAATCTCAGCCTTGATATGCTGCTACAGAAGTAAAACAGCAGCAAATTAATTGTTTCAGTAAAAAATTGCAGCATTTTCAAGCAAAGCATCCAAATTTCCACAACAGCAACTGGTATGAAACTTGAGGCTTCTACATTTTTAATTTTCCCTTGCTGTTACTGGTTTTAATTAACAAAAGTTATGGTGGCAGTGATTGGCACAGTAAGATGCTGGAACTAATTACTAAGACGGCATGAGTGAAGTTTTAAAATGTAGATTTAATTTTGGAAAAGGACAATATTAAAAAAAATCATCTCTAAAGCCTCTATAAAGCTTACAGATGACTCCAGTGAGCTGACCTGTCTCTTACAGGAAAGTGGATTTTGTCAGCATGTTTGCAAGCAGTGCTCTGCCATAGTTACTGAAGGCTTTCTCAAAGGCAGTTGCTCATGCATTTGTAATTCCTATCCGTCTCTTTGATTAAACAATTGAACCCCCTTGTAGGTTTTCTGTTTTTACATATTTTGATCCATTTGGTCACTGTAGGGATATGTTTTCAAAGCTGTCTCTATGCATACAAAGACTTTTGATTGTACCTCCTGGGGTCCTCAAAGGCAATGACATCTTCTAATTAACAAACAGCTCTGAGTATATTAAAAATGTACCCCCTGATTTCATGGCTGAGGAAGAAACCTCAAGATTTAGAGATTAGCTTGACTTGGGTTTTGTTATGTTTTATTGCTCTTGGGTTTTTATATGGTAGATCTTTTCTAAAAGTCAAAGAATAGGGAAGGAAAAGTCAGAAACTGGAAGCAGAGTAGAAATGGAAAGAAAAAGAAGAGAGAAAGGACTAGAGAGTGATATTTCAGTCCCATCATTTTCAGTGATAAATCAAAGGTTTTTCAAAGCCCAGGGTGAATGTTTTCCCCTGCTCTATTTTGCACATAAAATCATCAAGCAGCTGACCATATATCTGTATAACCAGTGGAAATTATTTGGATAAAAATCCTCTTTTGTACACTAGACAACTATTACTATTTTGTAATATATTAGTGTAAAACATTCAGCTATTAGAAGTCTCTTCTTTTTGTTGGGTTTCTCTATCTATTCTGCTTATATATCTCAAACACATGCTATAACATGTTCATTTTATATTCATGAGTTTTAATTTATTTTCTGCTTTTCATAGGTAAATTTTTTTGGTAATGTCCCTTTTAACTTTGTCTTTCAAATAGTTGCTTTTTTAAAAGGCAAGTAACAGTTTTGCCAAACTTCTGTTCCTACCACAATTTTAAAGTCTGAGAGAGATCTGCTTTGTCTCACCCTGCAACAGACTTAGTTCCCTAAGGCCAGAGAAAAGATAGGCTCAAATCAGAACAAGGGAGACTCCAAACTTCATTTTGATTGCAAATGAAACATCTCTCAGCAAATTAGAACAGAGTTTTCTTTGAAATGATGGGAAAACTAGCCAGGATAGCCTCCAGGAACATGAATTATTAGAAAGTCTCATTCTAATATTGTCCAAAGCACAAATTCTACAGACCTAAAATGTGCAAGAAATAAAATTGGAAGAAGAAAGGAATGTCTTCTCACCAAAATGATCAGGCAGAGGAAACAACCTGCAGCTCACGGTAGCAGTACCCTGAAAGATCTTCATTAATATTACTCCTGTAATAATAATGCATATAATGAGTCTTTTTAGCCAGAGTATTTGATGAACTGATGCTTACATAGTGTAAAAGGATGCTCCTCTGCTGAAATGAATGCAGCTATGATAAGTCATGTGAAGTATAATTTAGATGGTTATTGTAGAAGTGGGAAAGACAAACGATGGGGGTGTTTTGGCAAACAGAATTTGCTCAGATTTTAGGGATCCTAGTAGGGGCAAAACCCAGCCTTTCTTAACCACAGCCCCTTGTTAACTCAACTCGTGTCTAACACAAATGAGACATTTGCTTTACAATCTGAAATGATTCCCTCAGAGCAGGAAGTGGTGTGAAGGGTGCTGGCCCAGCCTTGACTCCAATATTCATTACAGTGTACTTCCCCAAAGTCACTCAGCATTTTTCACTTCAGAAAGGGACTGCAAATGCCTCATTCTGCCTGACAAACAGCACTCTTGGGGTTGAGACAGCCTTTCAGTAGAAGTGTTTTTAGCCTTCACAGTTAGAGACCACTAGGCACTACTGGAGAATTGCAACAAAGACAAACTTAGAAAGCTCAGGCTGTCTTTAAAAACCAATTTCTTTTTGCCTAAAAAGGAAATCCCTCTCAATGGCATTTGTTCACTGAAACATCATCTCCCATGCATCCTCTTCTGCTCTGCAGGGAGAACTCTTGGGGCTACTGAAGATTGCAGCCAGCCCTCTAACCTCCTGAATTTCTCACTGTTGTGAGATGCAGCAGAAACTTATACCATTCACTCCTCAACTGGAAAAGAATGAAAACTTCCCTTTGGTTTTCAAAGTATTCTCAAGCTTCCTTATTTCTCTAGAAGAATCTACTGAGACATAGCAGTTCAGGCACTCATGCTTGTTTTGTCACTTATTAAGCATCTGTAACGAGAAGAGACATCAGATGGACTATATTTTTAAAGAAGCCTTACTTAAATCCTGATGTTTACTCTTAAGTTACAGGTTAGTTCATTGAATTGTCCTTCCTTGCTGCCTCTCTTAAGGGATACAGGTGTGCTTATATCATTGCCATCATCTTAATTTACAGTGTGTAAAATATTTTAGATTCCACCACAGAGCTGAAGAACATGTCTGTCTGACAAATTTGTATGAAACATCCCAGTTTTCTGCCAAAATCCTTGTTCTCTCCTCAGACTGCTGAAATTGGATTACACTGAAGAATAAATTACAGAAGGTGCTAAGAGCTGCCAACAGCCAGCACCAAAAACTTGCAAAACTTTTCTCTTACAAATGAAGAGCTGAAACTCCTCCAAAATAAATAAAACCACATCCTACTGCAAATTTTACTCATCTCACAAAAACCACTTATTTCAAGGTTCTTAGAGATGTATTGCACTGTATTTACACTTATTACTATACCTGAGGGTAGATGCTCTCCAGTTGCCCTCTCTAAAAATCCACTCAGACACACTGTTGGCAGAATACAACATTTTTGTTAAAAAAACTGAGTTGACCTTAATTTAAATCCACTGCTGTAGCTCATTGGGTTTGTTTTATATGCTAATAGAAATTCAGCAGGTGCACAATGCTCCTCTGTTGCTGTGATTTTCAAACAAATTCAAGCATAAAGTTTATGACAGCATATTAGTTTCTGCTCCATGTAATTCGCCAAACTTAACTTGGAGGTTGAAACTGGAACTGCTGCTTTTCATTTCAACTCAGATCTCCTATAGGACCATCATGCTGTCCAGTTCAGAACTGTCAGCCCTGACAACAATTACAGCACAGGCAAACCTTGCAGGTGAGGATGACCTGGTTCCCACTGATGGCTGTGCTGGAACAAGGTGTACCCAGGAGTGTTTGTTCCTCCGTCGTCTTTTCCTCCACCCTTTGCTACCAGCTGAAACAGGAGCTGTTCAGGCTGGCTTGCCTAATTAAGTGCTCGAATCCACATCTGATTCCTGAGTTCAAATGACCTGATTTTCCCTCCAATTAGAAGATACTGATTTGCTTAGTGCCTTTGGAAGACAGTCCTGTCTAAATACACACAGTGTGTATTTGTAGGTCTACAATACACAAGATTGAAAAATGTTGGCTTCTTTCTTGGCTGAAAACTAGGTTAATTATGAGAAACATCTGTAAATCTGGAAAGCACAACTTAGTAGACTTGGCCATGTGGTACACATTTCAATAAATTAATAAAATTCAACAACTTTAGTTAGGAAGAACACTAGGAATAAAAATTATTTACTTAAAACAAGGCTGTCAAGAAAAACCCTCTCTTTTTATTTATGAGATGAGCTGCTAAAAGTCTCAGGACATTATTTGTGAGACCTAGAGGATAATTCAGGTGAGCTGGCTAGCATTTCCTCTCTCTGTCATCACCAGATCACAGATTCCCAGCCAAATAAGTAGGATGAACAACAGCCACTCTGGGCTGGCTGCCTCTGTACTGTATCTTCTGCCACTTCTGATGATCAAAGCGATCAGTAGCCCCTCTTTCCAGGGCCCCACCCTTGGAGTGAAGGCAGGAGACACTGAAAAGGCTGTGGCACAGGGAACAGTGATAACTTGACAGTTTCCATTACTCAAGGCCTGTGCAAACAGGGAACATAAGAAGCAGAGATGATGCGAATAAACAAACTAATTCACACTCAACATAGTGGGCATATAAAGGCTCCATCTCCATTTTCTCTCCTGCAAATACCTGGCACAGCTCTAGGAACAGCTCTGTCAGCTGAGAACTCCAAACCCCCACCAATTTGTTTTACATGGGATGAGCAACAAGGTGCAAATGGATCTATAAGCACCTTAGAAATGCTTCATAACCTTCCACAAAAGAACAGTTGTACACCCCCAAGCAACACAAGTTTTTTTAATAAATTGCTTTGTTGAATTCTTGGAAAAAAAATCAGTCTATTCCTTCTGAAAGATACTGCACTGACAATCTGCCAGTGATCCTGAGAACTTCTCTGCTCTGTCCAGTCTCTGCTTTGTGCTGGAAACATTAGTAGAGGTGGGAGAAAACTTCTGTTTAAACTCAAACTAAGGACTGCACATATGCAGGCTGTATAGTGCCAGGTTTTTTTTGCTAAACAATCATCAAGGATTCAGTTTTAAAATGGTGACTCAGAGTAATTTCCATATAAAGAGTATGCATTTTAAACCTTAGATTTCATTCCATGATGGCCAGCAGGTCCTAAATGGTCTCCAGGAAACTTATTTCCTGAAAACTTTTGCAAATTATTTTGAAAGGTAGACTGACCTCATCCATAAAAATGAATCTAGAATCATTAACTCCTTTGCAGAAGGGACAACATGAGAAAAAAGATTAACAGATGACAATATAATTGAAAATATTGGCTAAAGCCTGTGGGTAAAGCACACACCTCTTGAGTTTTTATCCATTGCAATGTCATCTCAATTTGAATATTCAAGAGAAGTCCCTTTTGAAAGTCCCTTTTTATTTCTGAAATAACCCAGAGTCAAACTGCAATTTTTTTTTTTTTTTACAATCTGCCTTGAGGAACTTTGTGGTCTCTGAAATGGTAGCAGACATGTAGGAGCTACAGCTAATGCACGGTGTTTTCCAGGTGCATTGTATCACTGCATTCTGTGCTAACAGCACAATGCAAATGTTAACCTGTTCATTGAGATTACCTATTCTTTAAATAATGAAAGGAGTTCTTATATCCACTGAAACAGTCCCAAGAAGTGAGTACAAGCAGCTCTGTATAATTAATTTGTATCTTTTCCATTATGAGTTACGACCTCCCATTAATAAAATGTAATAGGATTGAACTTAATTCCTTGATAAAATGTATAGTATTGGTAGAAAGATGTTAAATCTTCAGTTTACAGAATTAGTTCATAGATTTTTTTAGTCTTATACAGCTGATATTGAAACAAACTGTAGTCCCAAGGGGTTACAAAGCAATTACAAAAAAAACCCCCAAAAAACTAGCATAATGATTTCACTGGGGCCTATCAGAATTTAGGTGCTTATTCCTTTTCTATTTAATTGATTCCGTATCAGTGACAAAGGTTAAACACACATCTTCCTGGAATGTGGAAGGGGTAGTATTGCTAGATCTGGAAATCCTTTATTACAGAAAACTTCGTATCTTGGTGCTATGGGCAAAATTAGGATTAGTGGGAAACAAGTGCCCATATGGGCAATATTAAAACATTTTCCACCACCATAAAGACCCAATGCTTTTGGTTCACTGATAGACAAAATTTCCTTACCAAGATGACTTTGGCAGCATTTTAATTGCATCTGTTATCCCAGGGTGTGTGCAGCCTAATGAATCATAGCCAATAGCTGCATGAATGTTTCTTCATTAACTGATGACATTAAGCTAATGACAAAATAATAATCTGTGCAGGACTAATTTAATAACCCCAAGGAAGAGTATGTTTTGGTTTACTTTGCTATTTCCTTTAAATAATTTCTCAAACTGATTTTTGCTGGGCTATTTTCTTCTCCCAGAACGTCCAACAAAAGCAAACACCACAGCACGTTGCCTTTCCACTGCGCACTGCACTGTGCTTTGATAAATGGCTGGCTGTTGTGACATTTATGACAGCAAACCTTGTCCGATTTTCAAAAGCCTGAGGCTGGAAGGGACCTTCCCACACAAGTTAAGCCTGGACTTTGCAAGCTGCAGTAGAACTGGACTGTGAGATGCTGTATGTCAGCAATTTCATGAGTGATGACAGAGACACACCAGGGTGACACACAGCTTTTACAGCATCCTGGGACCATGGATAGGTGGAGTAAAATCCTAGTGCGCCCCAGAAATACAAGACACTACCATAATCTTAACTCTTTTCAGCCCTCCCAGAATAACCATAATCCAAAGGTGGAAGTTCTGGGACAGTTCAACAAGACAACCAACATCAGCTGTTTAAGGAAGTCAGTTATTCGAGCAATATAAGCCTATTTTAACTCTTAACTCAAGTTCCATTGACTTTGTGTGTTCAGTGAGCCTGAAGATGCTCTCAGCTGCCACAGGGCAAAGTTGTTACACTTCCTGCAAAGTAGAACAGGTTGTTGCCATTGACTCCTATAGTGTTTCTAATCATATGCCAGAGAAAGTTGCAATAATGACAGAGAATTTGGTAGGAGATATTTACTCCCCTTCCATAGAAAAGATAACTAAATTCAGTAGAAGGAATTTCCATTAACTAATAGGCTCCATACTGGTATTTCATATGCTTGTTATCTAAGTTAGGAAAGATGATTTATTGCAGGTCTGCATGTCCTTATGTATTTGCAATGTGATTTGTTATTACCCATACTTAAGTGAAACATCTGCTCATGCAACTCTACTGGATCTCTAACAGAAACATTAACATTTCCTAGCACAGCCAGAGCATATCAGAAAAGGAATCTCATTCCCTTTGTTTCAAATCACAGGAGTGATGAAGAACATGAACTGTTTTACATTTTGTCTCAAGAGAGTTATAAATAATGAATCCCCTAGCATAGGGTCACTGAATGTCACTAATTCTGTTTTTACCTATAGGATGGTGGCAAGAACCAATTTTGTTTCTTATGTATTCTCTCTTTCTCTCTCCTACACCACCTTCAGAAATTCAGTTTTTGCCTTAATAATAACAGTCATCCTTCCTCATGCAATTCTGCTTTTTTTCACAGAGATTTTTCTCCACAGTTTGGTGGTGACTGACTGGATATTCAGTGCCTTTTTTCTCAAGACTCCTTGTTCATCCCTAAAGGCATTCTCTAGTTTCCTTTCATCTTCTACCGCTTCTTTGATCTCAGGGACTCTTTTCTTTATCTGTCTTGAAGCTTACAGGCCAAATTTTCAGAATTAAAGCTGTAACTGCAAAGGACAGAATGGACTAAAGATGTGTATTGTTAGCTTGGACCATACTGGAGTATAAAATAAAATATGACATCTCAACCAAGCAAAAATACACTGCACAACAGGAGTAAAGAAAATAACACAAGGAGCTGAAATCACACATTATTTTAAAACACGGGTTTTCCTGTCTGTGACACACACTAATGATGAGCTGCCTCAAAGGTTTTTTTCAAATAACCCCTCTTTAATGGTATACAGCTATGCCAGGAAGATGAATCCTTAGATTTCTCCCAACAAAAATGCATCTTAAAGATGAAAATCTGTGTAGTAAATAAAACATGGTAAGAATTTTGCTTTGACAAGGATTTTTTGAAGGTATCCACTCTCTGTCATATGATTCAAAGTCTGCCCTGGGATGTCTGTGACACAGGAATCATGAAGGCTGTTGAAATGTAATGCAGCTAATGAAAAGTTATACACTTCATGTTGATGGAAGTCATAAAAAAAAAAAAAGTCAAGAGCAGTGGTGTAGAAAAAATGAAGTATCATAAGCAAAAGACACACAGAGATGTTGCAGAAAAGGAGGAGAACCCCTGGAGCAGCAGCAGCTATAGGAGAAGATTTAAAGGACTGGTAGATCACAGAAGACTTACCTGCTGGTGAGGGATGCTGGAAAAGCCAGAACACAGATCTGTTCATTTATTCCTGTAAGGACTCAGGGTAGGGGCTATACCCAAGCTCTCCAAATTGCTAATGACTCTTCTGATTTATTCTGCCTGATGTTACTTAAAACGTCTGATTTTCAGAGGATGAATTTTCTGCATCTTCAGGCCCCTTTAATATCTCCCTGTCCACAAAGAGCTGAGACACCCAAACGAGCTGATACACTTGTCAGGTGCCTTTTCTGTTCCTTGGGGCAGAGAGAGGGAGACAGGATTACTTGATTCTAAATAGGTGACAGAACAAATAGCAGGAAATCCACCTCTTGATGGCCCTTCACTTCCCGTGTTTCTAAACGTTTCCAACAGGCTGCCTTTTTATGCAGTCTGGAAACCTGTTCCCTTCTTAAACTCCATGATAAATAGCCTCAGTTAATAATTTTTTTTCACAAGAATTACACTCTCCAGTTTAATAGAGTTATAAAAACATAACTTGAACTCTCTTGATTTTTTAGTGAAGCAGAGAGATTTGGGAAGATTTAATAAATGATAATCTGCTTGACAGATTTAAGGAATAAAAGTGTTCTTCAGATGAACTGCAAAGCAGCATTTTAAAAACACTGAAGAGAATGCTAAACTAAACAAGGACGGTGAAAAATATAGTTGCAGGTTACGGGATTCTGATAAGCACAGCATTACATTTTGTAATATGATGATCATCCTAAAATGAGGTGTTAGAACAAAATCAATGCTCATTGCTCTATTTGCAAGGGAGAGATGGAGAACTAAAATTTGTGAAAATCCTGACCAATTCTTAGCAACACTCATGCAACTATAATAAATTACATAAAGTCATTCATGCAGGAAATTACTTGGAGGTCATTACAGACCTCAGTTCTCCAGAATGTGTCTTGCATTGACATGTAACCTCACAGATGTAGCACTGGTAGAAGGCACAGAACTGTGAGTTTTGGAAGTAAGAATAATACAAACCAGCTACTTATAATGAAACTCTTCCCATTTTAACTCTGATACACCTCACCTGTCATATAGAGGTGCTACCTAAAATTCTGCTTCCAGTCCTGGGTTCTCTGTGGTGATCACAGAGTGCTGATAATTTATTTTATCTGTGACAGTGCATATGTGCAACAACAAAGGGCTGGAAGCTACACGTTGGTTACCTGCACATTCTAAGCCCACAAGAGGTCTGCTTTACTTTGTCCATATAACAGCAGTATTGTTAATTTTGCTACCTCGAACTTGGCAAAGGGAAGAAGTGGTCTGTGTCAGGATTTGATGAAATGGTGGGTACAACCATGGTGATCTGTGATTTCTCACTAGTGGCATTCCATAGAATCATAGGATTGCTTGAGTTGGAAGGAACATTAAAATTCTGCTCAGAGATCCATCCAACCTGGTCTTGAACATTTCCAGGGATGAGGCATCCACAACTAGTGGCTTTCATAATTCATAACCAGATGTGATGCTCCATGAGCAAGCAGGAGTCTCTCTGGAAGCTCACAGACCCTGAAACTATCCCCTTACACAGCATCATTCTCCAGATTAGATACTTCTATGCTCATCCTCAGTTTCTCTTCTCAGTTTCTTCAGAAACTGGCCCAAGAGAAGCCTGAGGCCAAGGCTGGCTGCACGGTGATGCCTTTCTGACATAAGGACCACACAGCAGCACAACACACCTTTGGGAAACTCTGCAAGAGAATGAAAATCAAGCAAGTGCAGGTCATGCAATGAGCAAATTTATGTGTGAGCTGATGGATCTTCACAACTTCAATTCAACAGCAGGACAAAACCTTCAGGAATCATGCCAGAACTATTTTTATGGTAAGAGCCAGGCCGACTACTGTAAGTCTATGGTAACCTGGGAGGATTATCTGGCACCTTCACTTCTGCTCATTTATTATTTTCATGTAGTTTTATCTCCAATTTGAAAACCTTCTTGATGTGAGTTAGGGCCACAACTAATAAAGAAAAGACAGAGAATATCCATAAAAGTGTTTGAACTTCCTAACATTACTCCCAGACTTGTCTGTCTGGACAAAATTTAAAGTAAAACACGCAAAATATTCATATTACAAGCAGATAGGGACATTTTCTGTTACCTAAGAACCTTCCCCACAGCCTCCTAAGTCAGAATTTTTCTCAAAGACTTGCTTTGTTTTCTGCATTTTTACAGGGCTAGCACCAGCACAACTCTTTGTATCAACACTGATTTGTTCTCTCTGAGGCCAATTATTCAAATCATTAACTGTTAGTACTTAATGAAATTTCATGGTTCCAACCACATTAGAAGTCAATATTGTTTGTCAGCCAGGTCAACATTCAATGAATTTTCTAATTAAGAGAGCTCATGCCAGTAATACCTCTGGCAGAATTCTCCTTTAACTTCAAGCCCAGCTTATGATTGTTTCCAGACACTATTTCGCACAGAAAAATGTGTTGCTCAGGAAATAACTTCCACTGGCAGCTGCTCTTTACTTGTCTGTCCATGCAGCCCAACAAGCTGTGCAATACACTGGCCATGTTCAAATTCAGACCAGATTGAATTAGGAAATGTGAAGATCACTCTTCTGTTGTAACCTCAATATCTGATTCTGGCTGGTTTCTTTCTTTTGCACAGTCTGTTTTCACTAGCACACGTAGTAGTATCATGACATGGAAGATGGTCAGCAGAGCAGTGTGTTTGGTCTGAAGATCTGATATTCTCACTCTGCATCTTTCACTATGTGTTTTGGGCCGGGCCTAGTGGGCTGAACACTCATTAGTGATAGGAATTTGTCTTCTGACATTTCTTCTTTGAATAGGATCCAGCTGTGAATTCCAAGACCACTCCACAACACAGACTCTAAAGTGGTGAAGGTGATAAGTCTGAGTTGTTCCAAAAGCTCGCCCCTCGCCTGAACTAAAATTATGTTGACCTGCCTGTAAAAAAATTAAGCAGGTTTTCCTTTTGCTAGTGGAGATTCTTCTGCCATTACTAATTTTCTGGACAATTTACTCAACCTCAACCTCTCTGAAACTGGGAAATGTTGAGACATTACAATCTAAATCGGGGAGAATTAGTTTAACAAAAGGTCGGGCTCAAAGGGTACCTGTCAGCTTTCAGTGAGTGATACCATTAGTGGCCTTTCTCAGAGAGGCTAAGTGGCATTAGTGATGCTGCCAATTTGTATTTCATTCCACCTGTAAGGATATTTTTTTTTAATCTTTTAAGTATTTCTCCACCCCCCATATACTCACTTTCTCCCTGACCTTGTAGAAATCAGTACTCATCTTCCTTGTTAATCATACAGAGGTTAGAAAAAGGAGGTGGAATTCAAACTAAACTTCAGATTTCCATCTAAAATGTCCGTGATGCATAATGAAAGAATAAGGGAGTGAGAGAATTTAGACTAGAAGCCTGAAAATGAAAATTCTCATTAAAGAATGAAAAAGAAATACCTGAAAAGATAGATAGCTGTTAAGAGGTGATGAAAATCATGAGAAAAATGTAGGTACTTGAAAGATTGTGAAGAGCTGATGAAATAACAAAGTGTACATAAAACCATAAATACTCTGAGGGGAAAATTAGACTGAAAAGAGAATTGGGCAGCAAACCAACAGAAAGTGCTCAAGCAGAAGAAAAAAAAATCAAAAACACAGATGGAGGAGACAGAGTGTGTTCCATTATATTTTAAGGAAAGATGGAACATATCTGCCACTTCTAATCTTCTCAGACTGCAAAAGTGAGAAACCTTGAGATTAACTCAATACAATCATTTTCCTGGAGCCTGATAGCAGTTTCACAAGGACATAATTTCACCTGTTTTTTCATATTTTTCCCCTTCCCATTACCTTAAAACCAGCTCTCTGGTAATCCTAACATCAGCTGATGTCCTAACACCAGCTCGTAATCACAGCACCTGTCTTTGTGGGCAACAGCAAAGATAAAATATGGCCAAAATAGTGTGGTTGGCAAAAGATTCATTTCTTGCCTGTCTCCCAGTGCCCTGTGCTCTGCATCTCATTTTATTACCTGCAATTTGGTTTCTGCCCTTTAAGCAATAAAGTGTATGCGTGATTTTATTTTCAAATTAATGTGTGGAGTCACTGTAATTAAGCAATAAATAAATGAATAAATAAAAAGCAAAACAGGTTTCAGCCTTCACTGGTGCTAATAAGAACAAGGTGTAGCTACAAGTGATGTTATTCCAATATTAGTATTGAAAGAAGTTTCATGCAATTGGTTTTGACTACCACACACAGTGCCAAGAATATAAGAAAATAATATTCCTTCAGCTTTAAAAAGGTATTTCATTAATTTCAGTATATTTAACTAATATCTTCACTTATTTAAAGTATTCTTTTTTGCTATTCACTTCAATTCTTCAAGCAAAAATGTATATTTATATATATTTTAAATCCATCAAAGCAAATAAACTGATGGATATGTCTAAAATGTTGTTCATAGGCAATATAAGTTACTTGATTTTTTGTCAAGGAAAAAAACAAAAGAGGGGTGATCCCAGAGAAGTTTAATGGCAGAGTTAAAGCTTTTGGTCTCTCTCTTGAATCTCCTGCAGTCATCTATCTGTTTATTTGGGTTTTTTTAAATAACCTTTTAAAATGCATGATTAGTGTTTTCTGATTTATTCTCTAGGTGTCACATATTCTCCTGTGATGGCTCATTTACTCCAGAATTCTCTTCTGCACTTCAGAGATTCCAGCTCATCTCCAGGCCAATGTTCACAGCTCACAGGGGTGGGAAAGGAGCTCAGCTGTAAAGCGGTTGTAGCAGTGCACGGGTCTGTAATCTCAACTACTTCCACAATTTAAAATGGTGAAGAAGCAACATTTCCTCTGTACTATAATCCCACTTTTCCATGGAGGCAGAAAGGATTAATAAATATCCCCTCATCAACTTCTGGACATTAGTGCTCCATGGAGACAGTGGGAGGTGGGGGCACAAGGGTTGCCTCTGCCCTTTGCCTCCCTCTCAGGTAGCCCTATGAGGAGGATGCCACCACAGACAGTTTTCAGTGTTCACATAAAACTGCTTTTTCTGATTTAGGTACGAGTGTCTTACCAGCCTGCACTGGTCAAACAGCTACAGTTCCCCAATTTCTGTGCAACACAGTAAGGTTTAATCATTTCCCATCGCTGCTGTCCCTTAGTTTCTTGGCTCTGGAAAGCCATAAACTCATTCAGAGTTAAATTTGGTATTTTTATTGGATTTGGAAGATTTCCCTTCCAATGCACTGACTATGACAGTGAAGCCATTCCAATGGCTAATCAATGCATTTACTTGCCCCTTATCATTATGTAATAAAATACACTTTTCAGAGGAAGTCACAATTGTCTGGATCTCTGGGAATCACTAACAAAGAGCATTTCCCTGAAAAAGCCGAATTCAGCGTTTCCATACACAGTGCTCATAACCACTTAGGAGATTCTCAGAATATTGTTTGATTGCTCCTCATTGGAGTACATATGTCTTTTGTTAATGATGAGGAGCTTTCACTTTAAACAAAGTGAGAGGTTCTGTTCTTAGGTGCCAGCGCAATTCATTACAACCTGCCTGCCACAGAAGGCAAGTGCTGAGGCTGTGCCTGGATGAAATCCAAGAGCACACATCTCCCTTCAGCAAAAAGAAAAACTCTTGAGACAAAGCCCCATGTCATTATATCAGTTTGTGTTTGAATAACCATCCACACATCTCTGCCCGGGGCTGTTGGGCCATCACATTGTAACCCTCTGACAAGGACCCTTTGGATTTTTCATGTTTTCCCTGTGGAAAGTAACTGAGGCAGATGAAAAACTTTGTGCTGCAGTGACTCATGACTTTTCTCTTCCTACTAATTATTTAGATTGAAAAGGAAACCTTTGTTGCAGCTCTCGGGACACTCAGGTATTTTATAGCTCTTTCTCTACAGCTGCTGTGAACGTTCCTGTCTGCTGGACTCACTCCCACAGCTCAGAATTTCTATTACAGCCGCCTTGATATTCTCTTATTTTGTCCTGCCTGCCCTATATATCTCCTACCACATTTCGTGGCTATCTTAGGCAATGTAATTGGAAAAGGTAATATAAAGAACCTTTTGTCCATTTGAAAAGGTCAAAAAACAGAATAGAACAATCTTGCCTTTTTTTTTTAATTTTGTTTTGCACTGCACTTTCCATTCACCTGGTTATCCTAAATATATTAATATCTGAATATTAAATTTTCAGATCATGGTCTTTCTGTGCAGATATCAGGATGTTGTTTCCATCCAGCAGGCAATTAAAACTAGTTGTCTGTGTGGCAAAAACTAAAATGCTTTCCAGAAGGTACTAGAAGGAAACAAACAACTGATGATCTTCTGTGACTGCTCTTGACAACACTATACGTTTCATTATTATTTGTCATCTCTTGTCTTCAGTACATAAACAGACAGAGATTTTCCCAGGAGTAAATCTATGTCACTATGTGGTGCTACATTGACAGGTTCGAATTAGTAGCTGATGTGAATTACCGTAAAACTTGGCAACTTTCCACTTCACCACTGAAAACGAAATTTTAATTGACAAAAGCAGGAGCAGGTGGAATGAAAGCTTGTCTATTTAGCACTCTAGTAATAAATAGCAGAGATCTAGAAAATTAATTTGGAGTTTGGAGGATAGCTGATGTGGAAGAAGGGAGCAGAACAGCAACTGGGAAACTTGGATAACAGAAGAGTCCAGTGTGTTAACTGTGGAGATGGGTATGAGACAACAGCAGACAAAGTGCCTGGCTGAAAGCTAAAGAGATTTTGGCTTGGGAGAAAAAATAAGGAAAAAGAAGATTTGACATTAAAAGGGAGAAGAATATGGATGGAGAAAAAGTGGTTTAGATAAAAGTAAATAATTTCTATCCAGACTATTCATATCCTTTTGGTTTCCAGCCAGATGTTTTTCGCAGACTATTCTTTTTTATTTCAAAAGAGAGAGGATTCTCTATCCTGAAAAAAAGGTGTCAAAGTGCTTGGAAATTTGTGCTTATTTCCCTTCTCAGCCACTAGAATTTTTTGTACCCTTCAGGCAGATTCGTGCCAACATTTTCAGATGCAGTTGTCCTAACTAGACCATGACTCAGATGGTCTACTGAGCATCCACAACAACTGCACCAATAGAGACACTTGTAGCAAGGGAAGAAAAACTCATTAAACCCAGAAAACCACTGCAGAAATCTACTTTTTTTGAGACACATGTTAATGAAGAAGATTAGACGTAGAACTGTAAACAAACTCACTCCACATCTTTTATTTATTAGGATTGGTTTGCTTTGTGTAGTTGTTAAAATCCTGAAGTTTGCCTGAACTTATGCTTGTGAATTAAGCAATAGAACTTCAAAAAAAGTTCAGATAGGATTACCCAGGCTAAATCTTAGGCTTTAATACTCAGCTCTTTCTTTATACACATGGAACACTGCCTGTTGATAATGACAGGGTAAATGGTGTACAAACCTCTAGTCTCCAAAAAAATCATGTTAGCACAGCTTCATTTAAGAGGCTAGAAGTGTTTGGTCTGCATTTTAATATGATAAAACTTAATCTGTTTAACGTGGCTCAGAGAAGAGCATTTTCCATTCTGCATCCAGAGAAACTTTCCATGACAAACACTGGGGAAAAGGTTGAAATAAGTCATGAGCTAATCTTTTATTCTCCCTGCCTCTAACTTCTTGCATTTTCCAGTTTTACCAGGAATCTCTGCTACCAAGTTCCCAGGCAAATCATACCCACGTTTTCATTAGCCACTCCTTAATTTTGTTATTTCTCAGGTTGGGAACAAAATTTTTAGAGGTGCCATCACCTGCTCTGTTCAAGGGTTACCTGAAGGATTTGTGGGAATCTAATCTGAGTCAAAATAAAGCTTTACTGTTTGTTTCTTCTAAAAGTATAAAAGTTATTGTGCAGTAAAGGTACTTTAAGCATAATACTATCAAACACCCTGGCCTTTCTTTCTCACATGTACTTCATACAGAGACTGACCTGCAACATCACATTTCAGTGATCCTTCACTTTGGCCGAAGATTTCTTCAGCAAGTTCTCTCATCCTTCTCCCAAGACAAAGGAAACATTGTCGTCTAACTCAGATTTTTCCCATCGGCACAAAAGATAAACCACTTTGTTTTGCCCTTATTTTTTATTTTGTGTTGAGTATCCCAGGCCATTATTTATGAAGATATCAAAGTACAACTTCTTACAGATTTTCAGTTTGTTGTGCTTAGAAATTGTGTAGTGAAGTCTTCAGATTACTTGCACTTTGAAACCACTACAGTATGGATGTTGGTCATTATAGTGGTTATTAAGGTGGCCCTATTTGCAGCATCCAGCAGAAGCAGTTGGCTGAGGTGCCAGAGGCAGAGGAAGGATTCAGTTCTGCAATTCCTATATTATATTCCCAGTCTCTCTGACATGCCCTGATGACTCCATCCCATGTCACATGCAGTCTGCCTCCACCTAGGACCTAGATTAAACAATTCCCAGCAGAAAAGGCACACAAATTGAGATTTTTTTTTTCCCATGCAATGCATTGTGAAAACTGCAGCCACGTGCTGTCCACAACAGCTGCAGCAAGGTAAACTGTGGCATTTCCTTGCATTGCATCCAAAACCTCCTCTGATTATTGACGTCCCATATGCTCATCTGAGGGGTGACTGCTGAGAATGAACTGATAACAGTTCACATCTGAGGCTCTACACCATGGGTTTGAGGTGCTCAGCCTGGGGGGTTGATGGAATTGATAGTCAGGATGCACAGGGAGGGCAGAAACTTCTCAGTGAGAAAGAAAACATCTCGTCGGATAACACTGAAAATCAGCGCTGGAAGGAAACTGGTGAGAACACCTGCTGAAAACATCGGCAGGTTCAAAAGTAGCCAAAGGGAAGCAGATAGATGAGGGCATAGAGCATTTATTTTCTATCTTTCATCCCAATATTTTACTTCAACCGGCCTACTTGACATTACAAAGATTTCAGAGACTTTTTTTGCTAGAATAGTTTTGTAAGTCACAATAAAAAGCTTGGGGCAACAGTCAGTGTTAGCTTCACATTTGCAAACTACCTTCTAAAAAACTACTTTTTAAATTTCTTTTTTTAAAAAGTCAAGTCCAGGATGTCAATTTGGCAAGCTTTACCCTTCCAAAAGAAAATACAAAAGGAAAACAGAATTGATCCTCTTTGTACCTCAGCTGTGAGGTTGTTTTGGGCTGGGTTTTTTTCCTTCCAAGTGATGTCTAATCCAGGCATTATCTGCTGAGCTCCACAGCTCTCCTGTGTCAGGAACTCTGGACAGACCATTAGCAGCAGAAATTATTGTAATGCTCCTCTAACTGATACTTTGCCTTACACCAGAGGAATCCTCGTGACCAGTAGTGAGTAGCATACATAATATTACACAGCTTTAGCTTTATTTTGTTTCTAATGATGGAAGTCAACTCTGTGTTCTCTCAGCCCACTATTTCTCTATTCTTTTAATTTAATCAAGTTATCTGTGCTAACATTTTGATTAGAATCAGAACATCAATGTAATAGCTATTATTACACATTCTACTATAATTATTCCTGGCTACCACAGCCAGGATTCAGGATTTTGGTGCCCAAGATGCTGTGAGCTCTACTCAGAGGGTATAATTTCTGTAAACCCCCCTGAGCTTAGACTTTTAGAAGGTAAAAAACACATTAGAAGGTAAAAGACACACTAAAAAGCTTGGACCATCCAATAGGCATGAAAACATAGGGTGAATTTTGAGAATTCCAGGGAAAAAGAAAGAAAAGATAAAGCAAATTGAAACCATTAATAATCCACTTTCTAACCAGCCTGAGCTGGCCGATGGCTATGGGGCTTTTTGCAAGAGGTTGGGATCTCTGCCATAGCACTTCTCAGCTACATATTGATGCTTCATATCCAAATGTAGCCCAGCTATAAAATCATGCATTTCACCAAAGTGAACACAGCAATCCTTTGGCCCTGACCAGTTTCTCAGCTCCACTGCTTCACCTGCACTCAAGGCAAACACACAGTGCCACCATAATCACAAATGCATTAGTCAGTAAAAGGGCTTGGCTTTTTTTAATCAAATAAAGCTGTGCCTATTAAGCTGGATTGTTTGTATTTCACTATAATGGTTTCATTTTACTTGAAGATTTTCCTCATTTTAGACAATTTTACAGATCTAGCTTTCTGTTTTTTTTCAGTTCCTGAATATTTTCCTTTGCCTAGTGAATGGAAATTATCTCAGCATCCTCTAATGACTGTGCTCTTCCAGCAACACTCGTTTAGAGGGTACACAAACACTTCCACATGTTGATATTTTGAAATCTGGAGCTAATTATAGTAATTTCTATTCAAACAGGCTTATCAACTGTATAGCAAGGGGAGGCTGTATTTCTTCCTGTAGCACCTGAAGGTGAGTGTTAAAGACAAAATAAAGTTGGCTCCTTTTCTTTTCCTTTTCAGATATCCTTAGAATACTGAAACATGGAGAGTATTTCCTGGTTATATTAAGTCTCAGACAAATCTGTCACCTACCTGAGCTTACAAGTTACTAATATCCTTATAATAATCAGTGAAAACTAATATTTTAAGCACACATTAAATAGTAACAGTTACACAGATACTACATCTCAAGAACTTTAAATATCCACATACATGCAGAAGAATTAAGGTTTCATTTACTCAAATCCTTGAAACCCTGAAGATGTGAAGCATCTGTAGCCACAAATTAAATTTGCTACAAGGAAAAAATTTGCAGATAAATAAAATAATTTTTAAAGAGTACTAGGGCTAGTTTTTCAAGCAGAAAATTAAATTTGCCACTGCTCTCCATTCCTTAGGATTCTTGGAAGAAGTTCATTCCTCTTTGAGCATCTTTTCTCTTTAGCTTTTCCCTGGTTTGCTCCATAGCTTCTGATGTTATCAAGCTCCAGCCTTGTTCTGTATCTTCTGAATTGGTTGCTCAATATATTAGAACAAAACTTAAAGGATAAGTCAGAATTTCTTGATTTGAAGAAAATAGAAAAAGGAGTGTGGGGAATAGAACACTTGAGGTGAAGAGTTTGGGGAAAGCAGTATGAGATTGTTTCTTCATGTGTCCATAGAATTTGTACAAAGAAAAAAATAAAATATTTCCTTTTTTTTTTCTGTTCAATTCTTACACAACTTGCAAGTATAACATTTAAAAATTAATAACTACCTTATAAAACTTAATTCCCTGTCCCTTTGACAGACTTTTTCTTTCCCCAAAAAAGTTCACAAGATTCCATAAAAGGACTGCAGAAATTCGGTATTTTTGATAGCTTCAAAATGTACAGTGTTAAACCCACAGATACTGTTTTCTTCCTTAATATTGGAAAAATATGGGGTTTTTTAAACACATGCAAGCTCAGTTGAAAGAGAAATCCCATCCCTGCTGCTTTCAGATTATGTATCTATGGAATTAAAATGTACTTACAATTTTCAGCTGCTGTATCAGAGTTGTGTTGTTAGAGACAGCCTTAAAGGAAGCAGGAGGGTATATTATTGTGCTGATTTTGAAATAAGCAGGACTACTAAGGCTATTCAAAAGAACATAATTTAAAAACCAAACAACTGAACCAACTCTAAAATATTCTAATTAAAAGAAAACACCCACACACTCATTAAAAAAAAAAAATTACAACCAAAAAAACCCCAACACAAAAAATCCCCACAAAACAAGCAAATAAATATAGCTAAGACTTTTATCTGTATAAGCCATGTCTTTGAAATGAGAATAACACCTCTCAAGAGCTCTTCCTAACCCTGCTCCTCCTGCCCTTTGGCACAGGTGGGTTCCCATTGACTTCAGCTGCCCATTTTCAGAGCTGTTTCCTGCACTCCATCTTTTAAACTTTCTTCTGTTTTGAGGAGTTTTATCCCCTCTATGGCCTGTGGTGGGTTTGTGTCTGAAATCCTGCTCTTGCTGCAGCAGGGAACACTCACACTCCATGTGGTTGAGTTGGGAGAACAAGGAACAATTTTACAAATTCTGGCAAAGCCAGTTAGCTTTAGATGTAGATTAGTAGCTATGCAGTGTTTTTCAGTGTGCCTGGGTCACGAGATGTCCATTTTAGAATAAGATTAGATTTGGTTTAGCAATTATTTACTATCAGGATAATGAAAGATGTAGTGGTCTTACAACAATTTTTATGGCCATTTGGTGAATGATACACCACAGTTGGCAGGTGTTTGTTGACAGAAATGTGTGGCTCAGTGCACCATGTTCTCCAGCAAGGACTTAGTCTATGATCAACTAGATTTTGAAGTAATTTTCCTGAGCAGATTCCACTGGACAAAGTAAAATTTTTATCTCCATTAAAAAAAACCAAATCACTGGCCAGTTGTCACATGTACAGTTGTCACATGTACTTGTCATGTGCTTAACCCACATCTAGTTCCTCCTCCAGGGCACAGACACTAGCTCAGGAAGGCTTTTATATTTAACAACACCCCCTCTCACTCACTGCTATCTGATTCAGGTTTTTTTCTGTCTGTCTGCCTCTGGGACTTTTGAATTTTCCAGGATGTGGGTTTTGTCTCTGAGCACGCTTCCACTCCCCTTGGAGAGCCACAGTCCATACCCCCGTGTGCAATAAATCTTTAGGGCTGAAGAGGAAAGGCACTCGGCTCTCTCTGACACTTCTTTTCATCAGCTCTGCCGGATCTTTATGTAACCAGAGTACTTATCACATATTCACGGAGTCCTGTCAGCTCATTAAGGGTCTGTGATTCCCTCACAAGCCAGCAGGAAGAATATGTGTTTTGAAATACCCACTTTTCTACTTGGTAAGAACAGTTTGCAGCAGCTTTCTCAGTTTTCCCTGCAAGAGAGAGTCAAACGATGCTGTGAGCTGTGGTTCTAGGCTAGAGCACCTCCTCTCCCTTCCACCATACACAGAGATATTTTTATACCGGTGGTAGTTTGGAAAAGATTAATTGGGGAGGGGGGAAATGGCTTCTGAAAAGATTGTGTCATCATCGTATTTATTTGTTTCTAATCTTTTTTTGTAGCCTATCTGAAATGAAAGGCCCTGCTGGCTGTACCCTTTTGTTGTTAGTGCTTATTTTGTTCCTGGTTCTGACAACACTTTCAGCATATTCAGGTGTTTTTCCCGTGAGGAAAGGCTCAGGTTCCCACTCATGCAGCCTGATCTCCACCAGCCAGCTCGTCAGCAGACCTTAAATCCTGTCAGCAATTCTTTCCTATCTATTTGTTCCTGCTTTTGTCCACAGCAGGCACCTCCAGTCGTAGCATTTTGTTTCATCTGAATTAACTGATTCTCATAAGCTCTTGTGTCCCATTCAAGGAAACAATGTGCTGCATTTCCCTCTGACTTGCAGGAGGCAGAGAATTAAACAATTTGTTCTTGTAAAATACCTTTATTCTTACAGCAGTGACAAATGAACTCTGCTTTTGCCAGCTCAACCCCTTCTGATTTTTTGGAATTTGAAGGCAGTGAACCTCTACTTCTTCTGAAATAAATACAGATGAATGGGGAATATACTCAGGGCTATCCCATCTGGCTTCCAGCAGTGACAAACCTTTGGCAGGTGCTCCTGTGAAAGCCACGTTTCCCTGAGGTGGAATTTGGCTTCACAAACATCTCCAGCCTTGGTTTGGAACATCATGTCTTCTGTTTTACTACTTCACTCAGCTCCAGATTGCCATCAGAAATCTCTTGTACTGGCAGAGATAATGAATGACTTCCATTTGGAAAAGAAAAGCACTAAGTTGGTTTTGGAAGCACTATGTCCTAAAAGCAGGTGTGCTGGGTGGGAGTGAGTTATTCTGGAATCCACAGTCTGAATTATTCAGATTCTGGTGGCTCAGATGTGGCTGGAGACCTCGAACAGGAGCTGTAGGTCAGGAAGATGAAACGATTCCACATCTAAGCACATGCTGAAGTTAAATGGTTGTCTCAAAACTCCAGTGCAGCAACTGCATCAAACTCAGATCGAGCAGAGCATTGCTTTGGATGGTTGTTGAACTGGAGCCATATCTATGGGAAAAATTCAGGAGTGAAAATGATCACCAGAAACACATCACTTGTTTGCCAACAAACTTAAATAAGAAGAAGTTCAAAGGCAAAACCTGGTCCACATCCAAAATTTTATATAAATATTTCAATAGTGCAGATTTTTGAGAGGACTTAAGAAAAAATAAAGTATTTCAAAATTCCCCGTCTGATATAAACTATTTTTTAAATTAGTTTTTCATTTTGTTTGGATATGAAATTGAAGAAAAACTACCCTAAAAATTTAGAAGGATTTAACTTGTCACTGACAGTGCAGTAAAACCAGTATTTTCATAATTGACCTTGAAATGGGGAAACTGAGAGCTAACTCATTTAATTTCAACCCATTTTTATTTCATCAGGTATGTCAAAATGGGGAGTTAATTTTTCTCTTGCTGGTTGAGAAAGCATCCCAGGTAATCAGCAAATCAGACAGGTCTGTCAGGGAGAAACTGAGCTCCTCATGTTAAACCAGACCAGGGATTTCTGAAGCCCAAGAGCAACATAGACTGAACACTTGGAAAGGAGAATTTACCATTTGGAATTGACTTGTCAATAATGAGGGGGATGTTATTGTGAAAGAGTCAATGCAGAGAGATGGCAGTGGAGCCGAGCAGTAAACAGTTGGTAAATGAATGTCTGTCTCTCTATGGTCTGATCACAAAACATATGGGATTTGGGGGTTTTTTAGCTCAGAAATTGAGCTTCGTTTATTCTTAATTTGAATCAAGGTTTCCACAGGTGCCACTAACCCTTGAATAAAGAATCTAACGTGAAAGTAAATCTACCAACAAAACATGTTGGAGACAGTCAATCTGATCGGTGGATTTCTCACTCAGTACTAATATATTTATGCCAAGGAATTTGGATTGCAATGATTTACTGTAAGACAAGGAAAATTATAATAGTGTTACTATTTGTATTCAACAAAGTTATTAAAAATAATATGGTCTTTTGCTAAGCCTCACAAATCGTGCACCACTTGAGAAGATTAAAACCACTCCTGGGGCAGGAACCTGGTAGAAGTTACATTAACATGGAGGCGAATGGGAAACGTTAGGTATGAAAGAGGGAAGAGAAAAAAAAATTCAAAACAATCCCAAACCAACCAAAATCCTTTTCTTGCAGACTTCAGCAGAGAGAGTTATATCCTTCAATGCCAAATTCAAATCTGCAGTCCCAGCCAGACACCTCCCTTGGCTTGTTGTAGCCCCGCTGCCTTGCCAAGAAATAATGAACAATGCTGTCTGTACCCTGCACTAATGCCATCAGCACAGGCTCCCACGTGCCTGGAATCACCAAGCACTTCCCAAGGGGTTTGGCACAGCTCTGGGAGCTCTGCTGAGCTCTTTGCACCTTGACAAACTCCAGCATCCTTGAGGTGTTCAAGGTGGCCATTCATGAAGCAGCTCAGAAACACAAACACGTCCTTGTAACAGGTTCCATCAACAGAAGGTTGTTGTTGGGCTGTTTTCCTCTGAGGGGGTGTTGTTTTGTCATTCCTTCTTCCTCACTGTTGGTGAAAACTGGTGTTGAAGCAAAGCCTAGGACATTCCATTAACTATAAAGATGTGACATTATCAGTTGCTGCAGAATTGCACTGACTAAAGTAGTTTTCTCAAAAAGACAAAACAGAGGGAAGAAAACATTTTAATGCAGCTAATGAAGCAAAAAGGGCGTTTACTGCAGGAGGTGGTGTGATGTAGTGATTTTAATCCCATGTTTAATATGCTTCATCTGTTCTACTGCCCTCATAACCTGTTACAGAAAAATTTGTGCACTGAGTTCAAGAGCTGCTTGAGGGAAACAGAATCTGACTTTCAGATCTACCTTGTTAGCTTTTAAGTTGGTTTTTTTGTTGTATGATGGCAATATGTAATTATACAAATATGTAATGATAGAGTGACAGCAGTTTAGACAAAGCAGGAAATAAATGTTGTATATGCATTTTGCAGCTGTGAAACCCATCCAATTTGTTACCTTTCAATTTTTGAGATTAGTACAAATGTGTTCTATACACATTCTATGATTTTAGCACAGCGCTTCACTCTTATTCATGCTAACACAAGATGTTCTTTAGGTATCCATTCAGCTTCTCCTCTTTGTGAGGCAGCCTAGAACGTGAACAAAACCTTATGATTTGTAAGAATTAGTTCTGAATTTCATGAAAAATATAAGTGGCTAAAAGGAAGGCTATTGAAAACCTCTGTATCCTGAGATAGAAGGATCCACTTTTATTAATGATTGTAACTCAGCTGAAAGACTCTGATTTTATGGCCTTACATTTTTCCTTTCAGTGACAGATATTCTACTATGAATTACTCCAGAATATCTAATCTTATTTTTGGCTTTGTGTTTATAAAGCTCAACATCAAAATAACATGGAAACCCTGATATATTATTCAGTAAAAGAATTGGCATGAGGGTAACATCTGCTTATGCAAACATATAACAATAGACACACAGTGGTTCAGATAAAGCAACGATTTGATATTGCTGTGATGATTAAAAACCAACCCCAAAGACAAAGATTTAGATGACTGGATTTATTATAAGAGATAAAAGTACATTCCTCAAAGGAATTTATTCATGCAGTAAAGCTACTATTATACACTGAACTTTAATGTCTCTTTGAGCAAAGAAAGAACCTGGTGTTTGACACTACTATGTATACTTTCATCTTTTCAAATAATGATTCTGTGATTGTGCTTGGCTCAACTAAATGCACTTTAGCTCAACATAGTGTCCCCCAGCTGAGTCCTAACTTAAAACAAAGATAATTTTCAGATATGATCATTCTGCCATACCACAGACAGAAAGTGAGACAGTCCCATTTAGGCTTTCATAGATAGTATTTAGTTTGCATTATTCACCTTTCCCATTAGAATATAGGAAACTGTTTCCAAAATAAATGGTCTGCCCTCTTCTGTTATTGATCATAACTTTTGACACTACAGTATATTAAAGCCAATGACATTTTGACCTTGTTCCATTTTCCTGTTGGCACAAGAATGAGAACGGTGATGAAAGACATGGAAAAGAGCCTGGCCAGGAAAATTCAAATTGATAATACAGTACAAAATCTACTCAGAAAGCAAGAGAAAAATTATAATATTCAAGGGTTCGATGACCTTAGCTGCAGTTCAGCTGTTCTGAATAGGCGGTGCCCCTTCATTATTAAAATTTGAAATAAAAGGAAAAATACAGATTCTCCATTTAACAACACAAATCAAAGGTGACAATAACATTTTGGAGGTTCAGCTGAAAGGGGTTGAATATGTATTCAAGTGGAAGCGGTTAAGAAGTCTTTCACTCCCACACTGCATTCTCATAAAGGCTGTTTGATCCTCATCAAAGGATGGCAAGATGATAGTGTACATAGACAGTAGAGCCTTTACCCTCTAGCAGTAGTAGAATTGGTAACGTGACATTTTTCGTAGACCTTTGACTGTTACAAGACATTTGGGAAATAAAATGCAAAACAAGCTCAAACTGCTTAGAGTAGCTGGTTGGCAGTGAAAGCTAAACAACTATTCCTTACATGTTTGTTTTCTCCTTTATTTTGGTCTGCTTTTCAGAAAGAGGCATTTTAAAATAAATTCTTGTTACACAAGAGGTGAAAAAAGAGCATTACCATATTCAATTTCCCAGAAATGTCTATTGTTGCAGTAAAAGCAGATGGCACCAGGAACAAATGAACATCAACTCTTCTTGAAGTGAAGTATGTCTAATGAGAACAGGTTGGTTTTGATGAAGATAATGACTTTGGGAAATCCATCCATTTTTTTTATGCAATAAAAAGAAATTGCATCAAACATTTTCCATAGCGTGCAATACTTGTAGCCAGGCAGAGAGTTCATTTAATGATCTTCCAAGGGTTGATCTTGCAAAGGTCTGCACTGAGTTCTTGCTGAACTAACAGAGAGATAAAAGTTCTTCAGGAGCCTTCTGGCAACACATGCACCCAACTGAGGGAGCTCGGTTTGGTCAAAGGCATTGCTGTAACACCTATATTTGAGCATTTATTGCTTTATTTTTCTTCTTTAATATCTTTATTACCTTTCTGAAAGACACAGACCCCACACTGCCCTGGAACTACATTTATGCTGAAAATGTATTACAGGACTGTATATGCTGTGGCTGTGAATCCAAGTGATGGCCAGCAACCTGGATTTCAAATGTCTATTTGTATTCACATGTCCTTTTTGACCTATATGGAGACTTAAGAGTCCATTACATGGTTCTAAAATGAGAAAAAGTCAGTATAAGGCAGAACAATAAAACATTTCCACACCTACATTTTGTATGGAATAGCTGTCAAAACTTCTACCTAGGAGTCTTATAGGGATTTCCACAGGAATATGGTTAAATCATTCCTATTTGAGGAACATATTTCTATGCTTTTGATTTTTAAAGGCTTCACTTATCTATACTATTATTTTCCTACACTCAGCTCTAAGACAGCTTGGATTTTCCTTGCCTGACATCTGTCTTTTGTCCCTGTTGTAAGTGCATTTGCTTCTCTCTTTGCCTTTTGCTGTGAAATTCCATGGTAAAAAACTTGAAGGTAGCCCCATACTACATCTTACTTTCATCATTTTGTCACTCTGTCGGATTTCCAGTGCTGCCCCTTACAACATTCTCCCTAAAGACTCCAGGAATAAATGGACCAATACAGACATTAAGACTTTTTGATTCCCCCTCTATCCTACAAGATGTTATTCATGTTTCCTCGCAAACATTAAAAATCAGACACCTGGAGAAGAGAGATAACATGAACACTCTCTGGAATATTTCCTTCCTCCAAGCACTTCTGAGAACGTGCAAAACTAAGCAGACTTGCAGATTCCTTGTCTGTGGACATGGGCATTAAAGCATGGGTGAATATAGACATTAACAATTCCTCTCAGGTTAATGTGTCCACTGCTTTCAGTGAAAACTAGAAGGCAGTCACACCACATTCTCTCCAAAATGCCCAATAACACTGAACTGAAAAAGTTAAACAAGATTTGTCGACTAAAATATAGAAGCAGGCACTGGATAATCTGAGGTAGGTCCAGCTTCAGCTCCACAAATCTAAACAATAACTCGTTGGAGATTACTTCTGAGTATTTGCCCAATCAATGGAATTCTGTGGATTAAGTTCAGTTGTTTCTCATAGAGCAGAAAAATGAAGTACAAATGTACTTAACTGCAAATAAAATACTGACACTTTTTCATGTATGCCAAAAGTCTAAGGAGCATTTTGCAGGAGTTGGTTTCCATGCCTCAAAAAAATGTATAAATGTTATTTATGATTAGAATGTTTAGCAACAGCTCAAAATTTAGGACACCTGTAATCTGAGGTTTTGGGTTGAAACCAATGAAAATGTATCTTAAAAATATTGCTCAAAGTGATTTTTAAAATACAAAATAACTAATGTGTCTGCCAAAAGGAAAAGAAAATTAATTTTAAAAATACTGATCTCTATTATGGGGCGATATTTATTAGGATTAGTCCTATTATAATGATGAACCCAGACTTGATATTCAGGAATATAGTTTTGTCAATATGAATAGAAAAAGAAAGGAAAGAAGCTTGAAAACACGGAGCCACTAAAGCATTACCATGGAATATGAATATATCTATGAATTTTCTCTAGCTGAAGCATACACATTTCCATATCCCTTACTGGAGATGATTACTTACCATTTTAGTTAATATTCAGTATTAATTAAATAGACTGACAGGAGAGACATGGCTCAACATATTCTGCCTCTTCTTTCTCCTTCATCAAAGCAGCTTTGTCCTCAGGCAATAAAGGATTTTGCTACTTAACATTACCATCATTAAGTATATTAAATATCAGCTCATCGAAGAGACTGTGAATTTTCAAGTGGTTTTCTATTAAGTTTCTTCAGCCTACTCTTCAGTACCATATGTTATTTCATTGTATTTTGTACAGCTTTGCTGATGAGAGAAGTATCCATCAGGTTGACATCCAAGACATTAGATGTATTCAGCCAGAAAAAGTTCTTTGATTTAGACATTTTGGCCCCCTGCTTTGATTTTTTTTTTTGTTTCTTTGCTTACAAAGCTCTGTATAAACCATAAAATACTCCATTGATGCCCTAGGCTTACATAAGTCTGATTCTTTTGTAATTTCTAACAGCTGCAACATTGGCAGCACTGCTGGATTTAATTAACCCAACAAAATAGTCCTCTCCCTTCAGAAGAGCTCTTATTCACTGAAGACTCAAATATTAGGACAGGTCTGTGAATCAGAAAGGATGAAGTTAACTGGGAGTTGTCCTTCTCCATATCCACAAACAATAAGACACTTGGTTTGCCTCATTAAGAGAGCAGGATCTAGACTTTAAGCTCATGTACAACATGGCACAGAGGATATGAGTTATTATGACAGCTAATCATGAATGATTCTGCCTAACCTGAAAGACTCTTATAGGCTGGAACATGCTACTCTGTAGCCTAGCAGGGGTCACTGAAATATAGTATGATTGGCAGGCTGAGATTTTTCTTTTTCAGAATACTGGAATAGCCCATAACACTTCCACAGATCTGGCTGGGAGCCTTTTGCAAGGAACCCCTGGATATATTGCTGCTCCATTCCCTCGTTCTCTGGATATGCTCAATTTTCTTTCTCACTTTACCACTGAAGCAATATGAGAAAGCTCCTTAGATTTTCACAAAATACATTACTAAAAAGATATTTATGTCCAGACATGGCTTCTCCACACCAGCATGGCCATAGCAATAGCATACAGATGAGGTCTTGCTGAGGGTTTTTCTGCTCCAATAATGATTACTTTGATCTGTGAAGGCAATGGAAACAGTAACAGGGATAGGCATGTAGCAGTAAATGGGATATGACAGTATCTTTCCTCTCTCTGCAGAATTCCCTTGATTATGATCTCTGTGATCCCCTTTCTTTTCGCTCTTGTCTGACAAAAATCTGTAGCTGGGAGGTTCAACACGTCCTCACCAGCACCTCTAACTTCAGCTCTCTGAAGACATGGCTTATAAATTAAAAAGTCCTGATTAACCCTTCAAGTCTTGACTCCAGGCTACAGCCGGTGCCCCTCAGCAGTGTGGGGTATGGCAAGATGGGGCTACCAAATCCCATTCCTGGAGAAGTAGTTCCAACACCATCAGTCTCTGTGCCAGACCACTCTTTCCCTGGACAAGTCATGGTCCCTCCTGGAAAGGCTGGATAAAAAATGTCAGCAGTGTTGCAGCCCTTCAGCTTTGGGCATGGCATTTCCTACCTGAATCTGTGCCCTGGTGTTCATGTGCTGGTCCCTTGCTTTCCTACTGTGTTAATCCTACCTGGATATGCTCAGAGAGAAGCTCAGGGTTTTTTGCAAAAATAATTTTGCTGTGCTCAAAAGGATAAGCTGATTTAGCCTTCTCCTTTAAATCAAGCTTCTTATTCCTGCTCCTGTCCCACGTCCATCTTTCTTAGCCAGTTGTACAGAGGGAACTCCAAATGAGTCCTCACGAGACATAAGGATCTCCTCACCTTTGCACTTATGTGGCTGGAGACATGCAGGTTGCTTCATCAGTTGAACAATAAGGAGAAAAACCTCATGAAGTGTTCTTGGTAATCTAGTAATTAAAATTCAAGATGTTGAGATCAGGACAGCTGCAGGAAGAAGGAATCCCATCACCTCTTATTTTTCCTTCAGCAATCACATGGCATGGCCTTTGCCTCATGGGAACCTGATCATTTGCAAGGTGGGCTTACAGTTCTTTCTCAGCTGCTACCAGGCTTTGTGAAAGTTTAAAGTCACTCAGCTGAGCTGGGAAAGAAAGAGGCTCTGGATAGTGAGTATTTCAGGTGGGGTAGTGCACAATCTAACAGGAAAACATCTGGCCTCCGAGGGAGTCCCTTTAATACCAGGAGGGACTGGGAGGGTTTACAGTGATATAAACCCATGATCCAGTTTCTTCCATAAGTAAACACTTGGTCTTTGCCTGCCTATGGATAACATATGCATTTACAAATACATAGAAAACAGGAATGCAAATATCATTAGGAAAAAAGTTTTTTAAAAAATTATTTTCACNCCATCTTCATTTCTAACTACTTTTTTTTTTTCTTCCTTCTTAAATATGTTATCACAGAGGCGTTCTGCCAACTACTGATTGGCCTGGCCTTGGCCAGCAGCGGGCCCAGCCTGGGCATGGGGGAAACTTCCAGCAGCTTCTCGAAGAAGCCTCTCCCTCAGCCCCCCCCCACTGCCACCAAAACCTGGCCATAGAAAAAACCAATACAGAGGGTTTACAGTGATATAAACCCATGATCCAGTTTCTTCCATAAGTAAACACTTGGTCTTTGCCTGCCTATGGATAACATATGCATTTACAAATACATAGAAAACAGGAATGCAAATATCATTAGGAAAAAAGTTTTTTAAAAAATTATTTTCACCTGTGTTCTTTTAACCGATTGTGTTACAAGCTTTTGAGAAGATAACTTTTTAAGCCCAGCTCGCAAAGTCATTCCCAATGAGTGATCAGAGAAGAGCAGGAGGTTTACCAATTATAAAAGTACTACTGGTAGCCCAGTTGAACAGTGTCACATCCCATGATCAAGGCTTTCCTTGCCAGTGCTCATTCATTTCCCATCACGGCCAGTACAACCAGTGCAGACTTTACAAGCAGGGGAGAATAAACACAGACTTTAGAAGCAGTCACTGTATAAGGCAACCTTGAACTGATTTTCCTCTCTGGGCAGCAGCTGTGCTGCTCCTTTCCTGGTGCAGATGTGAGGGCTCCAGCCAGAAGGAACGGGGCTGTGTGTGCTGCCCACAGAGCTGCGGTGTCCATGGGGCTGGTTCCGTGCTGGGAATGTAATGTCAGCCCAGCAGGTCTTCCATACCATGGGCTGTTCCATTTCCAGACTCAGTAGGTACCTCAGAATAATTATGTGCTTGAAATGGATTAGAGAATTTCTATACTGGAGCTGCCAGAAGTGAATTTGTAGGCACACCTATTTCTGTTGCTCAAGAAATGCCAATTGCTTCTTTTCCTGCTCTGAAAGATGGGGACCATGGTACAAACCAGAGCAAAACCAATTTGTTGTAGTTTAGGCTAACAATTTTAAACTTTTTTTTTTTTTTTTAGGTGAAAATTGGAAGTATTTTAACTTGTAAAGGATATTTCCATTTTCATTTTTTTTGCTGCAGGTATTGTCTACACTAGACCCGAATTTGCAACAAATACCTGTCCCACTGAAATCACATTTTCCAAGAATAATCTGCTCATTAAAATGACTTTGCTATGTGTGTTTTATTCCCTGGCTGTAGTCTCAGGTCTTTCTGCTCCATGTCAAAAGAGTGCTGGCAAACAACTCCATGAGGATACCAAGACCTAAAAGGGATCTCACGGCAAAGTGAGAAATGCATCACAATACCTGAGATCTCAATGTTTCCTTAAGATGCAGCATCTCCCCTGCTCAGTCTGGGCAACATTAATGTACTTGAATTTATCACCCTCCTGGGCCAGCTGGTGTAGACATACTTGAGTGCAGACTGTTCCAGACTGGCACTCTTAAGGCAGGCTGTGTCTTCATTGCCTGCTTTGGGAACATGTAAAAATAAGGTGCTCAGTGCTGAAATCAGATTCTAACTAGAAACAATCTTCCTCCAGCAGCTGAAATCAGGAAAGACAGAGGGCACTCAACTGGAGAAAAAAAAAATCACTTTTGAATTCAGTTTTTAAAAATTCTGTCTGCATTGTAGTTTCTTCCTTTGACTTCAATTGAGGTATTTTTTATTCTACTAGTAAAAAATGTAGACTGAACAACTGAGATATACCTAAAAACCCAGGGAAGTGCTGAGATTTTGAGCTGGTTTGGGAAAAACCAGAAAGAGAATCAAGGTGCTAATGGAACTTTTCACAAGACTGTAATCAGGAAAAGCACATAGTCAAGGAGTAAAATCACCTCGGATGAGATAACATGAAATGCCACAGTTTGGTAATGAAAACACATTTAATGGCAGCTCATCAGTCAAAGAGGGAAAAGGATAAGTGGCAGCCTGACTGGATAAATTCAAGACTCTCCAGTGAGATCCAAAAATAATGCACACACAAGGGTTAGTGGAGATTAAAGGAGGGATGCCGGTCACATCCTAATTTTTTTCAGTGCTGGGAATGGACTGCCCGGGGAAGTGGTGGAGTCACCATCCCTGGATGTGTTTAAAAAAAGGCTGGATGTGGCACTTGGTGACATAGTCTAGTCTAGTTGAGGTTCTAGGGTAAGGGTTGGACTAGATGATCTTGGAGGTCTCTTCCAACCTAGTGATTCTGTGATTCTGTATCATGCAGGGGGAGCATAAATGATGGTATGAAGAGATGGGGAAGTGGTGAGAAGAATGACCTGATGGCACTATTTAGTTTGGAAAGGAGTGTTCCATGAGGTCCTTCAGCCAAGCCCATACAGCCTCACTAATCTGAGTTTGAACCCATGAAAACAGCAAACACTGATAACACACAAGCATCTTGAATAAGGGTGAAGAAATAAAATCCCCTGGAGCCTCTGTGTCCTCCTTACCCTCATCTAATCATTGTAAAGCACTCCTTCCCAGAGAATCACTTCAATTAAGAAAACTATGAATATAGTGAGGAACTCATCCAGTTTATCAATTAATGCAGAGGTTTCCTAAGGTCAAACTGCACATCACCATTTTCTGTTTGCTTTTTATTTCTCATGCAACAGAAATCTTTTTGGTATTATTTCCTTGACTTCACTAACCAATTCCCATTATCTTATACACTTTTTTCCTGTCTGTGCTGGAGGCTTTATAATCATTGTGAACTCTACCTTGGCAGACAAAAGCTCTGTGCACTAAATTTTCTGGTAGGAAAAGAAGTGCTGCATTTTGTGAAGGAGCCAGAGACAACATAGATCTGGGAGCAACAGCTCACTGTAAGGCCAAGCTCCACATGGTTCCATGCTTTCAGGCCAGATTGGATGGAGCCCTGAGCAGCCTGGGATAGTGGAAGGTGTGCTTGCTCATGGTAGGAGAGTTGGAATAAAATGATCTTTAAGTTCCCTTCCAACCCAAGGCCTTCTGTGATTCTATGATCCCATGACTTGCTTTTTGCCCCTGGCTGTGGGCCATTCCAGGTGTGGGCTGCCCATAAGTCCCTGGGATGTTTCACTGATGTCTGCCAACAGGAGATGAACACTTGGAAGCTCATCCCTACTTTTAGCTTCTCCAAAGCCTTTCCCATGTGTTGCAAAAACCGTGATTAAAATTGTTTTTTAAATCAATGCTGATACCAAACTTACCCCAAAAAAGCTAAAGATATGGAAATGACTGAAAAAAGGGTCAGATTATGCTCTTTGGTTCTTTTCTAAATAGAAACATGTGAAGAGATGGCTACTGAAAATTGCTTTATTACACTTGTCAGTGAAACCTTCTCATACTTTCAGGAGAACACTACTTTCTTTTTTTTTAGTGTTTCAGTAAAGCACAGAAAGGGAAGAAAGGCTATGATCTTAGTAACATAGGGCATATTTGATCACTGCTCATGTTTTTCCCCACTTCTTTCAGAATTTGGGTGCTTTTATTATTTTCACAGGTGAAACAGAACAAATCCAGGAATGGCAGCATATTTTCCAGACAACACAAGCTTTTGCTTTTTATTTGGCAAAGCCTCCATACCTTCTTCTTGCAGCGGAGGGATGATTTTTAGGAAATTTACTGCAAAGGAAAGCTGAGAGAGAGAATTTCTCATCCATCCCTTGACAGCACAACTCGTAGGATGTAGCAAATTTCATACTCAGTTTGCCTGTTAGTCTTGAGGGCTTCAGAGGAACAGATTCTTTTTGTTGAGTTTACCAAGATGTTAAGCAGAAAAAAAGAGTCTGAGAACCCTGGACTAACTTGTTGTAAGGTCACATCTGCAGTGAGAAGATGGCATTAGGGGGAAAACAAAGCCACATCTAATTTTGGGGTGAGCAATTACAACATGGCCTGGCCAACAGCATAAAGAGAAAATAATGTAACCAAAGTATCACTTCAAATTGGGAAATGGTTTTATTCAAAGTTAATCAGCTGCCTCAATCAACTAAGAAAAAAATTATGCATGATAGTGGTGTGAAATTCCAAATCCTGGTCTGATCTCCCTTTGCAACTTGTTTTGTTTGCTGGTAACTGCAGCCAGCCACATGACTGGCTTTCATTAGAGAAGGAGTTTAGGGGATTCACAGATGAACAAGTCTGCCTGCAAATGAGTGTCAGTTTTACTTTATTTATTTGAGCTTTAGATGCTAGAGAAAGGTTATGCCTTTATTCTATGTAAGCAATAGCTTCAGGAAAGTCTACTGAACCTTTGAATTATCACAGATCTTTAATAAATCTATTCCAGCCCAGCCAACCCAGTTACAAAAAATTGTCCTCTACTCCTTAACAATGGACTAAGCAGAAAAACCCTCACTAAACTCATCAGTCATGTAGGTCATGTGTGGGAGTAGCAAATCCAGGAACTGCTTTGGTTTGGATGAAATTCCAGATTCCTCATAACCAATTCTTGGAATAGGGGAGAAAAGGTTGTTGCAGATCAGTGGCTAGTTTATTCTTGTCTTACAGCTGCACCAGCCATGTGAAGAGCTACAGAAAGATTTCGTTCCTCACACTGAGAACTAAATAATCATTCTTATAGAATTCAATTTAAGAGCAAGAAGGATTCTTCTTTGCTTCCAAAAAACCAGGGATATTTTGTCTCCCAGACTACTGGTCAGTGGTCAGACAAGACCTGCTCAAAATCCCTTTCTCACACATTTTGTGCTGGAAAAGCACAACTCACTTTTACCATCAGACATATGCAAGGGCTGAGCAGGAGGGAAACCAGGTGGGATGGAAAGATGCAGCAGATATGGTCTGAACCCTTATTTTGCTGGATGTATTACAAGTTTTTGGCCAACTAGAGCTCTGAAGTAGCAGCTGTCAGTTGTTCCAGTCTGCCTCATACATCGATGCCATATCAAATATCAAGAGGGACACCTCAGCTGTAAAAATGATAGCTTCTAGAAGTTGCTGAAATTTTAAAACCATAAAATAGCCACCACATAAAGGTATTGAAAGTTACATTCTAATGATGAAGTGTAAAAAAGCAGACAAGTTTTTATGCATCTCTTTGTAAGCTGAATTTCTGCATCTTTTAATGAAAAAACTCCTGCTTTTGCTTTTGGTGGCTTTTTATCCTGATTGCTATCTTTGCAAGCAGTGCTGTGGACAGTGATAGCCCTTTTTTTTAACCTATTATTCATCAAAGATTCTGTAACAAGATCTTAGTCACACTTTTACTGAACAGGCCTGGAAATAAAGCAAACTTATCTTTGCATAAATATTTAGGGTTTGCACGGATAGAGTGCAGCAGGAACTATTATCATATGATATAAACCAGACAGCTGAGTGACTGAGATATTAACTCTGAATTGCAAATTTAGATATAAGACTAATAATTTAAACACTCAAATTTCACTTTTGCATAGTAGTAATTCATTATTTACATTAGATTTATTTGAACTAATTGAATGTACACGAGGTGTGGGTATTTTCCCTGTGTACAAAGAGCAACCATGTTTTTGCAATGGGAATAATGCTGGGTGGTCTACAAAGAAAATAACCACCAAGAACAAGCCCAAATTCTCCAAGATAAATTACAGACTGCACATGACTGCTGAAAAAGAATATGATGTTGACCTGAAATGACACAGAAGTCTGCATCAGCTTGGAGCTGTGGTACATTTTTTTCTGTTGGTGAAGCCTTTGCTTGGTTTAATATTGAACTTGCTCAGAAAGTCTTGTCACCACTCCCTGCTTTCCTGTCTATCTTGTAAATCATTGCTGCTGTTAAGCACTTCTGCTTAATAAGTTCAAGTTAGAAATGCAGACTGCACCCTATGAAGCCTAGTGATAAACACTGAAATGTCAAGGAAAGAGTTCAGGGAGAGAAGCAAGGAATGGAGTGAGGACACTGTGATTAATCAGGAATGATTTACCTGGGCTGCCTGTGCTTACCCTGGACATTTCCTGAAAACACCTATAAACACTTGCTTGCTTTGTGACCAGCAGTTATGAGCTGCTCTGCTGGGCAGTATGCCAGCTCACAGACCATACTCAAAACAGCTACATTGCTGTGCTTAAAGAATACAGGTTTGCAATGTTTTCTTTACAAGAGCACTTCAGCATATTTAAAAGATTAAATGCTCTTAGGAGCCTTTAAGAAAGCATTAAGGGAAATGGAACCAATAACTGGGTTACATTTTAATGTATTTTGTAGAAGTTAGTGCCCAGCTGCCAAAACGAATATTATCTTTCCCCTCAGGTTTGTAAAGGGATTGGATTTGTTCTTTTCTGGCCCAGATGTGCTGCACAGCTGGAGAATAAACTGCTGCTGCAATTTGTGATGGATGATGTGCAAGGAGATCGGCCGAGGTGACCTCAAGGACCTCTTCCAGCCTCCAATTCCCTGGCATGCCAAAGGTGAAGTATCAAACACATCACCTGGGATGGCAAGTGGTGGAACAAAAAGGACACAATAAATGAAGGCAGGATCTGTACTATTGGAAGTCGCCCAGAGAAGATGAATCAAAAAATGGCCAGGTGGTTTAGATAGAAGAAGTTAGAAAGACAAATTGGATGACCCCTTAGGATCCCTTCTGTCTATTTTTAAGTGGTGTATGCCAGACAGCACACCAAACACATTTCAAGATCACAACAGGAGTTTCTGCTTCCCTCTGTGTGCTCCTCTTTGCACAACTGTCACACTCACAGGCACTAAACTCTTATATATGTTGGTTAGAGGAGTACTTTCGTTACAGATTCAGAAGATTTCCATGCACAAAAGACTCTAAGACACCAACTGTGATTGCAAAAGTGAAAAGCAATTCTATCACTCCCTGTAGCAAATGATACAGACCAACCCAGAGATGGCACACGGTGCTTGGTGACAGGGGGAGGCAGGTCAGGTACCTTCAGGGCATCCCCTGGATTGAAATGATGTGCATCTAGTTCTCCTCACCCCCTCATCCAGAACTAAGTCCTATGTCACCTCCTCAGGAGTGGAACTTTGCAGGTTGTGACATCTGCCAACACGTGGCCAAGTCCATGCCAACAACAGCTTCATTGCATATTGTTCCTCTTTCAGATGTCCAGTTGTCACCAATTAATACATTGTTCCTCTTCCTTCCAAATTCCCTCGGGTTTATTAATACATTGTTCCTTTTAGAGGTCGATTTCCCACCAGTTAAACAATATGATTCTGTTCATTGTCCTGTCGACGTGGAAGATCACAGACCAAATATGACATGACTCTGAGCCCTAACACAGCTTTTTAAAGATTCTGGTTGCCATTCCTCTCCATGTGGCTGGCAGCATATGGATATTTTCATGAAGACTTTCTACATGTGAAAAATCATCTTTTCTAAAAAGCATTCCTGAGAAATAGTTGATGCAGGCAAGAAGTATAATTGCCTGCTGATCCATTACACAGTTAAAAAAAAAAAAAAGATTTGAGAGAAAGGGACCCAAATAATAGAAAATCAGGCTCATCCTGGCACCAGGTTGAGTTTCTCAGCCAGCAGTGCTTCACATAGTGATTATTACACTGCCAACTCAACTGCCTGGTAAACCAGCAGCCTCTGCCATGGATGCTGTTAAGGTATATTTTTAAAAAGAGACTATTTGCAGGCAAATTTAAATTGACTATAATTTTTTAAAATGTCCTACTCTGTGAATAATAGTGCATTACCATTGTCAATGACAAAGGACCACACAGTGTTAAAAGAAGAGAATAAGTCTTTATGGGATTCTCCTTTGAGAAGAGTTAGTAGCTCTCAAAAGTGTGAGCATTTTTCTAGTTTATATGTATTCTGTTTGTCTTTATACAGTCTTTATACTGTTTCCCATCCAAGAGTTTTCCATAGAGTATCATTAGTCTGATGAAGAGGACTGGCCAGACCCTAATTTCCTGTAATCTTAGGGTAGGTTTTGATATTTGTAAATTAAAAGAAATAATCTGGTACTCCAAGCAGAGCTATAAAAAAATCTGAGCAATGCTATCCAAAGACCAAAGCATTTTCTTAGTTCCAATTAAATCAGACCAGAAGAAAGAGTCAAGTGTCCAAGGCCTGTATCTGGTCATAATTTTTCAGTGCCAATATAGTGGGGTCCTGATGATTAGTATGTTGCCCTCATTTCTTTAAACGCTATTTTAGTTCCTGATATGTTGAATCTTTATTAATATGATAATTGTTTAAAAGGCACTGACAAGGAACAAGAAAAATCAAGAAACATTAATCACACAGTCTATTTTTTAATACAGTAAATACACACTGAGTCACAGACTAGTTCTCTTTATCTAGGTCAATAGACAGGGGAAACTGCCAGGTTTTAGTGGAGCTGAGTAAGTAGAGGCTGCAAGAGGAAGCAGGAGGCAGCAGTGCAGGAACACCCATGGGGAAGGGGAGCACAGGGATGTTGGTCTCTGTCCCTGCCAGGGTGAAGAACTGCTCCTACACGGTATCATGTTTTAACATAATTTTCTGGGGTTTTGCCTGTTTTCCCCTAACCCTCAGCTTCCCCTGCGGGCACTTTTGCTGATCTTTCTCTCTGGATCTGAGAGCTCAAGTAATTGGTATTTATATACAGCTACATACATCACTTTTAGATACACCTTTAGTGACCTAAACTCTTCGACTTCTGTTGGAAGACAAAGGTAAAATGAATCATTGCTCTTTGTTTCTAGTAAATAAGCCTGCAGCTTTTTGTCACTGCCAGAATGGTGATGCTAACCTGTTATTCCGTGCTGGTGAATCATAGGATCCTTTAGGTTGGCAAAGACCTTTAAAATAATGAAGAACGTGCTCACATTCATCCTGACTCACCTGGGGTTGTGCTGTTTTCTTTCTCTGTCACTATTCTTTTCCATTAAATGTATATGGGATTATAAATCTATTTGAAAAGGCACAACCAAAAGCAAAGAGGCCCCCAAGTCAGTCCCATGAAAATCCTGACAAGTTTGCTGAGAGATGAAGTGCTTGCTGGGGTGGGCTGTGGCAGAAATGGATCAGAGGAGATACAGATGGCAAAGCTGGATTCCCCCATTCACTCCCTACAATTTATTCAGTCATTATTATACAATATGCACAGACACCAAATCATTAGACACGCACAAATATATTCTTAAATATTTTGAAAGCTTCTTGGAGAAGATTTGATACGTAGATCTAGATATGAACCATTTTACTTACTTGCCACTCTGTGAACCACAGCTTGAGAATGTTCAGACTCTCCCTTAAACATGATTTTTAATTACCAGCAGACTAAATTAATGACTGAGAAAAAGAAATAAATCTGGAAACATCCTTGGCTTAAAACATGGTTAGATAACAGGTTGTATAAATAAAAAAGATGGTGTGATAATTTCACCTCAGGTAAAGCATCAAGCTTTCTATATTTAGATCTTAATAAATCCAATTACTGAAAAATCCTTCTTCCTTTTAGAAATAGTAGTTTAGCTGGAATTTCAAAATTTCAAAATGCAGCTATTCCTTTGGGTTATTTAACCTGAGCTGGCCACACGAAATAAGCATTTTTTTTTATAGCATTTTCTTCAGCTAATATTCCCTGTCCCTTTTAGTTAAAATCTTTCAAGTATTTTAATTAAACAAAAAAAGCCTTGGTAATGCTTGGCAAATTGAGGTCCTAGTGGTTTGTTTAATTTATTCTGAGACTATTTGCTCATAATAAATAAAAATAGCACAGATTATTAAAACACATGGGGAAACCAGTGTCTCTGAACTTTAATAACAAATATTTTGTTGATAAGGACCCATGATTAATTATGTTTTATTACTCTACCAATCCACAAGGAATAGCAGTGCTCTAAAAAAGTTCTGCTACTTCTAGACAGTGTCTTCTGTCTGTGCAAACTCTACACAAGAAAATCCTGAACTAATCTGAGCCTGTGACAGGTGGTTGTAGGCACAAGGTGGTAGGATGGAGAAAGATGAATCCTCCTCACAAACGGAGAAACTTGGTCATAGGCTTGTCCCAGGTTTCACCAGTGCAATGGAAGAACAGTATTTTATCCTCACACAGGTCCTGTTGCAACATAATTTGAGGAACAGATCTGTTCTTCTGCTTCCTAATGGAAGCAAAATTAGAAAAGTATTTCCAGCTATTTCCTAGGAAGAGAAGGGAATCATGAAGAGCTATTTAATTGTAAATATCTAGACAGAGAAGAGATCTGACATAGTGGAACACGTTCACCCTTGCTAGCATGGCTGCTAAGGTAACAAGGAGCGCCTAAAATGAGGTCTGTGGGGGCTGGAGATGAAAACTGGAAAAGAAATGGAGCAATGAGGACCAAGGGGAAATATGTGGAAGGAAACTGCAACCTCTAAAAACAGTCTGTCTCTGTAAGATGGCTGGAGGCAATGGACACCTGCTAAAGCAAGGAAAACTGCTCAGAGACTGGGGTAACATCCTTCCCAGTGTGAGTGGTTTAGCATGGAATGAAGCCCAGAGAGCCTGTGAAATGTCCAGCCCTTGAAATCCTGAAAGCTTGGCTGGAACAGGACCTGAGCTCCTGAATTAAGCTTGAAAATGGGTCTGACTTCAAAGCTGGCTCTGTCCTGGACTGGGGGCACTGGAGCAGATGTCCTCTGGATCCTCATTCCAACCTCTGTTTTTCTGGGATACAGATCTGAAATGCTGCATTGGAACTGGGGAATTTGTGTCCATGTTTTGAAGAACTGAGTAATGGGCTGTCTGACAACAAAGCCAGCGACTGCTTGAACTGTATAGAGAGAAAAGCTGAAGAGGAAGGAAGCAACTCAAAGCTGGACTGAGATACAGCATTGCCTGTAAACCATGACAACTTTTTAGTGTTAAACTCTATCGTGTACCAGACCTGCTGCATTCAGATCCCAAAAGCCCAGTTGGTTTCATTGATGGTAGAAAGCTCCCACAACGTGGAACAACAAAGATAATCAGAACAGGGGAATAAAATCCTCATGTTGTTACTATTATTATTATTATCATCATCATTATTATTATTATATTTATTCTCATTCATACCAACACTTCTTAAAAAAATGAAGTGTCATTTGTGTTAAATAAAACATGTGTCTAAATTTGCTCATTATTTGAGCTTACATGTTATTTAAAAAAAACCCCAACTTTTATCAAAATCATTTCTGTCCATGACAGAACTTCTCTGTGTGTGTTGATTTTTTCAAATAGTGGAATGTGTAGAAAAATGTACATTTTCATATGGTACCCAGTTGGATTGACAACCATGGGGAGGAGGAGAAGAAAGTCAGAAAAATAATGAACTGAGTGATTAAGATGTACAAGGCTTTAGTGGGATTTCTTCTGAAATATAGGGTTTAAGTAAAAGTCTAACCTTTACAAATTTTCTATTAATTAAAGGAAAAATGTTACCAAAATCTAATTAAGAAGATTAGGAAGGTTATAACCTGATTTCTATGGAGAACAAAATGGAATATTGTCAGAAAAGAAAGAACCTACAGAGATGTATTTTATAGAGCTTCTCTCAGAAACATTAAAAAAAAAATTTAAACCAAATAAAATTTTCATAGTGAAACTAAGTGACCAGGCAAATCCTAACAAAAAATAAAGTTAGGAAGGTGTGGACATCTATCTTGGGCACTGTTTTCCAGAACCAGGTTTTATTTATTTTTATTTTATTTTTGTTTTCCTCCTGCCTCACTGCTGCATAAAAGTGGCTTTCTGTAAAAAAGCAAAACAAAGAGCAGCTTCCTTGATGCCAATACCTTGACCTTCTCATTAGCACCAGTAAAGTAAGAAAATGGAAGAAACTTATATCTAAATAAATTTATTTTTCTGATCTTTGACACTTTAGCCATTTGTATCTGTCGATGTTAAATTAAATGGAGTTTGTAAGGATGTCAGTCCATATTTTTTTTCAGTGTTCAGGAAAAAATCCAACAATTTCTAATTTTTTTTCTCCAAATACTTCTGTGCAGATGTTTTTGTTTCTTAAAGACCTCCATGTAGCCACACTTCTATAATCTTTTCTTCTTTTAGGAAGAAAAATCCAACACTGTGGAACTTCCATTGAACTAATATTCTAATATTCTCAGCTGGCATGAAACTTGTCTGTCTTCCAGGTCTCATTATGTGATTACTCTTCAGATTTATCTCTGCTGCTCCTGATGTTCCAGCTGAGGCTGGAGGTGACTCCAACTTCTCTCCTGGCTTTTTACCAAGCCTGGGGATCTCACCACAATCTAGAAAGAAGCTGACACCTGTCAGGGGTCACACACTCTTCTCAGAGGGTTGACCCACAGAAAATACTGCCTCCTGCATCTTCTTCCAGCTCTCAGTGAATATAATAAGTAACTAACAGATGGAATGAATGCATCACCTAATTATAGTATTAATATTATGCAAGCACATAAGTACTGGCCGTGGTGTGCATGGAGATAAGGCTGAGGAACACAGTTTTTAGCAGAGAGTGAGCTGGATGTCTTCAGACATAACTTATCATAATCCAAAGACGTGATTTTTTTAAACACATTTCATATAAAAGAGAGCACAGGGCCCTTAGGTCAGATACACTGATTCATCTGTAGTTGATTACTTAAAAAAAATGGGAAGGACTGTTCAGTGGGATTCCTGCAGCACATCAGCCAAGCAGAGATTACGTCATTTAAATGTGGAAATTTGATGCAGGGCCATTTAAAAGGCACAGAAATCCACACACAGGGATCAAAGCATGGGGTCTTCAGACCTCGTCAGGTATGTGTGTATACAGGGAGCTGAATTTCACTCCATGATGGGCATAACTTTTTGCTTTACATCAAGTGTTGGAAATTCCTTAAATTTACTAAAGTTCAGGGTCAAACTTTGTATATTCCAGCTCTCTTCCTCTGAAGAACAGAACAACTAGGTGTGTAATATCAGGAAGAAATGCAGATGCTTTAGGAATATTTACACCTTTATGTGCTATCCATGTGTTAACAAAGTTCCCAGCTATACCTTTGACTTGCCCTGTGCTTGGTGCTATCCAGGAGTAACTGGATGCCTGTTTAGCCACTCTTTGACTTGGTTCCTCTGCCAGCTACTCTGCCATTTATTTCTCAGAGCTTTTTAACAAGGACCAAGCTATTAACACATTGCATCTGTTGGGCAGTAATAGCAAGGGATGCCAAGTGCCAAGTCTGAGCTCAACAGCATCATTTGCTGAAGTCCAGAGCCCAGCTTTTATGGAAGCTGATTTATTGTCACTGGGCAAGGATACAGATCAGGGAATTCTCTTCACAGTCTGGGCCATTTCATCTGGGTTAACCCCTTAATTGTTGAGAAAGGAAAATGTGTGAATACCTCAAAATCTCAGTATCCCAAGGCTTCTAACAGGTGATAATCCACTCAATTCCTTTTTTTCCTTTTATTGCCTTTACTGATTAATAGCAGAGAGAGCCTAATTTAATCCCTCTTCATCATGCACTTCAATGGAGTGAACTTTATATAATGGACCAAAACTCCTTCCCACTGTTCTGGCACCAGTGGTTGTGTCACCCAGAGCATCAGAGTCCTCCCGAATCTCTTGAATGGAAAGCTTGAGTGGGGATATAAAAAATCACCATATAGGATATATTGTGGTATGGAAATCCTTGAGAGTACATGGAATTTGAAATAACCTGTTATAATCTGGTTGCTTTCCTCAGTAAATGTTTGAAGCAAAGTTAATTAGCCTACTTAATGAATTTAGCAGCACAGTTTTACTGTCCTCAGAAATGTATAGGCAAACATTTACTAGAGATATTAGATTTACTAATAGATGCTTAATGTTTACTGGTGAATCAGAAGTCCTCGGGAAAGTCTATCAGCTCTTAATCTTTGACATTCCTACAAGGATGTATCCTGCAAAAGCTAAACCAAACATTTTATTCTGAAGGAAAGAAAAAACATAACATAAACATTGTAGAGGAAGTTAGAACTAGAAAATAACACCAGGTTCACTAAGTATCTGCTTCCAGAATCCAGTTGCTGAGATAGAGACAGCAGGCACTGGAGTTGTTAATCACCCCCTAGAATCACACCCTCACTGCTTGTGATCAGACTTGGCTCAAGTATTTTTTTATTTTCTTACAATACTGCATGTTCAAGGCAGCCAAAATTATTTGCAAAATTGATGCAGTTGGTCTCAAATCTTCTGACATCCTAAAAGGACATTATCGTTTCCTAAATACTGAAATGCACTGGTTTTATTTCTATTTAGTAGGACCAGGGAAGTTCTCCTTCCCTTGTATTTGGCACTGGTGAGGCCACAGCTCGAGTGCTGTGTCCAGTTCTGGGCCCCTCAGTGTAAGAAGGATGTTGAGTTATTGGAACATGTCCAGAGAAGGGCAACAAGGATGGTGAAGGGGCTGGAGCACAAGCCCTGTGAGGAACGGCTGAGGGAGCTGGGGTTGTTCAGCCTGGAGAAGAGGAGGCTCAGGGGTGACCTTATTGCTGTCTGTAACTACCCGAAAGGAGGTTGTAGGCAGGCAGGGGTCGGTCTCTTCTCTCAGGCTCCCAATGACAGAACGAGAGGACACAGTCTGAGGCTGCGTCAGGGGAGGTTTAGGTTGGATATCAGGAGGAACTTTTTCACAGTGAGAGTGATCCCCCACTGGAATGGGCTTCCCAGGGAGGTGGTGGAGTCACCGTCCCTGGATGTGATTAAGGATAGCTTGGATGATGAACTTAGTGGGATGGTTTAGGTGGTTTAAATGGGTTAGATGGTATAGATGTTAGACTGATGTTGGGTAGGTTGTTAACCTAGGTAAAGGTTGGACTTGATGATCTCCATGGTCTCTTCCAACCTTATTAATTCTGTGTGTAATTTATATTGCATTTCTTTGGAAAGAACATTTCTCAGATGTACACCAGATAATTTGGTTTGCCTGGCTGGCCAGCTATAACCAGTCCCTCTGTAGTTAAAAAGCAATTAAAATCTTAAGTATCTTTTCACCTTTTTTGCTTGTCTTAGAAATACTTTTTCAATAAAATACTTAAATGCAGGAATGGATATACTATCCATCTGAACTTGTACTCAAATATATCAAAGCAAGGTGATACACTAAAGCATTTTGCCATCGCTGCTTTTACTGGTTTCTGTTACCTTGGATGCTAATTCTGTATTCTTCTCATGTTCAAATCTGTCAATCTGCAACTGAGATACTCAGCTATGAGTAGTATTGGAGTGATTTATCTTTCCTTCTTCTGTGGCATGATGAGGAAAAGAAAGGAATCCTCCAATTTTTTTAATGAGAAATTTGGCCTCCAACAATCAGTGCAAGTTTTCTTTTACATTCTAATTTATGTTTTGCTTTTAATGATGAAGGTTTACAAGTGAGTGTGTTTCACATCAGCACATAGACAGCTTAGAGACTTCTGTAATGCAGGGTTAAAGACTTTGGTTAGGGAATGGGCTCTGTCTTATTAATGCTTTATGCTGCATTCTGTCTTTATGAAAAAAAAATGTACTTACTGCCTTCTCATTGTTATAGCCACTTAAGCACAAAAGAAACTAATTAAAAATGGAAAGCGTGGTACTTTATATAGCTTTCAGAAGTATTTTCATAAGCTGCATGGTGACTCATGTTTTATAGCACTGGGTAGCTCAATATATGTATTTTTAATGATTTGGAAAGCACTCATAAAATAGTGCCACTGTCTTGTAATTGTTCATGACTGCATGTAAAAGGAAGCCATTATTTCCAAGGAACTGTAAAATGAACTTGCTTAGAAGTATCTGCATAGTAAGGTATTTATATTGCTGTCAGTACAGTCAGAAACTTTTTATTATGATTTCAAGCCTTGTGTATTATTGGGTATGATGTGGGGGTTTTTTGGGTTCCTGACACTCAGACACCCACACAAGAATTTAATTCACCTAATCCTAGTTTTGCTTGGAGGTCTTGGGCACAAACAACCAGCTGAAGTTTGATGAGTTCATATATCAGGTGAGCTGTGATAGTTGTCCAGAGGCAGATGAAAACTGAGTCACTCATCACAGGCTACAAAACTACACCTACACAGTTAATGTGTCTCCAGTGATGAGAGATTTTCAGCTTCAGTAACTTGACTGTTTATCTGAGTGCAATCTGTGAGTGTGGGGTTTTTGCATGAGGGCCTGTCCTGCAGTTCTTCCTACAGGAGAATAGTCATCACCAGTGGGGGTTAGTGAGAATACAGCACAGTGACAGGGATAAGAGCTATTTTGCCAAATACAGATGGACTTATCCAGGCTTTTGGCACTTGCCTCTGGCTCAGCTCTGTGCCTGAGCCCACATGAGGGTCTGTCAAGGCTACAACACACCCAGCTTGCTCATTTACCACTGCCCCAGAGCAAGCAGCCCCTGCTGCTGGAAAAAGAATTTTCTTACATCAGTGAGTTTGCACTTCTGAGGATCTCACTAAAATCTCTTCAACTCACTTATTTTCCCTACTTACTTATGGTTTTTTTTTCTTTTACCACAGATATAAATTGTCATTTCTATCTTGTACACACACAAGATAAGAGAGAGAAAAAGCATTATTATTGCTCTTGAACTATATCCTTCAGTTCTATCAGGTATTCTGAGTTGAAGTATTCACAAACGGCTTGATATAAAGGAAATTTGCACACGGTGACACGAGCCTTTCTTGGAGGAGCTATTGTCATGCATAAATCAATGGACTCACATCCAAGGTGCAGAGAAATTCAACTAGAGTTCTAAATTTCATCTTTTAAAAATTGAAGTAGGATCAAATGAGATTTCCCATGGTCTTTGGCTCATTATCTGGTTACCCAAACAGAAGTATAACAGCAGCTGACTTGCTGAGTACAGAGTTTGCAATCACTCAGGGCTGCCCTGCTTCTCTGCTGGTTTTGCATGGATTAAAATCCCTGCTGTCATGGAATCAGATGCTATAAGGCAGAAATGATTAAAACTGACAAGTACAAAGGCCAAATGTTTTCCAGATACAAATCAAACAGATCAAAATTGAGCATCACAGTTATTTCCTATCCAGGGTTTCAAAGGCTGCCAGAGCAACTGGGTGGCCAAGTTGGAGCAATACTTTCTGCATCCTCCATGCTGAGGATGTGGCAGATTTGCTCTAATCCAGTACAAGTCTGGTTTTTCAATGCATTGATCGAGGGCAGAAGGGGAAATACAACTCTGCCATCATTACAGCCATCACCTGCAGTCCCCCACATTGAAAATGCATGTTGAGCACAGCAGAAGGCACAGGCTGGAGACAGGGAACAGCTGAGAGGGTAATCTGGGATGTTCAGGTAGGGTTTTACAAAGATTTGAATTCATGACACTGCTGACAGGGTACTCTCCACTCTATTTTGCATCTCACTGTCACTAGCAGGTTTTCAGTCTTCTTTTGTGTGCTCTGGGCATGACCTAATTTACAATTCCAAAGTACTCTCTGGTGTTTATACACTAAAGTCAGTTCATTCATTTTTGTGATAAACCATTGCAGTAACTTTTCATATCCAAAATATATTGAACTTCAACAAAATACTAAACTATACTGTTTTTATTATAGAGCACAGATGCCTGTAGAAACACCTTTCCTTTTGATGCCTCTCTCTGATTTACATGTCTCTGGTACTGTGGTTAAATGATTAGACAGTAAAACAGCTTTTTCCCTGCCATTCATTTGTGTTCCTTCTTTCATTTATAAAATACTTTTTGACTTGTCAAGTGGTCTATTTGATGTATTTGTGTCCAGCTATTCTGAGAGTTACTAGCTGAGAAAGGAAATAGCTAAAATAATAACTTTTTCAAAAGCACAGAAGGGAAATCAGACCCTTTGTAATAATATTAATAAAAATTATGTATTTTGGCAATAAACCCTGGAAATAGATTTTGTCTCCATTTTCAGTACTTCATAGCCTAAACACATTATCATGCCTAATTATTAATTGATAACTGTTCACTGGGTAACCTCTCTGTCAATTTTTCTGTGCACTTGCAGAACCTACCAAACTTGTTATTCAGCCCATGTACACTCTGCAGTATTACGAGATCATGATTACCCAATTTTCCTCCCATTTACTTTTAGTTTTATCCTAAGTGAATATTTTTAGGCTAATCAGTATCTGTTAAATCAAAGCAGCAATTCCCTCTCTCATCAGCTCATGAAAGACTTTCATTTTCAACATTCAGCTCTGCATATCAGAAGAACCACCTATACTAAATATAATTTCAGGAATGTTTGTCATTTGAGGACAGAATATTCCAAGAACTTTTTTTCTTTATAGCTTTTCATCTACAAATCTTTGTGAATATTTTAAATGAAAAATGAAGCATTTTGGTTGTAAAATAGTTTTGTCCAAAGTCCAGTCTGGTTGAAATCCATTTGCAAGGGGTTTTTTTTGCATGGAGACTTGACACAACTCCTGTAAAGACAGGAACTCTGAAAACCTGGGAGTACTCTGCTAATGTCAAAATGAAATCAGTCAATTTAATTAACCAGTGCAGCCAAATGGAGTAAAGCTGTGCAAAACCAATATAACTGGTGCAAAGCCCCTCACACAAATGGATCCCTGAAGGTTGTGCTGGGACACAGACAGCCCTGTGCTGTGGGCAAAGAAAATTTGTGCAGCTGGCAACCTGAGCTTGGAATTCATTCACAACATTCCAACTTTGTCCTCTCAAAGACTACACTCACCACCTGCACAGAGCATATAAAGGAGGGCTGAGAGCACAGCCCCTCTCCCTACCTGCAGAATCACATCCTGATTTGGAAAGGACCCACAAGGATCATTGAGTTCAACTCGTAAAGAGAACAAAATCTAATTCTTACTTACTGAGATGGCTAACAACTGCTGTCAGACCCCTGAAACCAGACTGTAAATACAGAACTACAGCTACTAGTTTATGCTGAATGCCTGAAATTCACAGATACACAGATTTTAAGTGTAGAGTGATACATTTTTTATATACACGGGAGAATATGCAGTGTGAAAATTACCAAAAATGGAAAAAAAAAAGAATCATGGTTTGAAAGCTGATTTTTAAGGGCTTTAAGCATTGCTAGATTTCAGAAAATGATGAAAAGTGTCACAGAACTGGGCTCCTGAGGGGCTGTTGACCCCATCTAACCAAGGAATGAAAACCAGCTGTATGACAGGGTGGGTTAGAGATCTGCACCTCTTGGCTTCTCCTCTTCATACTTCGGCATCTAAAGATTTATGCAAAAAAAAAAAACCACAGAAAGAGGAAAATTGAAGGATTTGTTCCATTTTTTTGTCTTGCAGCTGTTCAGACTTAAAAGGCTCTATATCAACAACTATGATACTTATACAAAATGAAATGATTCAAAGTTGCAGCATTACCTTGTCCTATGACTGCAGATGGCAAAAAAACTTTCTTCATCCACAGCTCCTCGCAGTGCAATTAAGTTGATGGCAGCTCTGACTGGAGACATCATGAGATGAGCAATAGTACTGGTTCTGTGATAAATCTCAAGGATTTGTGCTGAGCTGGTGGAACTAGTATAACACATTTCAGGTGATGGATGTAAGTGATGCAAGGAATCCCAGCCTGGAGCATGTAACTGCCTGTGAACTTGCTGAGTGTTTCTGCCTGTGGAGATCCTTTTCAGAGCTCAGGGCACCTGCAGGCTGAGGAGCTGGGGGCTGCATTCCACATGTAGCCATAGCCTCACTGCATGGCCTCAGGTGAGTCTGTGCACTTTAATGTGTCTCAATTTCAGTCTTCATCTTGTCAAATTTGTAAATTATTAACAGCAGGTTCCTCCCCCTCCCCAGTCTAAATCAATGAAGGCCTTTCTTGTATTTGGTCTTCATTACACATTACATATATATTCATAAGAATACTCCATAAATTTGGTTTTATATTATTAGGAATTTTTTCTTAGTCTGCTTAAAGACAAAGATAATGACAATATAAACAGAAGCACTTTGAGAGAAAAAAGGTGTGGTGCTATTATCTGAATGTTTTCCATTTTCCCTTTCATTAACCTTCTCTTATACAAGACCTGCTGCTATGTCACTTTGTGTAATTTACTGATGAGACAGAAATGCACCCTTTTCCCATCCCTTGGAAAGGGATTATATCCATGTTTTCAGAAAGAAGTACAGATATGCAGACAAGTCTGTGCCCAGGTGTCTTTCAGTGCTAGGAATTTTGTGAAGGGACATTTGCTGCAGAAATTTAACTCTGACAGAAGGACCAGGCCAGGGGTGCTCCCATCAGCCTTGCTGGGTTGCCAAAACTAAACCTGTGAACAATGTTGTGGTACCCAGCTTTCAGTCTTCAGCCTCATGTGTGAATCTGGTGTGGTAACTGCCCAAAACTCCATTTTTTCTAGTTTCAAGTAACATATTTGCCAAGTGAGTGCATGTTGGAGGTGGTGAAGGTTGCTGTTGATCAATTTGTAGCAACTGCCACAGGCTGCCTGGACTCGTGATGAGCCCAGATATCTTTGAAAAGCTCAGAATAGTTCAGATATAAGCCCTGACCATGAGGTTCTGATCTCAGTCTTCTCATTATGGCATTTTAGGACACCCCAGATCTTGCAAATTAAGTCTCCAGTGGCCATGAAGCCTTGGTGCCTTTAGCAAGATCTGGCAGCACATGGAGATCTAATTGCAGTGCTTGGACCATGGCACACACGTCCTTGAAAATCACTTCCAGAGCTACACTCCAACTCCACTGCAGCTGCCCATACCCACAACCTTTTTTACTTCTCAGATGTGCAAGGATGTGGAACAAAGAGACAAGGTCTGCTTTGATTGTGGGGACATGAAGGTGGTTGGATCAAAGCCCTGCGAGTTCCTCTTATCTCCCTTACACAGAAGCAGCACAGACTCTGCAGGTTGCAGAAATCAGAATGATACTCCTAATTCTGGACTTACTGAAGTATTTGAGAAAATTCATGAGATCTGGTTCCATTTCAAACGTGCTGGTGAATATGCTATTTATGCCACTAAGCTTCGTTTTGCAAATAATTTTATCCATCTCATGGGTTTCATTTTTTAATCAAATTACCTGACACAAAGCTACAGGTTAAGATGGCATAAAGAAAAATTGGTTCAGTTTTTTGACAAAAATGAAGATCAAATCTGTATTTGCAACACAAATCCAAAATCCACCCAGATAATTTGAGCCCCTTCCAAATTTCCCATCAACTTCACGAATTTCAGGATTTGGCTGTTCCTCATCACTTCTTTCAAAATAAAACATGTAGGTGCAAGGCTTTGAATCACATTAGTCAGATCCTTATTAAGAAGGTGGTTGAAAGTTTGATAACTCTGTATGACACAGGTCATCAGGAGAAGGCCATGGAGATACCCTGGAGAAGCTGTTTAAAACAGTTTACATCCAAATACAGTACCTCACAGCACAGAACTGATGAGATGCATAAACAATTCTTAAGTAATGGATTAAAAAACATTTTACATATAATTATACAAGAACTACACCTCTCTTACAAAATAATGAAAGAACATTTCCAAATTTCTGTATATATAAGAAAGCAGAAGAACAAAAACTGAGATCTGAAATAAACAAGTCACAGCATGAGACTGGAACTTGGAGAAGTTTTTTTGAAGAATAGAAAATATCAAATAAAACATTATAAAATATTCTTGATTCAAATATATCTCAGACTGGAAACTTTATAAAGGCAACAAAACAGTCTTTGTTCTGTTAGCATGATGGACAAAGTTAAATATTTAATGATGTTAAATGTGACTAACTGAAAGAAATTAGACATGAAAGACTTAAATTAAAATTTTCAATAGCCTGAAAATTGAAGGTTCATCTGTTTGTTTTGTACTGGAGTCCTTATCTGCAAGTCCAAAAGAGCTGAGGAGGATTTAACTCTCTGTTCTAATACGAGTGTGTCATCAGAAGCAAAATTATCCATTTAGAATATGTTGGCAGAGGGTTCCAAGGGTCTAAATCATGCACTCACAAGAGCTCCAGGTGCATTTTTAAAACTCCCTTATGAAACTGGCTTTCAGCCCTTTGTCAGTTCCCTTTGCAGATTTTAAACATGTTCTTATAGATTATTAAAGGTGTCTGTGTTTATTCTGGGTTAAACATATAAGCTTTGAGATATTCTTGGACTTGCTGGCAAATCATCATTGCTCACTTGATACCACTTCTATGACCCACGTTGTGATGATTTAAGGCTCTTCCTAAGATCATACTCCCCATACAACTGTTTCCTGATTTTATGATAATATTCCAAAATCTCCCTATCAAGTGTATTTATTAAAGTAAAAGAGGAAAGGATTTCTTCTACTTAAGCCATAAAACAAAGTCAATAAAGCTAATTATCCAGTGCATTTATATAAAATTTTAATTTCATGTTTCTCAGTGTTTAATTCCTTTATAAAGTTCTCAGAGAGCAAGTAACCTTTAGTGTACTCTTCCTTCTGCAGAAGAAACATCCATTGTTTTTGGAGTTACTTTTAAATCCTAACACTGAAAGCCCATATTTTCCCATGAGCTATTGTTTTATTGGTCTGTTCTGTGGTAACTTTTTCTTGAGCCCTCCTCCCTCTGGAAACATCAGCAAAACTTGCTTTAAAGGGACCTGCCAAGTGCTGAAGGATCAGACTGCCAGCCCCTGAACCCAGCACATCTCCCAGTGAGGTTTGTTCTCTCACTTACTCAGCTATGCCACCAGGACCTGGAGCCAAAAGTTTTGTGCATTTTATTCAAGCTGAAAGCAGCCTCAGGGCTCAAGTTGATTCAAATCAAGTGTTGGCTGGTTTCTGTTTGTCCTAAGAAGCTTCTCCAGGCTTCATTTAAAGGTCACTTCTCTGCCCTGAGCGATGCTGTCAGTTCTCTAAAAAAGACAACATAAACTGTGTAGAGAGCCTGGGAAAAGGACAATTTCATAGTGTATGAGCCAGCAGGCTGTACTTATGGGCTCTAGAGATTGCCCCATCCCAGTTTTACCACTATGAAGCAGAATAAACTCCATGGATTTGCTTTCTTACCTGGCATTCTATATTTTAGTGAGCTAAAGCCACACATGCAGTGCTTGCTAGTCAATGTGGGATCCACAACTGACTGTATTAGGTGAACAATACCAGCAAATGTTTTGCATACAGACTGTTAATCTGAGCGAGCATGTACCTCAAAGAAAAGTTTTCTTTACCTGCTTATCATTCATCATCAGAAACACATTGCTGTGCACTGCTGTTCTCCTCACACTGGGAGCAGAAAGGGGCAGCACATCCCCTTTGCTCAGTGCTGGTTAGCAATAGGAATGGGAATTTGGAAGGGAAATGGGAATTTGCAACAGTGCTGCACTGCCAGCATGGAGGGGGGATGTCAGCTCACTGTGTGCAGTTCTTATATTTGAGCTGATTCTTCAACAACCACAGTCAGTAAAACATTTTTAGAGAGCTTGTAGGTAATTAGATTAATGAGTTGACTTTCCTCAAACACACGATTTGCAATAAGCCTTTCTGCTCATTTCTTTATTGACTGGCACAGCAATAACAGCTATTAAACTTCACTCAGCCATCAGGTAATGCAAACATATTTTTGTCGTGGGATGCAGTCAGAAAGGTCAGGCACACTCTATTGCTGCAGTGCATATATTTTCTAAGACAATTAGCAAACTCAAGTGGTATTAATTAGGAAGAAATAGGACTCTAACAACAGATCAAGTTATCTGTCACTACACTAGAGTTCTCTGAGGTATGGTGACCACATAAGGATTGTTTTGTGGGGATTCATCTAACCCACAGTATTTCTATTCCTAGTGAGATAAATCAGCCAATCCTCAGGGTAAAAATCCTGGTCACTCTGAGGAACCAGAGAAGCAAAGAGTTAGAAACATCAGTTGCCTTGTGCAAAGCATCTTATTCACTTCATCCCAATCCAGCAGCTGGAATTTGGGTTTTAATCACGGAAACCTCTGTCAGTGTCCTTTGGTGATTCCCAATTAACTGCTAAGAGAAGCAAATTTCACCAACAAAAACACTGTGAGTAGAAGATTGTGGAAGTAGCAGAATGGTAGTTAAAGTCTTGGGCAACATGTGCCAGTAAGTAAAGAGTGCAAGTACCATGTGCTGTGAGCTACAGTTGTTAACAAATCAGTCAGAAAACAACTTATTTCTGACAATATCTGGTTTTGAGGCACATCCTGTATTTTTAACAGTACTCAGTTAACTCAGAAACATGAATTTAAATACTAAAAATCTGTTCCAGGAATTTGAAGGCCCATATACTCATGAATACAAAATATGTCCTTTAAATGGAGCTAAAAAAGTACTGATACTTTCTTCAGTTTCACCAATTAAATTGAATGGGAAAAAAATCTTACAACATTGTCTAAGCAAGTCCTTTCTGAGATCTTACTATGATGAGAAATAGAAAAAGCCATGTAGAAATGTATATAGTCCAGAATTAGATCCTGACCAATCAATCAGCACCTGCAAGGCAAAGGGACCCAGTCAGTGCCTCCAGACTGAGGACTATAAATGCAATAGAAAAATCAGAATTACTCACTGATGAGGTCTAAGCAGAACAGGCACATGGGGGAATTTCATTAACAGTAGCAGAAGGAAGAACAAAGGCAGCAACTGACAGTCCTATGAGTGCAGAAATCCAAGAATTTGACAGGAAAGTCAGGCAAATCACAAATCCCCAAGCCAGACAAACTGCGGCACAGTTGGCTATCAGAGGGGTTAATGACAACACTGACTCCTTCCACCAGCTTTTGCAAAGCTGCAAGGCAAAAAGCATCTGCTGTAGTGTGCTGTAAAGCAGCAGACAGTGTCAAATTTTGCAAAGCAGGATTGGGGTTGGGAGCACTTATTTTTGAGGAAAGCAATAAAACAGATACTGCTCTGTCATGAATGTGACATATTTGATGAAAAGCAGAAAACTGTTCGCACAAGTGACTATCGGTTGGAGAATAGCAGCATCCTGCCTGTGTGATGGTGTTGGATGCTGGGGTGTGTTCCAGGACGGGGCCAGATGCCTCAGGCAATAGAAAGGCAACAGCAGGGACATGGAGAGAGAGCTCTCACTAAAACATGGCATCTAAATACATATTGAGGGGGGAGTTTAGTGAAATATGTTGGCTGCCATGTTGATGGACAGAGTGAGTTCTTTAGAAAAGCAGGGGAATAAAACATCCCATGCGACAAGCAAGGATGGATTCCAAGAGCTGGCAGAGATCAGAGCTGAAGGGATCTGTGTGGGCCCTGAAATATATATCCTTTGATGCTCCTGCTGGGATGTATCCATTTGAGCAGAGGAACACATCCTGCTCTCTGCAAAGGTAAACGTTCTGAGAGAGAATGAAAATATCTAAATGCTGCACATGACTGAGTTTATGGATGGCATCTCTAAAACTATGAAAAAATAATATCAAAATCATAGTAGCTATTTTTGAGCTATGCTTGATATCCCAAAACCCCCCAGAAAGCAGCAAGGCAAGCAGCATAACAATAGAGAGGAGACAAATATACCAATAATGTCAAGTTGGTAAAAGCAGCTTTGGAAAAGGCCTGAGCTGCTAAACTTCATCAGCAATGGAAAATTTTCTTGACAGTTGTCAAAATGCTTTTAAAGCAGCACTGCAGCATTTTATCACAGCTGATACCAGCCTCAACACCCCAGAGATGAGCTGGGTGTCTGTATGAGTAGCTTGCTCTCACTGACCTACTTACACAGCAACAGCATATGCGACTGTCACCTCTCATTCAGGCAGTTGTCAGGGAAGTCCCCCAGCAGCACAGATCTCCCAGCAGATCTGGAGAGGGTGAGTCCTGCAGGAGACACGGGCTGAGCCAGCAGCACTGCCCTCCAGGCACTGGCTGGGCTGGGAAGGGTCATGGGAGGGCTCTTGCAGAATTGATGCTGGGAGTCATGAGACCTGACAGAGGGAGCATGGAATCACAGAGTGATTCGAGTTGGAAGGGACCTCAAAGGTCATTCAGTTCCAACTCCCTGCCATAGGCAGGGACACCTTCCACTCAACCAGATTACTCAGAGCTCCATCCAACCTGTCCTTGGACACTTCCAGGAGTGGGGCAGCCACAGCTTCTCTGAGCAACCTGTGGCAGTGCCTCCCCACCTTCATAGAGAAGAATTTCTTCCTGATATCCAATCTAAGCCTACTCTTTCTCAGTTTAAAGCCATTCTCCCTCTGCTGTCAGTCTCTCTGAAGCATGCAAAGCACACCTTGGTTTGAGGGTCACAACTCCATCACTGCAACACAGGACTGACACAGGATGCTTCAAAAATAGGCAGCTGTGCTTATAAGCAGCAGTAGGGCAGGTTATCCAAACTTGTCTAATGGCTACAAGAAATTGCTTCTCCTAACCTTTGTATGGTGCATTAGGTGAGTCTGCAGTCCCCAAGGTCACCGTAGAAAATGTTAAACTAAGGATTTTAGTTAAATCTGAGGGATACAAACTTCAGGAAGCTGGTACAACTACATTGCAAGAATTGCAGCCAAAGCAAATTACATTTATTTCCTGACTGTTATGTACAAACGACACAGAACAGTACAGACAAGATGGTACTAGCAAAGATTTATAGGCACCAAATTTCTGCATTTCATGAATGATGGGTTTTATGAAAGCTACTGATGTATTTTGCCTGAAAAGGAAGATCAGGTGGTCTGTGCCTTCTTGAAGGATTGAGCCCTGAGCAAGATAAAGGATAGCTGGCATCTCCTGGGGGGATTTTTGCTGGGAAGCAGCAATCAGTGATGACATGTACACTGCATTTAATGAATGCCAGCTAAGAGATACCCCAAAGTTTAGGAAGTCTCCACTGACAAAGAGCTGACAGGATGAGGACACATCCCACATGGAAAATGTTTTTTTTACCCTATAAACATAGTTGAACTGTACCTCTGTGAAACAAGGCATCCCCCAGGTTTCCCATGTGTAGTCTAAGCTGGTGTTTTAAACAGAATAATTCTGTGTAGGTTATTACCTATGTAATTCTCCAGGTCTAAACTTAAATCTATCCCTGTCCATCACTGTCAGCCCTTATGTTGTATTTATGTGGAGTTTTTGCCTAATTCTCAAACAACCCAAGGCATAAATATGATTGAAAGTATAAGCAGGAGTATAAATATGTGGCAGAATATCCAGTCTTTAGGTATTTCATAGGTGTACATTAAAAGCTTCTTTGAAAGGAAAAGAAAAATCTCCTGCAAAAATACCCCTGTCAGTGCAGGAACTGCTGATAAACACTGTCCCTGTGGGAGATGCATTGGCCTTTCCCAGAGCATGGTGAGCTACCAGAACAGGGCACGAGTAAGAACACTGTCAGGGGCTTAGGATACAATCAAAAAGGACACAGATCCCAAATTTTGTTGGTTTAAGAATTTATAGATGTTGCTTAATAAGAAAATTGTAATAAGAACCGTAATGATGCCAGGTGCTGAGGTAATTTTATTAGTATCAGGTCTAAATGAATATAAATTTAGTAGTTGGTTCAGTTTTACTCTACAATTTGGAATAGGCTCACAGATAATTTATGAAAAAAATTACTTAGCATGTTAATTCTTCAGTACAGTGGGTAGATCTCCCTTGAGAGCTCGTGAATCCAGAACATAAAGCCACTTAAATTCTTTTTGCTGACTAAATTACTACATAAGGTACACACTTATTTGCTTGTGTGTATTACCAGGTTCAGAGTGATGAATTATAATGTGAAAAAGCCTCAAAAAAACCATTATCTTCTGGTAGATAAAAATAGGTAGGAAAAAGTACAATAAAAATTCTTTATGATAGATTTGGTAATAGAGTTTTCTTTCTAGTTGCAAGTTTAATCATTGAGTTATGTAGATTAATGGATTTTAAACATGAAAAAATAACACCAACCCATCAATTAATTAGATCTTATATTTTAGAAAGGCACACATAGCTGATATATAGTCTTCAAATAGTGGTGATATTACTACTATTAATAGTTAACAATCAGAAAATTTTAAGAATATACCTCTCCACTTAGGAAAGTGGTATCAGTTTAATTATTTCTGCCTCAGACTTTCTACCACCAGTTCTTGGTCCAAGCTTGGTTTTTACTTTAGAGATGCTTCATCCTCAGTAGGAAATATCAGATTGTAGGACCTTCAGCCTCTGGTTAAATCTCCACCCTGATTCCCTTTATTTATTTGTTTCTTTTTCTTAAGCCTGTGGCCATGCCAGTCTCTCTCTCACAATGCTTAGGTAGGTGTCAATGCATGGTGTGCCAAAAGTTTGCTATCCCTGGTAGTAAAGGTTTTTGAAAGATTAAGGTTTTGAAAGATTAAGCTGCTGCTTAACCTGCTCTGGAATGCAAGAGCTGCATTACTACAGTGCTTGATATGCCATTGGTCATTAAAATTCATTAGTAAAGACAAATGTGGGTTATTTCCAAGTAACTGATCCATAGTCTTCCTTAGGTATTTCCAGACTAATCCCTTAGTAGATTTCAAATTAAATATAGGATCTATGTTGGATAATTCATGACGAAGTAACATAGAGGAAATAAAAGCCATTCGTACATTAAGTGTCAGTAAAAACTCAAGAGGTGCAGAAGTACCACAAAGGAAGCCAAAAATTAAAGTTCCTGCCAAAAACCTGATGCTCTCAGGCACAGGATGTCTGCAGCCAGGCCTCCCATGGAGTGCTGGGGGTCCAGGCAATGCTACTCATCAGTTCTATGATCTTCAGTTTTGCAAACCTGTCCTTCTCCAGAGACGTAGGAATGCCAAATAAATATCTGTCTTTGAACAATTGATTTTGTTGCTTTTGTGAAGCAACAGTCTCTTTAAAACATTCTGTTCGTGTGCAAAGTACTGATGTTACCTGGCAGGGTTAACTGGAGAAATGGAACATGCTACATTCTATGAAATTTAATACACAAGATAAAAATTAATTAGAGATGCATAAATTACAAACAGTGGATTTTTATAAATGTAGCTCTACTAATAAAAAATAAAAAAGAGAGAAGTTTCCTGAGTAGAATATCAAATATTAAACTGATTGAGCTGGGGAAGCATATGTTTACTCTCAGAAAATCCAACCCCTATTTTGTAACTAATGTTAGCTGATAAATTTTCTCTCCTTTTACAGTTATTTGCTTATGCAAATAAGTATTTGCTTTTGTCTTGGAAATCTCTTGCTCTCCTTACACACAAGGTAGAAGTGTTTTAACGTGGGGAAATTATGTAGTTATGAGTCAATGCAGTGTTTTCTGTGTTGCAAAAATATGAATTAATGTAATTTTTGATGGGACATAAGAAGATATAGATGTTGGATAATAATAATACATATATCAGGTTATTGTAGATAAGCATTTCATAAAGGTCAGAGTGATCTATAACTTCCTAAAATAAATTAGTAGCAAATTAGATGGTCATCTACAGATGGCACACTCACTGTTGAATTGTAGTGGTCTCTTTTTTCATTATTTCCATGTGGGCAAAGGCAACTTCTGAATGCCCTGAACATTGGTTTGAGCCTTTCCTTGACTAGTGATATTGTATCTTCTTTTCATTTAAGGTTATGCAAAATATTATGAAGTTTTAGGGTCTGATCTCTTGCTGTAGTCACATGGTATAACACTGTTGCCCTATACACATTGCTCTGATTTTAATTTTGGCCAAGAGCTAGAGACACAAGAAGAAGCCAACTTAACCATATCCTGGATGGCCTGGAGCTTGGAGCCAGGGAATCATTACAGTCCATCTATCTAACCAAAGAGAGACAGATTCATTTGCAAATGAGTGACCCAAATTCAGACTGCATGGTTTGAGGGTTGGAAAAAGTTTGTGGGATAATTTATTAGTGTCAATGTCTGCAGCTTTCCAGATGTTCTTGTCCTGGAGTATACACAAAGGAGAAGATCCGAAATACATCAATAAAATAGTTTAGAGACATTTTTGTGCCAGGAGGCATGAAGTTTGAAATATTAAAGGTGTTCTCTAAAAGTGACTTAAATTAATGAATGACTTCAGATCAAGGCCACAGGCAGGGAAAAATGTCACCACTGTCCTTCCTGGTTATATCAAAGTACAATAGTCTCTAATCACTGGTGCATGTAGAGAAATTATAGAAGCTTTCCCATGGAATGAAGGATACCTTCCTGAGTGCCAAGACAGTATCCCAGAGAAGATTTAGTTACATGATGATAACACATTGTTTCACAGGCTTCCATTCACGGAAGGGCTTTGTTTGGTAATTCTGTTGACTTATCACATGGTCACTGCCATCTTTCACACTTGTAATGAATGGGCACTCCATGGAAACCCACTCAGGGGAAGCCACCTCAATCTCTTTAATGGGTAACTAATGCTGGCAATATTCCATCTTTGTGCTCAAAGCCACATTTCTGTGTGTTTCACAGACAATTTGCAATGCTAGATGTAATAATTTAATTCAGTCTTACATTTAAACCCTCACCTATGACAAATCCAAGCAAGTGACCTCTGGAGTTCAGTGCTATATCCTGACAAATCCATCTCCTTCATTCACAGGTAATGAATTTCCCAACTTGATAAATTGTGAAACAATCATTTGGCATTAATTTGGACCAGACAGAAATGCAGTAGGTCATTAATGATTGCTTACTCTGTGGAGGAAGTGTTCCAACTTATTTCCTGTATAGCACGTATGCTCAAGTGCAAGTTGTCCCTTTCCTAGTCCCAGGCTCAAGGTTTGCAGTACACAGCATATCACCCTTTTCCATACTCCTTGACATTTCATTAAAATAGAAATGAGGAACTATTGCAGAAATGAGTTACTGCAGATGGTCATAAAGAATCTATGACAAGTAACTACTTGACAAGTGAAGTATGGTCACTAAAATCTAGAAGCAAAACCAGAACTTCTTCCATATTACAGTCTCCTGAGTCCCAAGAACTGGAATGAACAGAGGAGCTGAGGCATAGGATACAGTTATACTGCCAGCTGTACCCAGAATAAATTCCCTGTGCCCATCAGGTGAACAGTATTCATCTCAATCTGTTGTAGGGATAGTCTATTGGACTGTGCTCTTGCACAGAGAATAAAACAGCCTTTTATAGAAGAAAGGTTCTTGGGCTCACCCCAACCATTCCTTAGCTCAAGTTCTGGAAAAGATTGCCCGATTCTCCCTATTCTATTTTGCAATGAAGGTAAGGCAATCAAAATTAAGGCAGCCACTGCCTGCACAAAAGCAAAATGCTCAGCTCAAAGCTTCTCAGTCAGCTGCTGATTGTGCTCCCTTACCTCAATCCTCTCTTGTGATCCCATTTCAATAAAATAAGAAGTGACTCTGAAGCCTGACACACTCAGGGAACAGGAGGTTCACAGTACAGCCATCTGACAACAAAAAGCCTTCAGTTGTCCAATAAAATAATAAGGGGGAGAAAAAACCCCAACAAACTCACAGCCAATGAATGAAACCATCCACAAAGCAGGGAGGAACTCCAATTTTATGTCCAGTTTCTAATAAAGATTCTCACTCAGCATGAAACATAAGGAGGAAGATAATAGTATGTATGATCAATAATTAATCTACTTGATTTTAACTACCTAAAAGAAAACTTTATTTAGTACCTAGCACTTCAGAATATTTCTAATTAGAACTAAACATTAATACTTAATTAGTTTAAATATTCCAGGCATATTGCCTATATAAATACAGGGCTCATAGAAGCTTCACAGCTTTCCAAGGCTGCAGGGTAACTTTAATTGTTGTAGTGATCTTAAAATGTCCTATAGTTTGCCCTTCATATTCATTTGCCCTGTTCCAGCACTTAATAGATTGACTACTAAAAAAGATGCACGAATAGGCAGCTGGGGAGGCTCTGGAAGGGGCACTTCAACCAAATTCTCCCATACTAGAGGAAAATCTTGATCGTGCAGAGCAGCTACAGAACTGAAAAGTGGGTAAATTATTTTGGGTGTTGATAGCTGACAATACCAGCAGAAACAAATCCATTCTGAAGCTTCTCAGTGCAAATAAACTCAGAGGCTCTTCTTTAAGATGATGATATTCGTGTAGATATTATTTTGTGAAATACCACTGTGCATCCAGTATGACATGAATGATTTCTTAGGAACACATCATGTGAAGGAGGAAAGCATTTTCACTGGGCTCATTTAAACCTAAAGAAGTAAAAGACAGTAAAGTAATTTCATTACTTTTTCCTAGGACACCACTTCCATGGGACTGAACAGCCCTAAACATTAGAAATTGTTTCTGTTAGATTTAAGCAACAAAGATGTTTGCTGCTGATTCATGTGGCCTCAAAAAAGAATTAAAAGCACAAACCCTCTCATGATCAAGTTGTGTTTTCATCTCATGGAACAAACCCTGAAAGTCCATAATTTGCACCATTAAATTTCTAATGAGTGCTCTGAAATCTGGTTACCATGATCCTGGAAACTGTTAGCTGGTGAAATAGTTTTGTTTTGCCAATTACACTACTGCAGATAAAGAGCTGAGGCTCAGCTATTAGAGAGCCATGGGGGACCTCAGAGCACTGAGATCGTAACTTGTTTTGGTGGCATCAATGGCCTTTGTTTTAACAAGCACTGAATAAAAGATGAACCAAAAAAACTGCTCCTGCCTAGTAGAGTTTAATGCCAGAAGAGCACAAGGAAAGATGAGAGCTACTTTCATCCCTCAAGTCCTTTCATGTCCTTCACTGGATGTTATCAGGAATTAAAAAAAAAAAAAANAGGTAATTAGAAGGGACCCAAGCCATGTTCAGCAGAGATGATTATCTATCCTACATCTGCATTTACTGTATAGCAAGGAAGAGTGAAAGCCTGAATCAGAGCTCAAGTATCAGTTTGAATAATTGATATTAAGATTTGTTGAAATGGCACAATTTAACTGACCCACTTTTACACTTCAGGGAAGTTTATCTCATATGAAGAACTACTTTGGTTTTATGAGGACTTTTTTTAGGAATTCTATCATGCCTGCCAGCTCACCTTACCACTGATAAATTAATAGAAAATAATGCACAGTATTAATGCCAGTATTCCCCAATTTGATTTTGACTTCAGCAGTTCTATTTCTTAATCACTAGTAACTACTTTAATTTTAGTATAAACTTTTCATTATCAGGTTTGTAGGTATCTGGATTTGTCCTAATCAGAGTCTGGGATTCATTTGTAGCTGGAGGCTTGAAAGTTCTAGAGTAGTCTAAGTACAGAGTAGTCTGTTGGCTATAAAAAATCCCAAAGCCACAAAGTCTCATTTAAGGTCCTGATGTTGAGTGAAACCTGGCTCAGTTCCACTTACATGAACCTGTTCCAGCTCCTCTGAATAAACTCTGAACTGCTCAGCTGTGTTACCTGCACTGCTGAAAGCAAAAAAGGGAAACAATCATTTAACTGAAATAGTAAGAGCCCCTGCTCTGCAGGAGCACCTCACCTCCTCAAATAATCACCCTGGGGAATTATTGTTTAATAACAGTGAGCAGTCATTGCACACTGAAGATACTGAGCCCGTTTGAAAAACCCTCACACCTGAAAGCTCAGCTTTTAGACTCTTCTCCTGTTTAGGAGAATTACCTCACACAAGTTAGCAAGGGCACTAATGTAAGCGTTTAGAAATGGCCTAAAACACAAACACATGATTTAGCCTGAAGGAAAGCATGATGTGTTTTCTGAAAACACATCACTGGATAAAATGTAAGTTGTGATGCTACACTGGGCAGGGCTGGAGGAGGAACGTGTCTGTGAATATTTCTCTATTTAACATTGGATGTAGCTGTCCCCTTTGAATATGATGTTAACTCCTTTAACAAACACAAAGAGTAAATTATATCCCTTGCTTTCTTTTGAAACTAAGTGAAAATTCAGCATGATGGAGAAGTGACAGCAAAGCTTTTAGTCAACTTTAGTTCACAACAAGGTGTATTTTTGTCTCAGTCTCTCTTAGCAAAGCTATTGAAATTCATGTCACAGGATTGTTTTAGATCATATTGCACATGTTATTTCTGGTGTTTAAACAAATTCCTCACAATCTTGGTATACCTAGGTGAATGTCTGCAACGCTACCAACAAGGACTTTGCAGAGGAAAAGCAAGATTGCAGCCCTTAGTGTGTGATTTGCTTCACTAGATCACGAGGGTCCTGCACATCACCCTGCTTATGAACAGTAATTATAGCACATTTCCTAAAGTCATACAGGACTTTCAGTTATTCCCTCTAGGGGCAGCCCAGTAGCATTGTCTGCTGTAGGTCTCTCTTCTTTCTTCACAGGGTTCTGATCCAGCAGGCTGACGTAAGATTTATGACAAGCTGTATTACCCAAAGGAGGGTAGTGTTGTCTGTAGCAAATATAAGCAAAAATGAGGCCAATGATCCCTCCAACGAAAGCATCTAGAGAAAAAGAGCAACAAAACGAGAAGCATGTTACCATGGAAAGATCAGCCAGTAACGACAACTGTAAATAAAAGTAATTTGGTTGGAAGTGTTCAACCCAGAAAATGTGGACTGAGAATTTTCCTAAAGAACTTGGAGCCAAATATCACAGTCACACAGGACACATCAAATCAGTACTTTGTTGGGGACGCCTCCAACATTTTGAGTACCTAAACTGTATGTTTTGAGAGATGGACTGTGGCAGTAGAAAGGCTTCTGTGAGGCATTAAACAGTCATGATGTTCCAGAGCACTGTGGACCAACATTTGTGGGTAAGCAGCCCATGGATCTTCTTCCAGTTGGCCATCATTTACAGTAACCACCACCAGTTTTTCTATTTATGAACAATAGAGCTGACCTATGTTGTTCTGAGCATCCTATCCAGGCTGTGGGGTCAAAGGTCAATGGGGGGGGGAGGGTTGGCAAGGGACCCCCAAAATCCACAGAAATGTCCCCAAAATGCCCTAAATCCCCTCCCAGGAGCCAAAGATTACTCAGGCCCCCTGCCTCTATGTCCATTCAAGGGCTCAAAAGTCACCCTTGGTCAAAGGTCACCCCAGGTGAAATGTGACCCCAAGGGGTCAAAGCTCAGCCCAGGGGTTAATAGCCCAAAGGTCTAATAACGAGTTCCTGTAACACCTCTTGCACCATCAGCCAGCTCTGTTCTGTCCCTGTGCCTACTCAAAATGTCGATGCACCAGGGTGGGTTTGTCTGTGATAGCACTTTTTCTCCATTATCCTGAACTGAACACTTAGATCAGCTGTGCTCATCCCCTTTTGGGGGTTAGTAGCACAGGAGTTCTGTTTCAGTATTTAAAAACATGCTAAAACTCAACTGGTCAAAATTTAAAATTAAACTACTTCCCATCAGAATAATTCATATAAAAAGAAGAGTTGCCCTGAAATCTTTGGGGAGGTTTCTTAGTACAGGATAGAACTAGGAAAAGAACAAATTAAGGAGGAACAAATCACTCCCCCCAAGATTAACTCTGTTACTGTGGGCATTTGAATGACATGAGAGGATTGGAAGCCTTGAAAGAGAAAGGGTAGAAATCATTCCTTCCACATATTGGCAAAAGGGTTTATACACTCAGATATAGTAAGAGATTATGAGGTTTTTTCCATTAATATATTTGTAAAATTAAGGGTTTTATTAATATATGAAGGTAAAACTGTTTCCAAACCCATCTTATGCTTATGAAGTGGAATTTCTGTTTCTCAAATAAGCCTCAGAAATGTGATTTATAAGCCCTTTTCTTCTTCAAATGATTTATTTGAAGAGGTCAGCTCCAGTCTTTTTCACACTCAGTGACAGAGATGTTTTAAGTTGCTTTATCTTTGTTGGACAAAGCTGCAGTTATGAATTCCAAACCAATCACTCCCTGGATGAGCTTACACCTCTCAGATTACAGTGACATTGTCACATTGCTGTAATGTTCTTTTCCCTTTCCCTTTTTACAGTGTTATATTGGTTTCAATGTGAACCTGCATCTGAATCTTTTATTGAGGCTTCAATCTGCTGGACTGGAAATGAAGATGAAATGGATTTTTGTACACAAACGCTCTGTAATGCTGATAAGGAGTGATGTGAACAGAATACAGACCAATACAACAGTATTGTGTATTCAGCCTGCCTGGTAAAGGACATATTTATTCAACAGTCTGTTGAGTAGAAATAAATGATTTCTAAACATCACTCTCAGTAAAAGGTGGACTCCTTTCTCCTAATGACCCTGATACAAGGAATTGAATAAAAACCTCAAGGAGATTTTTGACAATAATATGACCCCAGGAAGTCTTCAGAGTCACCTACTCTGTGTGTCCAGCAAGGGGCATGGGCAGGGCTGGCTTGACTAATAAACTTTCCCTTGCCCAGATCTCTTCCAGCAATTATGTAGTGAGCATCTCCTCTCTCTTAATCTTCTGACTGGTGTCAGAAAGTCACTTTGAGAGTGATGCTGACAGAATAGTGGCCAAATTTGCCTTAGCTACGGTTCCTACATAATTTTTTTCCACGATGGCAAATTACTGTGGTCGCAATTTCACAAATTGTTTCCAACTGCTGCTGTGACCACTCATGAAAAAGCCTGAGCATAGAAATAGGCTCCTAAAAGCAGTAACCTCTCAGTGCTGGAAATGCAGAACAAGGGGAATCAGAACAAATTATTTTCCAAAGTTTTGCCTTTCACTGAATAGTGCTAACGATGTCGTTTTCTTAGACAGGGACCTGAAGAGCTTGGTATGCTTGGCCTCTTCTTTAAGTGTCCATGGCAGGATTCACGTTGTCTGAAATGGATGACAAACTGACACGTGCACCAGGCCGAGGATATTTGGTGATAGGACAGAAAAAAAAGTTTTTGTATCTCAGAAGGTTCTTAAAAGTGACATCTTATCCTGTTGTGAGTGTAACTGTGCTGACAGGCTGCCTTCTGTGGGCATCATGTAGGAAGTGAGAAGTTTTTGAATCATTGTCTCCAAATTACATGTGTAAAAGCCTTAAAATTCTTAAAAGTATCCTTTAGCTTAAGACTGAGAAGTTTTGTGCATCAGACAACAGCAACAAGAGTCCTTCTGTTGGAACTTGTTTGGATTCAGTTGGGCATTTCTGTAATGACATTTTGTCCCTTCAGCATTGCATTCTGTGTTGTGGGTGAATGTTCCTTATAATATGTAAATGCACTAATTAGACTTGGAAACTTATAGATATTGATGCCTCTGTTAACCCCAAATAAAAGAGCTCCCACTCTGGTGCAAATGTCTGTGTAAGGGATTCAGATGGGATGACTTATTATATATATTATGATATATAATATTTTAATTCTTTATATTCCAGGTGATTGTGTTTCAGTGTTTTTCCATTCCTAATTAACGTTTAGCTCCAGTATCACTACTACTCAGAGGTCTGAGTTTCTCCATTTGTTATCTATGTGAAGTGGAGGTGTTCCAGATTTTTCCATTCTTGAGATTTTTCCAGCATGAAGATCTAAACACAGTGTTTCCTCTCATGGGCTTGCTTAGGGCAGCCACAGCTGGGGCTGGTGAGGAAGAGAAACTTGTTTTCCTACTCACTGAGCAGGTTCTTGCCTGGAGATGAAATGGAGGGAAACAGATGATTCAAAAGAAGGTACATGTGTATGACACCATCAATTCATCATCAGCAGAGAGATGAAAAAGAACAAGGACCTGGTGGTGGTGGTGATGTTTAATTAAAAAGCACTGTGACATCTGTGAACAAGAAACCAGAGAAAAGAAAACCACATATAAACACTGCAATAAAAACCAGAGCCTCCTTGTGCCCAGCCCAATCCACTCCTAGAAATAAACTTGTTTCAGGCAATGTTAAAATCTAGTAGCTTGACAGAATAACCCATGACTGCTGTAAAGCTGCCAGTGAAATTAGGAGCTTTTTTGGCAAACTAACAAAGAAACTCAGCCCAAAGGTTTAGGGTTTACAGGTCTGGTTCAGTCACGTTTCATGCCTGACATTCCGAAGCACTCGGAGACTGGCTGAATGCATCTCTGTGTTTTCATCCAGTCAAAGCACTGAGCAAGGATTTTCTATTTCACTCCCCATCCATACTTTGCTACACAGTCTACATAATGTGGGCTATCCCTAATGCCTCTTGTTTTTCTCTTTGGAAAGTTTTGTCAGAATCTGGCAACAAAATAATAATGTGCAGATCATCGCTTCTGTAACATCAGCAACCATCTGTTGCAGTTCAGATATTTTTAGTAGAGTTACCTGGGTTCAAACAAAGTCCAAAGTTGGCCTGAACAACCTGAATGCTGATTTTTTGGCTATTTCTGCAAGTTTAAACAAAAATCCTGTAGCATTCAGCCAACATGCCAAGCATCTGTAAAAGAAATCCCAGTTCAATTCAGTGTATCAGAGGTTATCCACCCAGTCTTGTCATTTTAATTTTATACATGTTGAGCAGGTTTTAATTTAATGGCAAAATGATAATATTTATTCTCTGTTCAGAGCAAGTTCCCGAGGAGGGAATGATTTGCACACCTGTAGAACAGGAGTACTTTATAAAATAAACTGTATTAAACTGGGTGCATCCTAATGGAAACTTCTAATTTAGTTTTAGCCTCTTAGGACAGCATTGTAGACATTCTGCTTATCAGATGAGCATGGATAGTAGATGAGACTATATGTATCTTGTAAAGATGGGTAAGAATAATAAGAAATGTGACTTCACGTTATGCCTGTGGGTACTCATCCTAACAGTTCAATATGGTCCTGCTTAGCAATTTTAAGATACACTTTAAACTGTGGGAATAAAACCCTAGTAGATGTTTTAAATTTTGATCTAAAATAGAGTCTATTAAATTAACTCATTTGGAACTACTTGTAATTATCTTTGCATTGCGTCTAATCCACTAGCTATACTTCATTTCTTTAGAGAATTTTGTTCATTTTGCATTGCAAAATGCAATGCATGCTCTTGCAAAATTAAAGCATAAAGGCATGGCCTTGAATTTTATTTTACAGCATTACCTTAAGATTGCCAACCCTGTTGAATGCATAGTTACCAATAACATTTGATCAGTGTGTTATGTGTTTGATTTCTTTTCATAAAACAGAATTTTTCAAAGTGTGTTAATTTTTTTTTATATGCTTAATATTTTAATTTCATTTATAATGTCCAGAATTTTTCAAAGTGTTCATAATAAGGGGAGCTGCCTATATGCATGATTGCCTTTCTAAGATAATTGAGAAAAAAAATTAGGAGAAAAATACTGGAACATCTGGAGGGGATGCTTAGACTCTCTGATCAATGAGAATTCTGGAGAAAAATAACAAGAGTTCAACATTTTCTCTTGCAAGAAACTCACCGTTAGACAGATGTTCAAGCAGCTTTTAAAACTCTTCTTTATATAGGTGGATACTGAAGGTTTCCCTGCCCTGTTGAAATGGTAACTGAGAATTTCTAGGCTGCCCTTCCCAAGAGAGATGTTTAGGCACACAAGCCTTGAACTTTCCTTTGTTTAGAGCACACCCACAGCAGGATGAACAGAAGGTCAAAGAAGACCAAAATCTCCAATTTGCTTTGGTTAGGCTGTTATTGTGAAGGAACTCCACATATGGAATGTGGCCAATGAAAGGCACCTGTTCAGTTTAGCTGGTTAAATATTTCAAAATTTCAGCTTTGCATTCTTACACTGTACCTTCTCCTGCAGGAAAGTGCATATTTTGGTTAAAGGAGGAATGCTGTTCCACTTTGATGACATCAGTCTGTTGTTTATCAATAACTCGGTCACTCTAGGGCTTGTTCTTAGTAATACTCTACATGGTTTATTAATGAAAACTAACTTGCAAACTTTTATTCTTCTCAAAAAAATGATAACACACAGATGTACAAACCCACATTCATGTGTTGTTTTATTGGTGCATTACAACATTACATTTCCTTCACATTGAGAAAGCATGAGATTAAAATACACTGACCCACAAAAATGCCTTCCCTACGCTGACTTTGGACTGGTGATTACGGCACCTACAAATGCCTCCACAAGTTTCATTCCATTAAGTCCCTCATCATTTTAATTACATTTTAATCAAAGCTTTTACATTGTCTTCTTTATGACTTTCAATTTAATTATTCCCATTAAAATGTGTTATTCTTTACTGCTTTTCCTCGTTCACCAATTACTCTTGCAGTTTAAGTTTTTATGCTGTATTACACTTCATAGCCAAGCTTTTAACAGCCACTACTCCTCTGAGGGCATCCTAAAGAAGGCAGTATGTTTGTATCAAAAGCCATTAAAACACTGGGAATGTGTACAGCACAGTTAGGAGGCCCCACTCAATTTTGTTCCAGATCTATAGAAAAGCATGCAAAATGCTCTATGCATCAGTATTAAACTTCTAACTTAATTATTTAAGATTTTTTTGATGCTTGCATATAACCTGGAAGACTAGGGTTCCTGCTGAAAGAAAAAGCTAATGGCTGAGCTTTCCCCTTACTCTAAGGCTTTCTTCAATCACCACATATGATGTAATAGAAAATTAGATCTGTTACAGAATTCTGTAGGATGGTTTAACAACTTAATAGAAAGATTAAACCTCCACCAAACTGTGTGGGTTTCTAGAATAAGATCTAAATTACACTAGAGGAGTGTTCTGTCAAATCTAGTTCAAATGCTGAATAATTTTAATGGTTTTGTGAACTAGCTTATATTCACCAGCAAAACCACAGCTATATTTGGGGTTTTGTCTCTGTTGTACAGCTCAGAGTTCTGTAACTGTCAGTAAAATATCCTGCCTCTAAGTGACACAGTAAAACTGGTATCAGCTTTACAAGTAGATCAGGCCTGGTTTCCACAGAACCCTCACAGGTTCACATCTGGAACATTCTGTTCTTTAATGTTCATTTCCTATTTATAGGTATTTCCAAATATCATAGAAGTTTATACATAGCAAGGTTGCATCCTCTTTTACACAATTATTATGTTTATTTTTAAAGAGGTCCTAATTTACTTGCTTTCTATAAAAATTCAAGTGTTGCCAATCAGGAAGTAGCTCTTCTCAAAAAACCTACAAAGCTTAGCTTTGAGAAAAGTAAATGACAAGCCTTACATAAAGACATTGAGCTGTTCGAATTACAAAATGTCTACAAGGCTGATGCATATTCCAACAGCAACACAGAAACTGTAATTATGGCAGCAGTCTCCTCCAGTCTAAAGCACCGTAACAATGGTCGTTGGTCAACGTTATCTTGATCTCTTTTACCAGCAGCTCCAGCCAAGAAATGTTCAAGTGGCAAGATGTGTTCTGGAACATTTGCCTGCATTTTCACAGGATACCTACGAAAAAAAAATCTGGAATCTGACATTCTGCCATCCAAAGGTACACCATTTCACAGGAATGTGATGTATACTGCATAGTGCATACATAACCAAACAGAATCCTACTGATAATAAATTAACTAAAGTCACACACTTATTAACCTTCTCCATACTAAGAGTGGTTTGGCTCAGGTGAGTTTTCAGTTCAGGTACCAAGACAGCCTTTCCAAACACCATGCTCAGGAACATGATGAGCTGAAAATGTGGGATGGGACTAGCAGAAAACTGTCTCCAGCCTCCCTCGGGATATGTTACAGAGCTGGAAACCACCACAAGCATTCATGGTTGTGCACCCAAAGTCACAAATGAAAATCTTTGCATTTCTTTAGATCACCAATGCTGCAGTGAGTCACTACACAAGAATGAACATGGCACACCTTGATTCACAGAAAACTTTATGTTTCTTTATCCTCCCAGTTTTAGGATTTTTAAAACATTTGTTTTAAAGACTTCAGTCTGCTGAATGTTATGGGTGTTCTTTTCTTTCTATTTGTTTTGTTGGTAATTACTGCAAGAGCTCTCAAAAAATTGCTGATCATGTAATACCAAGTTTCTAATCCATCCTATGAATATATGTGTAAGTTGATATTTTTAAGAACGTGGAATTTCTCGGATGTGTGAATCGTTCTGAGAAACTACTAATGCACAAGGCTTGGCTCCTACAAACACTTAACCATTCATACCTTTCATCTGCTTAATCATTAGTAGCTCAGAATGACCTTGTCAAAACTGGACAATAAATGCAAAGTTCTATCAGCATGTGGAGATTTTTTTAAATGTTAGAAGGCAACAAGATAAACATGAGCGTGATGCCCTAAATTATCAAATTATATAAGGAAATAGCTGGCCCCAACAAATGCTGAACACTTGATGAAAAGTGTTGTGTGTACTCATCACCCATCAAAATCAATGAGTGCTGAAGACAACCAGAAATTTGTAGAAGATATGTCAGTACTTCAGAAAATCTGTTTCCAGATCTACTACATCCTCAACCACATCTCCTTAAATTTCTCTCTTAACCATTTTCCATATGGGATTGTTTTTAATTATTTCTCTTTCCCTCAAGTAGTCTATCTGTTTGCAGTAGACTGAAAACTGATAAATCAGCAAGTCAATATGAACTGAAAGTTTAACTTTAAAAGTATGATGGTTCTATGGCATTAAAAATAAAATACTTAATTTCTCTTTATAAAAAGGAAAGAAACAAAAGAAAAAATGTACAGTAAGAAACATTATAAGAGACCAGTTTGGAGGAAATGTGAGAAGGCTAAAAGTTCATTCTGCACATTTCTTAAAGTCATACGGGACCTTCAGTTATTCCCTCTAGGGGCAGCCCAGTAGCATTGTCTGCTGTAGGTCTCTCTTCTTTCTTCACAGGGTTCTGATCCAGCAGGCTGACGTAAGATTTATGACAAGCTGTATTACCCAAAGGAGGGTAGTGTTGTCTGTAGCAAATATAAGCAAAAATGAGGCCAATGATCCCTCCAACGAAAGCATCTAGAGAAAAAGAGCAACAAAATGAGAAGCATGTTACCATGGAAAGATCAGCCAGTAACGACAACTGTAAATAAAAGTAATTTGGTTGGAAGTGTTCAACCCAGAAAATGTGGACTGAGAATTTTCCTAAAGAATTTGGAGCCAAATATCACAGTCACACAGGACACATCAAATCAGTACTTTGTTGGGGACACCTCCAACATTTTGAGTACCTAAACTGTAGATGGTTGTCTACATTTTGAGAGATGGACTGTGGCAGTAGAAAGGCTTCTGTGAGGCATTAAACAGTCATGATGTTCCAGAGCACTGTGGACCAACATTTGTGGGTAAGAAATCCATGAATCTTCTTCCAGTTTGTCATCACTTACAGTAACCACCACTAGTTTTTCTATTTATGAACAATAGAGCTGACCTATGTTGTTTTGAGCATCCAGAGCTCTCCTGCTGACAGGAGACCTATTGCACTGACTATAGTTTGCTTCTTGTCTCTTCCCAAGTACCCCCAGGCAAAAAGGCAGTTAAAGAGCCAAATCCACTCAAAACTGGTTTGTTTGCCAGACGACATTCTCCAATGCAGACAAGGAGTGGGTGGGATATTAGTGGAAAATTATCTCCCTTCAGGCAGTGGGCCACTGTAGCTAGAACAATTCATTTCTCTTGCAGAGAAAGACCTCTGAGAAATTAATTTCTCTTGCCTCTTGCAAGTCCCCTGAGACAGAGAGTTGTCAACAACAATTTTAAGTTGGGTGTATTCTTACTAAAAGCACCTGAAATGTCTAAGACTAAGCATGCCTATTAGCTGACTTAACCCTTTTTGAATATAATTCTTTGATGCTTTTTATTATGCTGTACTCCTTCCAGAAAACAAGATAAAATAAGGCCATTATATGAGATGCTTGCAGCTCTCACACACAAGTAATTTTAAGTTTTCTATGGGATCCACACAGCACCTGAAGGGTAACAGGATTTCTTCTGTTGACTGTTTCTGCCTTCTGCTAAAATATTTACTTGTTCTTGGATCTCATTTCCAAACAACCAGAGTAAAACTTCACTGAAAATACACAGTCTTTGAGAGGCTCAGATTCAACAGAAACAATAATGGAAGTGAGGCAAAAGGCAGTGGTTAGTGTATGACTTTACACCACATTTTATTTTAACAAGACTTATTAAGCACCCTATCATCTGTATATATCTGTGTTTCCATCCTTTCAATTACAAAAAAATCCCACAGTGTAATAAAAATGGTGAATCATTCACTTCAGTGACAAAGAAGAGCAAATCAATACAGGTTATTTTTGTCCAAAGTCCTTAAATACAGATTAAATGCCCTAGCTTGTCAGTCTGATATATATTAGAACAAAGGGCATGTGGTTCAATTTTCAGTAGGTAATAAATGGTTTGTAATCATCAGAGAAGTGAGATTTCTTTTAACAGGAATAGTTGCAGCAAGAAACCTGAAAAATTTAATATTGAGATGGATAAAGTCAAGAAATGTGATTATAAGTCACATTTGAGGAACAGGACCAGACAGAATGACCTAAGAGATCCCTTCTAATCCTATGTTCTCTACACACAAAAAGACATAACAAATCTTTCACAAACAAATATAATAGAGGCTCAAACAAAATTTTAAAAGCTGATTGTGTGTACACAGTGTTTGCAAGCAGATGGAATCTTGTCCTATCCACACTGGAAGCTGACTGATTTTGTACCATCCGGCCTGTCCCTATAAAACTACCATGGTACAGAAGGTACCAAGGGCAAGAATTTTCACTGTGCAGCATCAATCAACTTGTAAAAAAATTTAGTTGTTGTGACAAGATTAATTTTCTGTAAACCTGTGTTGGGTGCAATTCACAGATTACCCTACTTTGACTGTGGTTGATTGAATATTGTTCCAACTGGTTTTTTATTTTTCTTAACAATGAGGTCAAGCCTGTGATTACTATTTTTAATTATGGAGAAACACTAGATTTTTACCAATTTTCTATAAGTTCCTTGGTATTTTAAAACTTGCTGAAAACTTGCCCAGAGTATTTTTTCAAAACATTTACACACAAATTATGCAACTCCAGGCCTCAGTTTGGGTACCACAGTAATACAAATTCACTACATGAATTATGACAAAGATTTCTCATTTACTGACCTGGAGTAGGAGCAATAAGCAATCACACAGGCATCTATTAGAACTATTTTGAAGACAATAATTCTGCCTTTCATTTGATCTCATGGTAGAAATAACATTTTTTTTTCTTTTTTTCCTTTTCCCATAAAGGAAAAAGAAAATTTTTCTCAGTCACAGTATTTAACTTGACTTTTTTCCATACAAAGTTTCTACTTTTTCCATGAGTAAATTAATATTTTCAGAATTATAAGCCTACAGAGAGACCTAGGGACTAAAAAGCAGTCGATATGTTCAGGATTCATAATAAAATATCCTAATATTCAGCAATACCAACACTAAGATCTTGAATACTACTTTCTCCAGCCAGACTGAAGGGAGCTCATAAAATCCTCAGAATATTAACCTTCTGAGCCCACTCAGTGGCTTTTTAATATAAAGATACTCCACTCCATCTTCCAGCTACACTGTGCTAAGTCTTGGACATAAAACTGATGGTCCTTTTTCACTCCCCACAGCACAGATCAGGCTCCATCACAAAGCCACCATAAGTAATTTAACACAATTAACTGACTCTGCTGAGCACAGAAGTCGAGGCCTGAGGTTCTGTGATGTGTATTACAGAGTGAACTAGTCTCTCCCTTGGGAATGCAGTTGTTTCAGGGAAAAACATAGGTCACCTGCAGGATAACATCTGCCAGCGCTTTTCTTTAGGAAGAGCTGTGTTTTCAGCTCATCTCAAAATTCAAAGGCAAAATATAAGCAGCTGTGATGAACAGTCACAACCCCTTGGGTGCAGTTTTCCTCTATCATGTATAAAATACACCATAATAACCTTCCTCACAGCACATGTTTCAGTACATAAATAATTCTTACTCTTGGCAAGAGGTAGTACACACTGTAAACACGTGTTTGAAGCTTGGGAGTAAGTCTGGGCACTCCCATTCACACTCTTCCCTTTCTCTTTAGCAGGGAGCTCAAACCAGCCAAGTGTCACACACTGAGGTCTGTGTCTGCCCCATCTGCCAGCCTGGTGAGGCACCACCTCGAGCTCAGCAGCTTTGTGCTGCGGGCTCTCTCCAACTTCTGCGTCGCAGAGCAAAGAGCAATGGGTCCTGAAACAAGACAAGGCACCTGCTGGAAACCAGGAGGCTCCTTAAAGAGCATGTCAAGGCTAATGGCTGGTGATTTAGCAGCTGAGGGAGAACAGCAAGAGCACAACAGGGCAAGAAAAGGCATGGATGGATCTGGCTTCGGTATGCTGACTGCTGTATGAGAGAAAAAAGTGCTCAGTGGGACTCACACACACCACTGCCCTCATTCCCCATCCCCCTGAGCCACTGGAGGGAAGGAGGGAGAAAAATTGAGGCTGAAGTTGAGCCCAGGAAAAAGGGAGAGGAGAGAAGGTATTTTAACACTTTGTTTTAATTTCTCATCATCCTGATTTGACTGGTAATAAAAATAAATGGAACTGGTTCCCCCAAGTCAAGCCTGGTTTGCCCATAATGGTAATGGCTGAGTGATCTCTCCCTGAACTTATCTTCACCTATAAACTTTAAATTGTATTTCCTTTCCCCTGTCCAGCTGAGGAGGAGAGTGACAAAGGAGCTGTGGTGGAAACCAGGTGTCCAGCCATGGCCAACCCACCCCAGCCTTGGAAAACAGGGAAAAATATGTAACCACTGTGAACGAGATAATGGAAAGGAGCACTCAGGACCTTAAGGGGAATACAGTTTGCAAGGCCAGCAGCACTGTACCAGCAATGGCACTTAAATCCAAGATGACCTACATAAGAATATCAGAAATACCAAGTATGGTATATCTTATAGGAATATGGGGACAAATAGGGAAAAATAATTACAGGTTTACGTAGCAGGAGAAATGAGTGAAGCAAGGAAGGTACAAAGGTGGCAAAAAAGAGGGTCAAGAAATAGTAAAAGAAAGAATAGATGGTAGGATTTTCTGAATTGTAACTCGGTAATATAAGTGAGTAATTAATAAATAGCATAGTCTTCTACATTAGTTACATCTCCCACCTGGATTTTAAAGGATTGAGGCAACAGCCTTCCAGTGACAGATGCAGCTGCTGTGACTGGTGTTGCACTCCAGAAGTGCCTACTGTGAGGGAAGAGAGAATGCTGTAGCAGAGACCTGAAGCTATGAAGGCCAGTGCTGCAGTTAATTCAACCTCACCAGGAAACCTCTGCATCACTCCAGAAGCAAGGAAAAACTATAGCATACATGATGTAATAAAAAAAAATAAAAGGAACACACAGATAGTTGGAAAAAAAAAAGTAGGAAAAAATGTGGCTCACCTTGCCAGTGATGTTTGTAATCACACATACGTGACAGGGCAATCATCATGGCACAGTAGAGAGGGAGAATTGCTGCACAAAGCCTCCAGCTCTTCCCCCGGCCGTTTTCAGTGAAGCAGTGCAACTTCCCAGCCAAGTAGAAGGTGGTAAAGCCAAGGCCTGAAAAGGCAACTGATAAAGAAAAATACATCATTATATCACTGGAGTATTTTATCTTTGGCGCTGTACAATACTATCCCTTAAGATATGCTACAGAGAAGTGTTGGACATTTTAGGGCGATATTAGGAGCTAAACTGAGGACACCTGTCTGCAAAGAAACTGAGGGAGCTCCATAATTTGAATGGTGATTCCTCTGTAGCCACATAAACGACGCTGTTACAACTTAGTATTTTAAAAGGGTGAAGCAAACTGCCTGGGTAGAGAGTTTTCTTATTTTGTTTTGGTTTATTTTTAATAGGGCAATCATGATCTTACAAGCTTTACAAAGCCTCACGTTTTTGGGGGGCTGACAGTCTCTCAGACCCATGACACACATGTATTTCCTATAGCAGTGGTGTTATCTATGTAGCAATGCAAGCAACCAGGCACATGAACACCACAAAGTAAATTGACTTTCTTCTTATACATACTCAGCTTTCAAATAATCTGACATGTCTGCAAACACTGTGTGACTTCTAGACATTCACTTATCCAAGAGAAATTTATTTATTTTTTTCCTTCAGCAATTTGTATTTTTCTTCTGGGGAAGACATCAGCTGCAAAAAGAATGCCCAATTTTATTTCAACACTAAATTAAACGTTTAAGCAAATTTTTAACTTGAATCACAAAAGCATTTTCATGCCTCAATGTTCAGCACATCTTTCCTGATTTCAGACCTATTCTAAAAAGTTAAGGTTCAAAGCAGAAAAGGATTCAGACAGTCTGTACTGTAATTGAATTGCATTTAAATGGGATTTTTAGGTTCCATTAACCATTTTCTACAGAACATGAACAACTGGCAGTGACAAGAGAACTCAGACACCAAGTTTATGAACTGAGCTTTTTTTACCTTATAGCTGTCCACCTCCAAAGAGACACTGGATGGATTATTTTTAAATTATTATTTTTAATATGCTTTTAAAAAAACAAACAAAGACCCAAAAGCAAACAAATACTTGAACTTTTTTTTTTTCTGCAGAAAAATTAGTGCTGCAGCTGAATGTGTAGCTCTGTGAAACACATCCTCTGTTTTCTTCAATGACAATGACAAATGTCATACTCAATTTTGCTCCTTCCTGACTGCAGGGATTAAAAAATAGAACATGAGAACAGAAACCACAGAGAGCAAAATTATAAATATTTATCCAAGCAGGTTATTTTTTCTCACCACTTTTATATTTTTTATCTTCATGATATTGAAGGAACTCTGTAAGATGTAACAGGTGGAATTAATAACACACAATTCCGTTGTGGTTGTGAATCTAATGGTAAAATCACTATCAGTGCTGGGTCAGATGTCCATCTTTTTTTCTAATCTCCTGATAGGGCTTTTCAAATGCCCTTCGCCTCAGGTTCCCAAATGTTAGGTGTGGTAAAGCCAAGTTTGTGTTCTGCTGATAAATCCGTGGGATGGTCAATCTTAGCTGCCAGTACAACAGAGCAGTTTCATGAGTTTATACTACACAGTTGTCTGAATGCAGCTACTGAAGATATGCCTCTCATCTTCTAACATATGAATAAATCACTCCTCTGGATAGCTGTGGTAGAGCCAGACAGAATGCAGATTAATCATCAAACCAATACACCAAATACATTGTTCTCTAGATGCTTTTTCAGCCGGTGCTGATTCTGTACTTGTCAGAAGACAGTGAGAGGTAAACTTTGAAATATAACAATCCTGAATAAATAAAAGATTTCTTGCAGACTGGATTACCTTCTTGTGCACAGACCTTTGAGAGCCATGCAACCTGCTTGGCCTTTCAGACTATCTATCGATCAAGAAGAAATAATTTATTTTGACATTTCAGGAAATTCTTGAAATTAATGTAATTTCCTAAAAGTAGCATGTCTTGTGCAGAAATAGGCTATGAGATGCATAGTTAGAGCACCAGGCTACACCCATCATGAAAAAATAGATCTATGATCCTAACAAAATATCTCAGGAAATTGGAATACCCCCTCCTTTTTCAAACATCCTCTCCAACTCTTAGTACCCAGTGTAGATGACACACTTAAACCAACACCAAACATTTCTTCTTCACATTACAAACTTCCTCTTGTGGCTCTCACGTTTGCTAGATTAGCCAGTGGAATATAACAAAAGACACTGCTCTTACTTGTGCTCTTCCTGTGGCATCAGATAGTTTTCATGGCATTTTCTTTTGTATCAAAGATCTGCAGTTCTTTACAGGGTTGTTTTGGTGGTTTTTTGGTGGGTAATACACACATTCACACCTGCGTGAGCACACCTGGGGTTGTCCATTCTGCAGACCTCTGGAACCAGGAACACATCTAAACTTACCTGAGGCTGCAAGGACAAGAATTTTTTGCATCACTCTGTCTTCCAGTTCAGTAAATAAAATAAATAAAAATCAAATGCAATCCTGGAATGAATATTGTCTCTTAAAATTATTTTTCTCTTCATGTTTCCATTTTTCATTTCAGGCAATTATTTTTTAGATCTTTAGATGATCTTGAATCTGAAGACAGAATTCCCAGGGAGAAGAATCAGTTGCTCTGTGGTTTCATTTTCAGGCAATCTACAATGCACAGCAATTTAGAAGACTTGAAGAAATACTGCTCAAACTATAAAGTAGGTGTTCAGTTGATACAGATTCATATTCAGGATTATCAGGCAATTTTACTAGCAGTTGTCAGCACGGTGCACAGCAGCAGCAGATTTAGTTAGATAAGCTTTAGAGAAAATTTGGTAATATTTAAAAAAAAAAAATTATTTCACCAGAATTTGTGAGGGTTTTTTTCATGATTTGCCACATTTTCAGAAGGAGATGGTCTTATATCAATATGAGAGTTCATCAGGATCTCTACTTTTACTAGACAGGTGTGTAGGCAGATTTTGGTTTAGATGGTTGATATGTTCATCTAAACTAAAAGTCAAGAAGAGACTCACAAGAATTCCTCTAGGGGAGCTTACACCTAATATAAGGTGGAAAAATAATACAATGATGCTTTAGCTTGTGGCTATGGAACTAACACTCTACAGAGAAGCTTTAAATTGCAGAATTTAAGATTGGCTTCCCTTACCCTGGAGTGTGCACATCCAGTAAGCTTGACCCAATAATCCCTGTGCATACAGAGCCAGCAGCAAAGAACGTGGAATTAACAGTGAAATGTCCTAGGATGTGAGATATCCATTATAAAGGTAACTCTATAATTCAAGACAACTCAGTTGCCATGCACTCCATGTAGGCAATTTTGATGATATCTGTATTTTGAAGATGTCACTCGGTAGCATAAGAAAAATAATACACTCTTCAAGAATCCTGGGCCTAAAGGTGATATTTACACTGAAAAATTGATCAATCAGCTGAATATATTTGAGCACTTTTTTTTCTGCACCAGTTGGAGTTAATGCCCCACTGTATCCCAAAGGAAATGCAAATACACACAATACACACACTACATGCCCTGAAGTATGGCATACTGCCTACTGTCAGAATAAAAATTACCATTCTGCTGATCCCAAAGATTCAGCAAAGCAATACTCCTCATCCACAAAAATACTTTTAAGCTGGTTTCTTCCAGAAAGAAAATCACAACTTGCTTATATAAAGAAAACCTACTTTTCCATAAAGAAAGCAAAAGCAGCATAAAATACCCTGCAAGTCTCTTTGGAGATGCTGAAGTAAGTAAAAAGAAAAAAAATCAGTCTGATTTAGTTTAAAGCAAGGTAAACACAAAAGACGATGATGCAAATTTCAGACACAAACATTTAATTGATTTTAAGTGTTGAAAGAGGAGAAAGGAATGAATCAAACATGTAGATAGTTTAAATGATTGGTGTAGCTAACTCAAAGTCCTGATGCCACAAGTTGCTGGACACAGGAAAACCTCTTATGAGAGAAGCCACAGTTTTGATAAAACACTGTAGGTTTTATAAACTGTCATTGAACTATTCTCTTCAAACAAGCCAGCTCTGGTTTCTTAAGAAAGTAACAGAGATGAAGGGAATTTTGGAACGAAAAGGAAAAATTTAAGTCTTACAGCAATAGGTGCCATGAGCTAACTTTATAGGGATAAAAGACTTAAAATGTGAGGCAAACACATTAAGCAATATTTGATTTGTCTCTCTATTGTTTACTTGCATTTCCTGGTCTGCTGATTACATCAGATTATTGCATTAGGGCAAACTGAGCTATTTAAACACCATCAAAAATCCTGGATTTGCAGTCTTTGTACCTTTCTGAATAGATTCTGAAAGGATTGAGATTCATGGTACGTGTTTCCTATGTTTTGAGTTTCTTTAAGCTGTTTCTTAAACAGCTGGAACATTGTAAGGAACATTTTAAAACTATACCATAGTGGTACTTGCAGCACATCAAAAAAGGGCCTCTTCTTGGCATTGCCATTATTGGAGTAAATAAAACTCCATTAGAATCAAATGCTCAGTTTGTTTCTATCACATTCTTTTACAAAAAAAGTGCCCACAGAAGAAATAAGGAGGATGCCCACATCTGGAGACACTGCAAACCCCATCCTGACACTCGACAGGAGATCTAGGTGAGATCTGTACAGACCAAACAATTACCAAGTTAAAATGCATAAAGTGAGAAACTGTAAAAAAGAATCTGATCTAAAGCACCAAAAATAAATTATACATTAAAAAATGTAATTGCTTTTGTGAGTGTTTTCTGAAAATTATCCCATGGGGATATACAGCTTCTCAAGTTTTAATGGATGCTTTGCTAAGCACACAATAAATATCTTTTTTAACACTGAGCAGTTTTTGAGCTGAAGAAAAAATCCTCAACTTACTTAAGTGGCATCAAATTATAAAACTGCAAAACAACCATTCAAATGGCCTATGTAAGAAGCAGAGAAAATGATCCATCTCTGTCTGTAAGCTTTATACTTGCAGTGATTACTATGTATTTTCCAAATGCAGACACGTATTATTCATCACTGGAATTGCACAGCAGCCTATTGTGTAATTTCAGTAGCTTGGGCTACTGGCAAATGTTTTTGGTTTCACACTGTTCAAAGACCGAAATATTTTATCTTTCTTGAAGGAAAAAGTATGATATCGAATGTATAAATTTTAATGCTGAAATTCAACTCAAAGAGCATTTTATAGAAGTATAACTCCCAAAGAACGTTTTGAGCTTATTAGCATAGGCAAAATATTTTTATTTATTTCCAAATGGGACAGTCAATCACCTTCCCTTTGGCTTAGCTTCATTAATTTATCTTTATAGAGAAAGACAGTTCAGCAGAAGCTACATGAAAAGCACATCATGAAATACAAATGTATGCAGGGGCTTGGGAAACCAAAAAGTTATTTGAGACATGTTAGAACAAAAACAGATCTACATTATCTGTCACACTGAATTCTTATGAACACTTCTGGGGTTTTTCTTCTGACATATTTTTTTATGCACCTTTCAAGATACCTTATTTCACCTGAAATACCTAAATGGGTCTCAGGGTGCATCTCATTGCTACCAAAAAAAAAAAGGGAACTAAATTTTGATTTGTTCAGTTAGTAATGGCATTTGCAAAAACTCCCAAAGATGCACCTGTTCCATAACCGACTTTGCCATTTCTGTTGACAGAAACCTTAAGCAAATCCCCTTTCTCTGAGAACATAGTAAGAACAAGCCTAAAACAGCCTAAGATTCTGGAATTACTTTGAAGAGAAGAGGTCAACACTCAGACACAAATCGAAGAGGCCTCAGCATTAATATAAGCTGCAAGAGACTGTCTTGTAAATGCAACCCTAATAGAACTGTATCACACTAGAAAGAGGCCTTTCTGTGCACAGTATTTTTTTAACTCTTTACACACTCCAGTATCTCTATGCTTCTCAAATAAACTTAGTGTAATCAGGTCCAACTAATGAACTTTCACCACATTTAAAGCCAGGACAGAGGGACATCAGGATGGAACTGGTCCTTGAACACACTGTGATTGGTGCTGCTCTGCTGTGGTCCCTATGCACTCTTCTCTTTACAGATATCAGGAATAAAAAGTGATGACTGAATTTTTTTTTGCTAGATCAAACATGCATCCCTTTTTGAAAAACTGTCCTGGTACTGTACCTCTAGTTTCTTAAGGGAAAAAAAACAAACCAAACCAAAACTGAGATACGAGTTGCCAGGTTAATTCAAACAGTTCAGTGCTAATTAAACAGCTATACCCTGTCCTTTTTCAATAACCAGAGGATAAATTTCTCTTTCTGCCAGACCTCAGCCTAAATACAGTATCTAGCTACAAATTTTAGATCATTGCCTCTCCAGCTGTAATATAAATTATAGTCATGGGGGAGTATATGAGATATCATACAATTAATGACTGTCAAGAGCAATTTTTTCTTTTCCAGTTCAACATTGGATGTACCAAATCCCACCTGTTGGGATCAGGGTAGTCTTGCCTCCTGCTTTGTCATACATATGCCATCAGAAGCATCCTGGAAAACAGAGCCCATCCTGCTCAGCTACTTGTCATTCCATTCACCATGCCAAGTATTTGTATCAGTCATTCAGTGTTATGCATATAATTTAAAATTTGTTTGAAGGAAATTGGCCCAAGCACACAGATTAGCATATAAAATATAGTTAAGACAAGCTGAAGAGCATCTTGATGGAGAGAAACCTTTTACAGTTTCTATCTGTAGTGAAAGGATTGGGATCCTCCTGTCAAACACAAGATCCAGTGTCAAGGATTTTGCTGGACTATACCAGTGTTAGTACTGCCTGCAAATAATCCCCCTAAATACCTCAAAAAGAAACAGGAAAACCTCAAGACCATGCACAGCCAGAGCAGTAAGGGTTATTCAGGAAATCTCTGCTTCTCTTTTCATGCTGTGAGACACAGCAGGAATAGGAATATGTTATTTACTCCTGCAACACTGCAAAATGTGAAGAAATGAAGCCTGATCTATCCATCATCTGCAAGAGGAACTTATCTTTGTGGGGTTTTATGTAAAAAGGAAGAGTTTGGGGAGGAAAAAAAAAGTAAATTATTTGAAGTCTTCTTCAACCACACTTGAAGCATCAAAGTGAACCAGAACACCAAGGGTGAGTGCACAGTGACATTACACTGTCACTGAATTCAATGCTGGGCTCCAAACTTCTAAATAACTCTCTTGAGAGAAAGTTTTAAATAATTCTTCTTGAGATAATCAGGGACTGGAACGTTGGGCATCTTAATTTTCAATTCATTCTAGATCCTCAGAAAAATGGCAAAAATAAAGCTGCTCTCTATTCTGAAACATGCCATACATCTGGGATTAATCTCTTTAGATGGTCAAAGACAAAAGAAAAAATATATTAGTCTATAACACTATAAAAAAAAAATTGTGTTAAATAACTGGGTTTGTTCAGCATGCAGAAGAGAAGGCTCCAGGGAAACCTTCCAGTATCTTAAGAAAGCTTAGAGAAAGGAGGGATGGGACCTTATATACAGGGGGAGAGTGACGGGACAAGGGACACTGGTTTTAAACTGATAGAGGGCAGGTTTAGAATGGATATTAAGAAGAAATTCTTCCCTGTGAGGGTGGGGAGGCCCTGGCACAGGTTGCCCAGAGAAGCTGTGGTTGCCTCATCCCTGGAAGTGGTCAAGACCAAACTGGATGGAGCTTGAAGCCACCAGGGATAGTGGAAGGTGTCCCTGCCCAAGGCAGGAGGTGGAACTGGATGATTTTTAAGGTCTCTTCCAGCCCAAACCATTCTGTGATTCTACATTTTACAGGGTAAAACAAATAGATCATGATTACTAGATAGTTCAAATACCAGTGAGGAACCACTGATGGGATGCCACGTGTTAAGAACCACATTTTAAATTCAGGAAAAAAGGAAAGTCTTTTGGAGATATGCTTGAGACAAGCTTCAAACAGACCAGCAAGAGTTGATTTATTATCAGAGCTGGAAAACTAAACTTCAAGCAGTTCATCTCATAAGCCCCTCATGAATTCAAACAGCCCTTGTTGTTGAGTATTGAGAAGTAAATATGTCACAGAAGAAGTAAAAGCATTAACCATTTCTCAGTATACTTAGAGTTTGAATTAGAGAAGCCAATAATCCCCTCAGGAGATTTTATTTTTTTCCTTGCATATGTAAGAAATCCATTTCCTATTTCCCTGGATTCCTTTATAAAAGGATGAAATATTCCAGTGAGACAGTGCCATAGAGCTGTTAATTAAGAGATTTATCTTGAAAATAAGGGAGTAGCAGCAATTACTGCCAAAAACCTGTGGCTTGTAGCTCATTTGTTACTTAAAATGTTCACTTTCAACTGAAGGAAATATGATTATTCTGTATGAAACTGCTAGCTAAAGATAATTAACAGTTCAAATTTAGATACCCAACTATAATTACATGTATTGAAGTAATATTTTATAGAAATTATCACAGGATAGCAAACAATTCTATTGAAATTCAAAAATTTCTTCACTCTGAAGCACATAAATAATTTTAATTTTTCAAACAAATGAATGGCTTTTAAAATGTAAAAATACATTAATTTTTACAGCTGATTAGTTTTAATTATTTTATGGAAAAGGAGAGGAGGAGCTACCTGTCCTTTCACTCTAAAGACTTATTTCCCAGTCACCTTTTTTCTTTTTAGAGGCACAGCAAGAAACATCACTAATACTACATTCATTTAATTAGTGCTTCATCAAGCAAATCTGGTGCAAGCATGAACTGCATAATCACCTTTGATATCATCAGAGAAGGCAACTCCTCAGGGGTAACACAACAGTAATGCACTATACAGTAACAAACAACATTGAGTGGAACAGTCAACTGTCAAGATAAGGAGAAAATAAAATATTAACCAAACAGCCAGTCAAGAGCAAAGGTACTGGGTTGTTTTCAGAACTGTTGCAGTAGTTTTTACCTGCCTAAGATGACAACTCACACTGAGCAGACTCCTAGTCTGGCTGTCAGAGACTTTATAACTGGTTTAGAGAAGGGGAAAAAAAAACGAGCAAGAGATTTCTCTTCTTGCAAAACCAAGGAGTGGAGTAGACAGAAAGCTAGTTTAGGGGTAATCTTGAGAATGCTTTCTGCCCAAATAAGCAGCATTTATCTAGGAGGAATGACATATCACCAAAAAATAGAGTGTTGAATGAACCAGTTACCAGGACTGTAATTGCTCAATACATATTCCCCAGGTATAACATAGAACATTTTCTGGTAACAGAATCATGGCCAGTTATATCCAAATTATGCTCCTGCTTCTCATGTTTAACTCCCACCCATCAGTTACCCTACTGCAAGAGACATTGATACCCCACTTTTCATTCAGATTCCAGCCTCCTTGCCATACCAAACAATACCAGAAAATTATATTGTATTCTATCGTTCAATAACATAAATACTTTTTAAGCCCTACCTATTGACTCTTTGGTTATTTACATCAACTAGTAGTTCCATTTTTCTGGACAGGATCTTGCTGTGTGCATCCACACAAACTTAGTGATTTCAAGCAAGTAATGAAGGAAGACAGCCAGAGCAGGGATCATGGAGAATGGACTAGACTAGACTATTTCAATTGGAAGGGACCTACAATTATCATCTAGTCCAACTGCCTGATCACTGCAGGGCTGCCAAATATTAAAGCTAATTATTAAGGGCAGCGTCCAAATGCCTCTTAAACATTACAGGCTTGAGAAACACTGACCACTTTTCTAGGAAGCCTCTTACAGTGCATGGCCACCCTCTTGGTAAAGATACATTTCTTAATGTCCAGTCTGAACCTCCCCTGGCACAGCTTTGAATCATTCACATATCATGTCACTGCATCCCATGGAGAAGAGATCAGCAAAGACAAGCTAATACAGTGAAGAATAAAATGGCTTATTTCTATGATAGCGAACTTCTTGCATGACTGAGCAAGTGATGTATTAAATATTTAGTGATATTTAAATATTTTTAAATATGATTTAATATGACCAGTCATATTAAATCATATTTAGTCCCAAGTGTCTGTGGAATTGCTATGATAACACAAACAGCTGGTCAACCATTCTCATTTCTATTTTCTGATTAATTCGCTCAGGAAAATCATCCAAAGATTATTTTCCTCTCCCTCACCTCCCCTGCAAATTATTTTTTTTTTAGTCTTCCCATGCTGTTATCCAGTAACAGGTTCCTCCACAAATCCAACTTGCATTGCCTTCTAACATGATCAGACTTCCAACATAACCAATCTCCAAAAGTTTCTAGTTACTTAAAGTGTAGGAGCACCAGACTGAGAGACTTCTAAAACCACTTTTCTAGTTCAGACTGAAACAAAGAGAAATAGAAAGTCTCAAGAGAAAATCACTAGACAAATCAGTTGATTGCAACAAAGAAATATGAGTTTTCAAAATATTATATGCACAAATATTTTTCATGTAGGTTTCATTAGACAAAACGCTGATGTCATTACTTGCTCAAATTTCCACAGAAGGAAGGGAAAATAATTACCTACTTGCCTACCTGCAAGAGCTCATGCTTTCTATGTAGAACTGTCAGTAACAGCAAAATCCAAACGAGGTTTTATACAGATTATTTTTTCCTTTCTGGCATAAATAATTTACTTGATTTCCTGCATTTATCTCATAGCTTTTATCTCAAGAGATTTTCAATATCCCCTGGTTTTCAAGAGACCTAAATTAATGTTTTCAGAAAATGTTACGACCGAGATTTCTGCAATTTGATAAATCGGGTAGCCTTTCTAAAGAAAGGGGCCCAGCATTTTACCTTTTTCATTCAATTTCGGGATTTTTATTGCTTTATTTCTCCTTTGCTTATAACAGAATTGTGGTTGGTACTCTTGTTTTTATTGAAATAATTCTGGGTTGACTCAGGGTTATTTGCATTAGAAGAACATGCTCTCACATGAGTCAACTGCTCAAGAGGGTTTTGAGTCAGCAAGTAGCATTTGGAGACTGATCACAACCAGTTCTTTTAGAGTGGAAACCCCCCACGCCAACTTATGAATTCAACCACCCTTTGGAGTTTTAAAGTCCTCAAGGAAACAGAATGGTTGGGTTTACTGCCAAGTAGTTCTAGTTCAGACAAACATTCTCACATATACACTGATGTATTCTTGCCATGGGCTGGAAGACAACACCATGATGTGAAACACAGTGCTACAGGAGGGGACTGTCATAGCACCCTCCTCAACAGTACACCTGGTCAGAAGGAAAATGCTGCCCTCAGCCTCTACTGAGGGAAAAGAGTAACTCTATTAAGAAGAGCAAGGTCTGCTTCTAGCAGTCATTCCTGATTGAACCTGATTGAAGTGTTTCACAGCTGATGGGGGACTGGGGGAAAATTCACACACATATATCAGTTTCTAGTTCCCAAAACAGGAATTCTGTCTCATCCTATGAGTCTCTAATTTCCTCTTTGCAGAGGGTAAAGGGACATCCCTGCTTGACCTGAAATTGAAGTTAGAAGATAGCAAGGGCACATGTTCATGCAGTGAATACAAGAAATGTGCAATCAAGCCAAGGTTTTGCTTGGGCTATTTACCTGCTTCTCATCCACGGTGCAGCAGCCAAGCCTCTCTTACCTCCCAAGTGCTGCCTAAATCACTGTTGAGCTAAAACACACATCTGACTCAGAAACAACTCTATATTTGCTACACAAAACTGTACCGAAGGGATTTCAGAGTGTGATGTCAGCACTACTGCAATGGCAGTAGCAGAAACTCAATATTTGCTAGTGTTGTAGTGAGTCTTCTTCCTCAGAGATAGTCAGAAAGTGACGTGCCAGCCTCCTCTGATAACCATCCATTTTCAAATTAGACTTGAGCTTTCTGACCCATTTCACTCCAGAGAAGAGCTGTCACTACAGTTCACAGATGAAAATTGATCTTTAGATTTCTAGTGTGACTCAAAGTCCTTTTAACTGAAAAGGTCAGGTAGAAGAACAATGACCTTCACTTTAGATACAGCCGAAGTCTACAGCCTCACAGCAAAGTCTTCTGCAGGCTGTAAAACCATGCAACCTTAACTTAAAAATTTTGCCTGAAAATTTAAAGGTAGGCAAGAGACAAGGAAGAATTAGACTGAAATGTAATTAAGATTCTTCCCTGCACAGATGAAAGCCATTTGAACAGCTATAATAACCAAGGAACAACAGTAACTGCTGAGAAAACAGGCTTATTGAACCTAAACTCAGAGATTTACTCATATTTTCAACTTATTTTTCTAACTTCAGCTCTCTAGCACTTGAGAAAGAAATCATCTTGACCCAGTTTCATTGTATTATTCATTAATGATCCAGGATTCAAAATGGTTCCTTGGTTTTGCTTACTCTCCTCTGAAGTCTCACTCTACTATTGAGCTCCCTACATGATCTGATCATCAAATCAGAATAGATAAAACCAAACAAAAAGCACACCTGGAATCCTGTCTGAATCACAAGTTACAGCGGATTGAAAGGCAGCAAATCTCAGTACTGAAGCCAGGAAAGCAACAGGCTTAACTGACATAATTTCTGATTTTTATGCAGTCCTTGGTATTGCTAAATAACATGTTACCATGAAGAATCTCATTACTTTCAGCTTTTCTTCAAGAAGGTCTGCTGAATTTTGCTAGACAGCAGAGAGATGCAACTCCTCATGCTTCAGCTCCTTTAGTCACTTTAATGGAAAACGCTGGGTGCTGGTGAAAAGCAAAGAGCTCTTACATGGCTTGGCAACAAGCCTACTGTCTGAGAGAAACTGATGATAAGGGCCATTTCCAGACAGATAAGTGAAAAGCACTGGCAAAGATTGACAGCCTACCTGCATGCCTTTATCTTTTCATAAAGAAAACAGCCAGATAAATAGCCACGTTGTTTATCCCAATAATATGCATTAGATCTGCTTGATAACTGTTTATACTCAAACTATTGATAGTTTGTGGAAATCACCTGTTGATTCTTTTTCTAGAAAGAGTGAAGCAGAGACCTTCACCATTTTCTATTCTGGATAAGGGAAAAGGTTCTCCTGAGTAGTGCCTGTAAAGTTTAGTACACTGCCATTCCTGGATAAGGCAAGGGATGAAGAAGGTGATGCACATGGTCATTTCCCTACTGCCACCTGCATTCAGAGACAACTATCAAGTGCAAATATCAACAGTATTGTAGAGACTTTCATTCTGTGAGGAGCCTTAATAACAGAGCAGTCCTGAGAAACTAACTTAGACACTTCACTTCTGGGAGAAATGTCAAGGGTGAGGGGAAAGGCATATTAGGAATGTTACAGGATTTGGAAACAGTCCTTGTTCACAAAGGAAGAAATGTTAATGCAGTGAAAAGAGTCAGCTGGGATTCCTCTCTCCTTCTTCAAAGAAAGGATCAGGGAAACTCTATAGAAGAAATTTTCTTATATATTCTTATATTATTTTTTTATATACTTCTTATAATTTTCTTATATACACTTAAGCTCATTACAACAAAATGAACAATTATTGCTGTAATTCATAAAGGAATCTGTCTACTTAAAGCAGGGAATTATTATTCAGTACTGGTCTGAAGATACAATCCCATTTATTATACCAGCAGAAATGGTAGGCAATTACTTTTTTCCTACCGCTGTTTGTATTTTCTTTCTCAGAGGCATCAGTATCCTTATAAACTGCATATCCTCCTTTTAATATAAGCAGAATCTACAGTGTGTAACATGTTCTACTGTCGATGTTTCCTTAACACTGTATTAAAGTGCACAGTAGGTATTAAGAACTTAATTCCAAGACCACTGCTCCTATTAACCCTGTTTGCTGATATCTTCTTTGATGTAGTAAGGCTGATTATTAATAGATTAGAAATCTCAGGGAAATTCAGATCTGGCATAGTTTTTGATCAGAGCAAGATAATGCCCTGTGTTGGAAATGGATGATTTGTGGTGAGTTTATGTCTGTGAAGGTTCATCCTGAATAATGAAACTGGGAAAAATCAATTATTCATGATATTACAACAAGTTACAGCCTGGGAAATCTGGCCCTTGAAATGGTCTGTTACATTAGCAGTGACATATTACTACCTAGGTCTCAATTGTCAAAAAAGTGTCATTTATTAAAAAATAAACAGTGAACAGGAACTGTTTCTTTGAGAAACAAGAATTCCTTATAAAACAGGGTCGGGTAATACATGATAGTTGAGTTTTTACATATTATTTACCATCCTGTCTGTGAGGATTGTGAGGAAAGACTAAACTATAGCTTGAAAGGCAGAGGAATTAATTTTCTTCTTCACTTCAAAAAGGCCATTCTTTTCTCAACCATATCAAGACACCTTAATTCATTAAGGAGGTAATTAAAACCCATATGATATAACTATGGCTGTTATCCTTCCCACAACCTCTGAATTACTATTTGCCTTTCAGATTTTTATTAAATTTTCTAATTTCTTTAGCTATGTTCAACAGTACAATCCTCTTTCAGCCAATATAATAAAAAGAAGAAAAACAGAAACACCCACACAAGAAATAAGTCCTCTTGTATAGCTTTATGTTAACATTCATTGTGGAAGCTCTGCAAAAAAAATTGAGATGTTACCACAGAATAATTTCTTCAAAAGTCTATTTTTTTTCCTTGCAAAAAGAATTCTCTCAAATCAATAGAGATTTCTATTAAAAAAAATATAGCAATGGCACAATTTAGCCAAAAGTCCACTTTTAAAACTAATTTAAAGAACTAATTTGCAGCTACAAAAGTAAAATCACAAGTATTTATTTTGCTGCTGGTACAGAGTCTTTTTAGATAGAAAATGTAAATTTTTAATTGATTTTATTCCTGTAAATCTATCCAACCCAACATGAAATTGTAAGTTCAATCATCTCTGCAGCCACTTGTTGTTCAAGTGATTAATTTCTCTTGAGCTTGGTTCCCAGTCAGTTGATGTGAAATCCACTTGTATCAACTCAGATCTTTCATTGTGGGATCAATAACCAGCATAAACCTCCTGAAGATCAACACAGGGACCTGCAAAGTCCTGTACTGGGGGAAGTACATCCTGACTATTCACAGCAGTATCCAGTAAAAGAAAAGACAATGGGCACAAATCAAACCATGGGAAATTACATTTAAACATAAGAAACCACATTTTTACTATGACAGTGGTCAAGGACTGGACCAGGTTTCCCTATGAAAGAGAATGTGGAAGTTGGAGATCAAATTACATCCAAGACTCAACTGGGCACCACACTCAGGAACCTCCTCTCACTGACCCTGCTTTGAACAGCAGTTAGGACTTCATGATCTCCAGAGGCACCTTCATCCTAACAATGCTGGGAATCAGACTATAAGCTGATACAAACCAGATTAGAAAGAGATGACTCATTTGTTGACAGCAGTCACATCAGATCCAAATATGAATGTTGGTATTTGTGGCCATCAGGTTCTCGATCTTCCACTGGTCACCAACACAAAGCAGTGCAAGCTCCAGGAAAGTTAAATTAAACCCTCACCAAACCACTATTTTTAATTCAGCACAAAGGTTTCATGCAGTTTCCCCTGATCTAAGACAGCAATTGCTTAACTGAAAGCAATATCTTAAATAGTTCTGACCAATTCAGAAATAACACATTTTAAAATAGTCACTAGATAAAGACAAAGCCAAAACTGGCAACTGCAATCTGTGTGTGAATGTTTTCAGCAGAAGAGCCTAAAAGGAGTTATATCATGCTGAATTAATCACTTCCTCTAAGAAAGCAAACAGGGTCAAGAATTTGGCATTTCATTCACACAGGATTTTTTTTGTTTCTAAATAAAACGTGTTATGTTACTATTATTTACCCAACTTGCTTGTACAGGGATTTCATGGCAGTATATAAGACATCTGACTACCTAGGATTTTATTTTTTCTTTTCACTTAAACAGCTCATTTTACTGAACAGTATTTGAAGCAAGTCTGTATTGCTGAGTTGCTGTTTTTCCCTAAGAAAACTTCAGGAGTTATGCCATTCAGAGAGTATTTATGTGGCAAGCAGATCAGAACACCACATTGTGGGGTTTCAGCTGTTACAAATGTATATTTACATCAGAATGGTCTGTTGCTGGTTGAGCTGAGGTATGGAACAGGTCTCTGGATACCCCCTTTCTCTGCACACAATATGGTTGTAGTTCCTTTCCTTTTTTTGTCTTCCAACTCTTCTGGCAAGTAACATGAACATAAACATTTAAGGTCAGACCTAACCATGAAGTTGTTCTGATCTTGACAATAAGTCAAGACTCTTCAGTGAAGTATATTAACATAAACACATAGTACTTTTGAAGCTTTTTTTGTTTTCTCCCTCACTATTGGTGGTCTGTCCTCAATTATACAGGTGAAATCTGGGTCAAAGATTCAGTTAAAATGTAATGGATCAAGATTCATCTCATTTAGAACTCTGTATCCAAAACCTGATATCACCAACTTGGAAAGAAGATCTGGATTTACATTTTAGGCCCATATCTTCAAAGCTAAAAGTTTAAGGAAATTAATTTCAGAGAACAATGGGAACAAGACCTGGACAAGCAAACAACCCACAATATTTGGTAGAACCAATTTATAATGTGCTATTACCACAACCATAAAGAAAATGCATCTTTCATCACTTTAAAAAGTGGAGTAAGAGCACTGACAAAGCACTAATATGGTTCAAAGAAGTCACTCTTCTTTGTAACTGAAATTCTGGGCACCTTCCATCCACACCAGCACCCTTGTGATAGACACCTACCAAGGATCTGGAAGACAGTTTACTATCTAATCAGAGACAGACAACAAATAAACTCGAGTTTTTATGTCTCTCCCTCCTGCAAAGAAAATCTTTAATCTCCTGTATAATGGAGAAGTGGGCCTGTTAATCACTTCATGTGTTTTCCCTGTGCTTAGGAAAATAAATTGATTTGGACTGATGTGCAACTGAAATCTCCACATCTGCACATTTTCTTCGTCTCTTAAAGTTGCAACATATGCCTGACTTAGGCAGAATGGCCACATCTGCTGTTGTCATTGTGTGCCCCTCTCCCAGAACACTTTAGATGTCCCAGGGCGTTTTTCTTTCTCATTCCCCTGCAACAAAACTGCAACTCACGAACCTTATGTGCTTTCAGGAATGTGAGCTCTCATATGGAAAGCATGCTCAGTATTTCTGTCACCTTAATTAAACATGTACTTGACACACAGTCTTCTGTTCACAAGCAGAAGTCTTCCTATTGCATGAGAAGATCCTGATGGTTTGTAGGGTAAACATGCTCCCTGAAGAAATTTAGATATAGTCTTCCAACAAAGATATTTACCTAATCACGGCAAATAGCTAATTTAAGGCTAAAACAGGGACTAGAAAGCTGACTTTCTCCCTCAGGATCCCTTGGTAGTAATAAATATTCCAAATTCTATCACTGAAATAGACCTTTCTGTCCACATAAATACCAGACAATCAAATACTCACAGCTTGTAGCCTATATAAAAAAGGCACATTGTGAAATCCGCCAGGATCTGGCAAAAGCATAAAGATACTTAAAGTAACAAACAACTGTTAAATAAGTGAATGCTTCTGATTTCTTTTCCATTTTTAATTACTGTATATCTGTCTTACGTGCAGTTGCTCCACTGAAGATAAACATGGATTTATAAGCATTTATTTCCCATGCACACTGATTTTCAGATACATAACACTACAGGACTCTAAGTTCACATTTTGTTTGTGGAAAGATCTTTTCAGCCTGTCATAAATGTCAAAATTACATCATGAGACAATGGAAAAAATTAATTAATAAAAAATCTTTCTATCCATCCCATTAGTATATGTATGCCTGCAAATTCAGTGATCTCTTCAGGTCCCAGCTGTGCACATGGCCTGTCCAATTAACTGTTCTGAGTCCTGTTGCCATAATTTTTGTCTTATCAATGTGTTCTCAGTTAAATACTCTTTATCCATACATCATATTTTTCATTAATTGGTATGCTGTGTAATCATTACACTTATTCATTCCAGAAAATAAAAGTTTTATCCTGATTTCTGCATAATTTGTTCTGCTTATTTCATTAAATACACTAAACCATTCTATCTGTTTGTCCACCAATTTGGTCCTCTATGTTCTATGTATTGCTTGCTGCTGCTGTTTCAGTCTTGTTTCATGGACAGAAAAATGTATCTTGAGAGGTTAGGATGCCATGAGGTATCTTCAAGGCAGGCTGCCCAAAGGCTCTCTGCAAGATAACTCCTCAGAGGACACAGGCAGGAATAAATGCTGCATTTATAATCTCAATAAACATCATTCTTTTGTCGAAGTATGGGCACAGAGAAGCTACACAGTATTGTCACTAGTGGTGGCTTTAAGTAACATAAAATTGCCAATGGATTTTAAAACCATGGAAATACTAAACGTGGGAAAACAAACCTCCATTTTGTAAGTATTTTGGCTTCCAGAATAGCTACATATTCCTGCAACTCAGGAACACCTCTGACTGGACCCAAGCAGGAGTCTTGGCTCCTTTGATCAAATATCCATTCCCTCAAACAGGATATACTGGCAGTTCAAGTGGAAAAGAAGCAAAATAGGCTCCAAACTACCCAGAAGGTCCAGGGGTTTCTTTTATCCAGTAAAACATGCACTACTGGGTGAATTTCAAAGAATCATTGAGCGTTGGGTTGTGCTTGTGTAAGTTCTAAACTCAAATTGCCATTACAGAGATATCAAGAGGAGTAACCTAACTTCAATTGTCCTTCAGGAAAGGACAGCTAAAGACACAGCTGGGAGACAGCAGCCTTGGATGAGTTATGCCAGACCAGAGTACATTTTCAGCAGCCACTGCAGGTAGAGATCTGCTCCTCTTTCAGAGAAGGTGGTAATTACAACATCATTCTTGTGTGGGTCAACCTTCTGTCCTGATTTGGTGCAAAATGCCTCGGTTGTTTCAAGCAATTATATTTGGCATCAAAACAGTCTGTGCTTCAATACATTTTTCTTATTTGTATTATGTACACTCCTTGGCACAGGAAGATGAGGCCAAGAAAATCATCTGTGCTCTAATAAGGAGAACTCACTCTCCTTCAGGGCACAAAGTGATTCTCAAAGTGGTAACAGGTAGTTCACAACATTTTTATGGAGTGTGCAAGGTCAGGTCAGGCCATCTGAGAGCATCAGTGTTGTCAGTCATGGTACACATCCCTGCATTACATTCCTATAACACAACACTCACAGCATCTCAGACTTTCTTGTTACAGGCCTCATCTTGCATGGATGAGGTTTTAAATTCTGGTATAAAAAAGCTTTTGATTGACAGCTTATCCAAGAAATGCCTTAAGAAAAACTGCTTTGAAAATGAAAACGGCTCTTGACTGAAGCTTCTAACCTCACTTTATGAGCTGCCTGGCAGCTTCTACTTGTGATTTATTTTCCTCATGTGTTCAAGTAGGTAATAAGCAAACTGCAGTGGGCTACTCATAGCTATCATTCCAAGAGAGGTACTGTAGCTTATGTCAACTCTCATCCTCCACACTAACATTTCCACAATCATGAAAATGGAAAAAAATCCCACAAGCAGTAATAGAGACAAAAAAAAGAAATCATTTTGGTCCTGTTTCACAAATTCCACAGTACACAGAGAAACAATGACACAAATCTGAAGGACTGAACCGATTTTACCTAGTAACAATCTAATGCTAAAAAAAGAGATAAAGGAGCCAAGAAAAAAAAATGGACTGAGTTTATGGAAAGAATACTTGCAAAATATAAATTTGCAAATGCCTACATGTTAAGAAGACAGGAGGGACAGCTTTCTGAAAATTATATAATAAAACATAGGGTTATTGCAAAATTTGCAAACATGAATTATTATATCCTAAACATCCTCATTGTTTCATAGGTCCAGGCAGGTACTATAGTGGTCTGCTTGCCATAACTTTTTCTTTTTTTTTTTGCTTTTTATATTCTTTCCATATTTTTTTGGGGGAGGGAGGATGAGGAAATATCAAGAAACTGAATTTATGATCACAAGTATAAATTATTCTTGATAAAATAATACTGACAATCCTGTTTATCTAAATAATGTTGCTGCACAGAAGGAGGATGTGTTAGCATTGTAAGATTGTCAAATTAAATGGTTTCCTTCTCCATTATGAGACTAAAATACGAATATGGATTTTAAGACTTGTCAGAGACTTAGATATTATAACATCACGCTTCAAACAGCTAAGTAGTTCAAGCAGCTGTAGAATTGCCTCACTCTAACATGTACTTATCTACAGATAAGAATTGCTGCATATATAAGTCGTTTCATTCTTATCACATTTTTAAAAAAGGCTTTGTAGTGGGAAATAAAGTCAACTCAGCCACATGCTAATCTTATGGCAGTTATGGAGGAAGCTGTTCTCATAATTTGGGTCTAAATAGACTGGGCCATCGTTCTGTGTGGGCTGCAGCACCATAACTCTGCTTATACAACCAATATCAGGCAAAAGTCAAGTCCCAGGGTGCATTCCCTGGCTGCCCCACTGGCACAAGGACCAAGCTCTTCACTGTGTGACAAGCAGTCTTGGTTTAGTACTAGTGTGTGCCAGAGCTAAGCAGAGCATGCCACATGCACAGTGTTTCCAGCCTGTGCAAAACCAAAAGCACAGTGAGTGTCTCCTGCAGCTCACACTTTCCAATCCCAGACTAAACTGTTCCATTTTAGCAAAGGAAAGTGATCAATGATGACACTTGCTGAGGGCTAATTAGTAAATTCCAGTACCTCAGTGCATACATGCATTTATTTTAGTCCTCTGTTTTTATACACTGACATACTTAACACAGAGGATTGCAGATAACTGTGCTAAGCAGATCTGAAGACAGACTTCAAATAGAAAAACACCATTTATTTTAAACACCACACCATATTGTCTCTTTAATGTAATCAAAGTTTATAAACAAAAGTGGAGACAGCTAAGTTGGCTTGTTGCTTAGAAATATAAAGCTAATAACATATCCACAGACATCTACTCATGCTTTTCTAGCACTCAAACAAAAAAAGGAAGCGAGACTGACTCACAATTTCATTCATGGCATTACCCAATGTGTATGCACCGTGTAGTTCTGCACAATTAGGCAACTTAAAGTCATTACTTTTAAAAAAGATCAGAAAAACAAATTCCATAGAAATGACTCACTAGTACTCAATTGGCAGTTCTCAGAAACAAAACAGCAGAAGGCAACAATACTGGCCAAAAAAACCCCAAGAAAGCCCACAGTAAACAAGATATTTTACTGATGAAAAGTTTTATGAGACAATTGACATAAAACATGCCAGAAATCAGCTCCTCGAGGCAGAGAAAGGAACCTTTGTAAACATCTAACTTAAGGCAACTAATTAAATCAGACAGATGGGTTTTCGTAAAGCCACCTAAACATCTGTCAGGATACAGGATAAGCTGCGAGTAACTGATGAAACCACCAGACCTGGATTGAGGACAACCTCAAAGCCAAAAGAAGTCACATGTGACTGTACTGTCCTACTTCATACTTCAGTGGAATATAACAAAATAAATATTTATTATATAGACAATGTTGCATTGCACTGAGAAACAGATGCCCCTCAGAATCACACTGTGAAACCTTGAATAGTGTTTCACTCTGCTGACAATCCTGCTGTGGCTCTCAGTGAAGTCAGGTGGTTCTAAAGACAAGAAAGGCTCACAACATAGGCTCATAACTTTTTTTTCCAGAAGGAAATTTCTGAAGGTAGTGACCAAAGTCAGAAATCCAGGCCCCTCTAGAAAAAATTAGGTTCGTGCTCTAACAGTAAAACAGCAACTCCAAACCACAGGAAGGACAGCTTTTTACAAGAGAGGCACTATATTTAAATGAACTTACATGAAGAGTGGATACTTGGAAAGCTTTTTCTGCCTTCAGACACCAGATCTGGATCACCTGTGCAGTGCATTTCAGAGTTCATTACTCCATCTGGAAAGCAGCGGTAAAAGAAATCGGGACGCGGTCTACAAAAAACACCATGGATATTAAAAATATAAAAGCTGTAGTAACAAATAAACCTCAAAGTGATTATTACATTTACTGCATATTACATACAGAGTTCACTCCCTCCAGCCTTAACACAGAACAGAAATAGTAGAATCATTTAGGTTGGAAAAGACCCATAAGACCATGGCGTCCAACAGCAAACCTAACACTGCCAAATCCACCCCTATAGCATTTCCATCAATTCAAGGTCACTTTTTTTGCAAGCAGGCTCTCCAAGGGAAGTTTCCAGCACAGCAAGAAAGTGGGAATTGTCTCTAAAAACATGCATGCAGGGTTATAGTGATAAATCTTTCACAGCATTTCAGTGACAGAGCAAAGTAGTGTAATGACCCACGAATTTTCATGTCTTGCCAGCACATCCAGCTGAGAACAGGATTATACCTGAGGCTACAAGGCTGGCACCAAAACAACCAGCAGATTCTAATTCCAGCCTTGATGCTGTCTAACTGCATTGGACAAACCTATGAGTTTATTTTGACCCAGCTCCGAGCTGAGAGATCATTTGTAGGCTTGACTGGTATCGTACTGGTCCTGAGCTAATAAATCACATGGAGAAGCAGGGTGAAGGATCACACATTCAGAGACAAGCTGACAAAGCAACTAGTTGTTTGGAGTGCAGGCAAAATGAGCTTATGTCTGTCTAAAAAAAGATGGTATACTCAATTTTTTCAAAAGCACTCTTCAAAGAAACGTGCCAAGTACCATTGCTGTCTGGGCACCAGTACTGTAGCAGAGAGGGTTCATCAGAAACCAAACACTAATACTGATCCCTCAATGCTGCAAAACAACTAAAAAAACCCAAAACTCAACATTGGACTCTAATAAAAAAAAATAAAATCTATGAATTCCAGTCAAATATATACTTTTCAGCTGAAATTGTTCAAAATTTTGATAAAGAGCCAAAAAAATACCTAAAAAGTATTTTAGAAGGAGTTTTGTTCCTATATTTTTTCTGAGCCCTTCACTCAAAATTATGCTTCCCTTAAAAATGGTCTATCTAGGAGTCCATTTATTGTTTAGCTCCAAGGTTTGTTCTGCCATGGATGTTGTCACCTGGAAATACCACAGTAATACGTAGGCACTGGGTTATACAGACACTAAACTGATTCCCATTTAATCAGACATGGGGCACTGGCGTCTAGACTCCCTCATGCTGTGACTCTTCTGTGTTGCCAATTTAATGAACTGATTTCAGCTCACACAATGCCTTTCAAACTTGTCTGGATCTGCCAACTAGTCAAACACATAACAAAACACAAGGGCATAGATTCCTACCACAGTGGGATGCCACGTAATGAAGTTGTAGAACACCTGCACAAAGCAAAGAACAGCTTCACAGGGGCCTATTGTGTCTCCCTGTGCTTTGCAGCAGCAGCTATCTATTTATTAAAATGTATTGCAGTTGTCAATCTGTCTCCATTTATCTTAATAGTTAAAGCCATCGTTTAAAGAATGACAAGACTTACCTTCCCACTATTAATTTAATAGTATTTGTGCAGACACCATTCAGAGCTAGAGCCAGGGAAACAGCTACAAAACAGAATGAACAAACAGAACAATAATAACCTAAATACCAAGCAATAAATTGCAGCGTTACAGCATTTGATTCATAGACTAAAACCTTTACTGAACTGAAAAGTAAATGATCTCTGTTGCCTTCCTTACTTCTTATTACCCGGACTAAGGACAGACCCCAGAGGATCATAATAGCCATGACTTGGTTCTGCTTTTACTCTTGAAAAATCTTATTTCCCTACACAAAGCCAGTTTTCCTGTCATACCATTTGCACAGGCATAATACATGAGTCAGAAAAAATTAGAGACTAATACATCATGTTTTTGAAATATTTTAGTTTTGTAATTTACTAGATGAAAATATTACACTCTCTGGTTCAAGGAGAATTCCTGTATAGAACTATATATAAGATAGATATATGTGTGTTCATGTATATGTTAAACAGTCCACTGTCAGACTAAAGAATTGTCTTTTGCCTAAAACTAGAATTTGATGACTTTTATATTTTTCTTTCAAAAGGATGTGGATGTTTAAACTAAAAATCTTTACATTTTCCACTGACATATGCTCCCAGGATAAATCAATTTTCCTAATAAAATTGGAGTTATAAACAGGAATTCTCATGACTAAATCATTTTTTTTATTTGTACTTGCATGCCAAGTCCCCAGACTTTCTGAAGAACCTCATCTCAGGCCTGTGGAGATCTCTGCCTTGATTTCAGGGGCACTAGGATCTAGCACATAGACTCCTTTTAGGATCAAAAATTATTTAATTTTTCTCTTTCAAAACAAGAGACACTGAGTTTATTTCCCATTAGAAAAAAAATAAAAATTATTAGGTAAATCTCCAATATCCAGGAGAACATTCACAGTAATATAACTTTTGATTATGACAGCCACATGAGCTCTTTTCTCATTCATCTGCTGTCCCAGATGCTGCACTTCAGCAGCACTTATCCTGTGTCCACAAAATCTTTGCCTGAGGATATTACAGATCATAAAGATGTGTGTTATAGGATCTATTTTTTTAAAGCTAAAAAAAGTAGGTCCTTTATCAAGGCAAAAATATGGGTTTTTCTCAAAACATAGCAATAGCTGCCAGCAAAAATAAAATAACAACTCAATACTAGAGGCACTTATATTGTTAAAAAGTCTTCCCTTTCAACAGCTTTGTTCACAATGACCACTCAATCCACTGCTCTGTTTTTTCTGGTTTTTTATGGCAATTCCATAGTGAAATTTTCCACAAAGTCAAATGCATATGACCAGCAATGTAACTGCCCATCATTCCCCTTCTTAAAACCTGGGGGATGTAGAGAAATTTGTTTTTGAAGACATGAAGTATAATTTTCTCTTTTTGTTGAGCTTTGTCTTGATTGTTCATTGTACACCTGACTGAGCCACACTTTCACTGTTGAATATTCCTTGCAATGGCAATCCAGGGATCAAAAGACAGTGTGAATGCAAGATGATAAACAAATTCAATTTGTTCTCATTTTGTTTCCTTTTTAACAAAGATTCATACTGCCCATGGAAAGTCATATAATCCAGTCAGTGAGAGATGTGGGCACTTCCAGGGGAAGGCTGAAGGGCACCTACATCAGGAATTTAACTCCTCCATACCTATGGTGCACCGAATCACCCTTTCCGTATTAATGGCTGTATGAGAGGCAAAGAATTTTCAATTCCTTCTACCCTTTTCTCTCATCTTTTTATGATGAAATTCACCTTTTGGGGGACTTACTGATCATCTATTTATGAACATTATGTACCAGATCTCAGCAAAGCTCCACCTCAGCTAATGAACCTTCACTTCATCTTCACATCAGCAGACACATTAAAATAAGTGATGGAGAAACCAACCCCGAGTTCCTTTCCTTCTTACACAACAGGATGTGAAGCTCAGAACTGTGATTGTAGGCATTTTGTGAATGAAGAGTTATTTCCACTGAATAGACTTGTCAGTAAAATATCATTATAAGTCATTTCAGAACTTACTACAAATGAGTGGCAGCACCCAAAACAAAACTAGGATTGTTTCACGCTTGCGTTAGAGCAACTGGAGAAAGAAGCTGTGGGAAAACAGCCTTGTTTAAAAAGATTTTTTGAAGATACATAATGCCATTTACATCCTATCTAGCTAAGGCAAGGCTGAGTATTGCTTTGGTTTTACTATGTAAGGGCCAATAAAATGTAAATTAGTCAGCAAAACAGATTTTCGGAATTATGCATATTTCAATCATAATGCCAACAAAAACATTTTAGCTCTTAGTGCTTCCGAATATCTTTTGCCAGTGGAAGTGCTTTAGTCAATGTTGGTCTCCGGCCATATCTATGTAAAAAGGATCTGGGCATGTATCACTATAAGATTTCAAAAGATAGGCACAGTCAGAATTAGCTGGGACAGCTTAAGACTTAACCTCCCCACTGTCTACCTGCTCCTCTGCTCGAATTTTTTGCCTACAGCTGTAATTAGACCTCACCCACGACACACTCATTACAGTTCTCAGGCCAGGATTAAGTGCATATCTAATTCCATTGGCAGTTTAAGATGAAATATCATCTCTTGATTAGGAAAAAAAGCCAAGAGAACAAATTTTGCAAGGGGTAACATTAAATTCCAGAAGATCAGAGGAAACAATGAGGGGAGTAATTTCCTTCACTAAGCAGCTGAGTCTCACAGGACTTCCAGTCAAACCTATCATTTACAGGAGCTGCAAGGTAAGTGATAGATTAGGTGTGACAGAAAAATATATGCCTGAACAGTCCCTCAGATGGACTTGTCTTTGCTGATCAAACTCCAGCCCTTGCTAGCTAGATTGCAGAATCAAGGCACAGAATTTGTACATCTAGAAATACACATAAACCCAAAGGCTTTTGTGAGATGACTTGCAACCATAACTACACAGAAAACTACTGTAATGGACTTTAATGGAGACAGGTTTTCTTCAAGGCTTAGAGTGCAGCTGGAATCAATCTCCAAGAGCCATCACACATTTCCCATCTTTGAAATAGGATATACATTACCTAAGAAAGCCTCTTTAATTTCAGTCTTGTCTGTTCGACGGATTATTTTCACCACAAAAATGACTGCTAGTGGTGTGAGGAACGAAATAGCCTGTAAGAGATAAATATCATCTGTGAGAGCATCAACTCCTTTTCAGTCCAGCTGGTTAATTATTAGCTTCAGTTATCTCCATTGACACTGGAAGGCTGAATGATCTTTATCAAACTTCTGACCTTATGCAAAGTGGGATGATTTGTCTTTGCAACTACAGAACAACGAATACATTAAAATTCTAATATAGCTGTGGGTTATAATTGGTTTGTAATTGCCTAGAGCTGCATTTAAAAATGTCAGCTTCTTAAATGAAAAAGTAACAGTCTATAAGGCCCACAATATTCACACCCTGATCCATCCAGGCTGTGTGCTCAGCAAGACCACATTCAACATCATAGACTTCAGCACCAACCTCCTGCCACTTTAAAATGCTCTTCATCTTTCTTTTTGTTTTCTTTTTAACTCTCATTCTTGAATGCATTGGGAAGATCCTATTTATGATTCTTTTGTTTACAAGTGTTGGATGTGGAGCAAAAGGCTTGGCTTTGTTCAAAACCAGAAAAACAACACTTGAGTATCTGCAAGTGCAGACACAGGCAAAGCAGAACCTTGTTCTTTTATTTTCAGTGCTGCAGGACAGGATACCTCCCACAAGGAACCTGAAATGGCATCTGTTCATCAATGCACACACTTGGTTTCCACAAGCAGCACCTCTGTTCTCACAGAGCAATCTGGACTATGATGATACTCTGCAAACGCTGTTTGAAAAGCATCTTTGTGCAGTGTCTGTGTAGTGCAGTCTGTCCTCCTACAGCAGGTAGCTATTGCCTTTCTCCAGAGAGACATAGCAGTTTGTCCCAAGCACAGTATCAAGGAGTTTTTCATTAGTAGCTTGCCATGGAAACTAGGATTTTTCTCCCCAATCACTGTTCCATTGTAACTTCTGTCCCAGAGTTTCAGTTGCAGGGGTAAAAGGCAACTTGAAGGCAAGGGAGTCTATTTATGCTTCTTGCTGGTTCCAGCATAAATTTACCAATTCCTTCCTAGAACCTATAAACCTCTTCACAATCACATTTGTTCAATCAATTTTTTCAATTAAAACCTTTCAAAAGCACTCTCTCAAAAAAAAAAAAAAGTGAAAACGACAGTTTTGTTGGTTTGTTGGGATTTGTTTTGTTTTTTTTTTTAAAAAAAGCAGGCATGATTAAGCTGTAAATGGCACAAGGGATGCCAGGGCTTTTACTGAGGCTGGACAGTGCCTTAATTCTTAAATAGCCCCCACTGAAATAAAAAACAGAAAGGACAGATACCTTATGACAAAAGACATGTGACTCAATCTTCTTTTCATGATACAGATTAATCCCAGTCCTCATTTTTTGCCTTTAGAATATCTGAGAAAGAAACCACATGGCAGTGCACTATATTTGCTATTTTGGCTGTGCTTCTTGCACCAGATGCCCCTCACCTGCATATGCAAAATATTACCTAACCCAGTGAGGAACACAGACTAAAATACAGTCTGGAGTCTGAAAGGCAGGCACCATGTTTTGTGCAGAAAGATGCATGATTTCCACTTAAAATTCCCTTCTCTCTATAGTGTGTGAGATTTAAGCTTGGATGCCAATGACATGTTACTGCTCCAGAAATGTTCACTTCTCTCTCTCCTCAGCAATAGTATAATCTCTGCTTTCAGAAACAGAGAGTGAAATACATAAAAATAATTAAAAAAAAGGTTAAAGCAAAACCTGGAATTACTAGTGTCATTCCAAAAAATAAGGTTTTTCGTCAGAAAAGAAAAGGAGACCTCCATTCCACTCTTGAAGAACATGTAGAAGTATAGCCAAGGCTAACAGGTTTATAGTGGTTGTTTAATGGAGTTAAAAATCTTTTGAAGCAAGAGCAGCAGAAAATATCAACAAAGAATAGCATTCAAGTGGAGATTGTTCCAAACCACTTCCTAGACAATCTTCAGGAATCTGGTAAAATGGCACATTTCCTTGTATTTCACAAGCATATGAATTTTTGAGAGAGATGGAGAACTATTCACGTTGGCAGTACATTGCTGTTCCTTACACAAAAGCATTGGATAGAAGGTGCTTTTTATTCTGCAGCAAAATGCACATACAAAGAAATTTTGGCTTGCTAAAGACTCCCTTTTATTTATTTTGCAGGAATATTCTGTATGGCTCATATCTATAACGGATTTGGCAACACTCTGATGTTTTCTCCTCAGATGCATCTCAGCAATGTTTTCTTTTCCAGCAGTGAAATATTCCAACATTGCCTGGCTTTTGTGAAACATGCACAAAATCTCTCTCCTTTATTATAAATCCTGGCAAGCCAGAAATATGCTGAAGTTATAGGGACTCCCACACACTTCCATGCATTCAAGGGAATTTGGCAGTACCTTACACTTTCCAAGACAAGGAATATCCAGTGATAGAGAGAAGGAACAAGGCTCAGGTCTTTCCAGCCCTTGCTACCCATGCAGAAGTCATTTTTTTCTAATCTGGATTTTTGTTTTGAGTATTCACAACATTTTTCTTCAATTCAAATCTTTCAGCATACCAAATAATCCAGCAGTTCATAATGTTTTAGAGATAGATTTCTGGTAAGCCATAGCCCTATATTTAAATATCAGAGTACAACAAGAGTGGCAAGAAATTCTGTACATAAGGAAAGCTTGTGCTCAGTGTCACAGTAGGATTTTTCTCTTTTTAATTAAAAGAAAAAATATCTGCATTTCTTAGTTTAAGAAGCTGTTCACTGTTTAGAGTGTGAGCCAGAAAGAGAACACAGACCATATAAATATTACTGACTTAGAATTGCCCAAAAGTTCCACCTACCATGAATTTTGTAAAACCTGGCTCTATGGGAAGTGGTCAACAGGGAAATGTTATGTCCCAAAATTGTGCTTCCCAGAGGCTACTGCCTAGAGAACAGGAGGATGGAGTAATGATTATCCCAACTGGTTTGAAAACTAATTTCCCCACTGCAGCAAACAATGATTCCCTATTGATTCTTGAACTCTTCAGTTACAAACACGTATCAGAGACATCATGTAGGAAGGTACTGCTCAGCATAAGGAAAGCCAACAGGATTAGATTCAGTCTTTCCTAGAACAGTTTAATGTTTAGTTTGGGGTTGGTTTTGTTCATTTGGGTTTTGTTTATTCTTTACCCAGCTATCTTCCATTTCAGGAAAAATATATCTTTTCATCCATCCAGGCTGAAAAAGTCCATAATAGAGCTGATTCTTCATGCCATATAAACAGTGTGTTGGCAGATTTAAGACCAGGCCTTCAGCCTCTGTCAGAATGCTGGAATATATATATCTGGTCACCTCATAAAAGGAAGAACCTTCAAGTTTTTCCTTAATTAAAAATCTTTCCTAATTGAAGACCTAAGCCTTAAAATAGTCAAATAAGAGAAATTGTATAGATGATTTGCATTTATTCCAAATTCAAGTCTGAAAAGTAAAATCCTGGCTTCACTGAAGACCCAGGGAAAGAGTTAGGGTACCAGGGTTTGCTATCATCTGCCGTGCCCATTCCTGCAAAATCTCCACTTTGATGCAGCTTTTGCAAAGACTGACCTGCTTCTTTTAGTGGCCTGAACTACACCCATCATTTCGTGGTATTTCTGTAGTGGTCTGTCTTACTGCACTCTTACAGTTATACATACAATTATGATTGCTAATCTTTGCTAGTGAAGGTTCTCAAAACCATGAAGTTTGATAACCATCCAGGTCAGCCAGCCAGTCTCTGTGTCACCACGTGCTGAGCTGGGAAGAGCCAGAAGAGCAGTGAAGGCCAGGAGCTCTGTGGTGTATTTAGTGCATGTGTTGGCAGGAGCTAAAACAAAGGGTTTGCCTTTAAATGGAGCAGGGGGAAAGATTATTTAGAGTCAAGTATTTCAGTTCCAAACATGCCTAAAACAAATTGGATCTCAAAATTTAAGCATTTAACCTATTAAGAGCACGGCAAGTTTTTATCAGGTCACCCAACCAGCTAATTGAAAAAGCTTCTCTACTCATTTCTCTAACATCCCTCTAAGCTACCACTAGCTCAAGTCTTACACTGAAAAATCAACATTCATAATTTCAGTCACCTGATAATGCTGTTTTTTACAAACTCCTCACGACTTTCTACATTTTGCCATTTTGGACATCCCTGGTTTGGGAAATAATCATCTTCAGAATTAAAGAAAAATCATTTACTTGTGAAACATTTCCTACTGCTTATAAAATGAAAGTGTACTTAGTTTACAGCCATCAAATGACAAATAAGCCTTTAGTACTTACAAACATAAGACGAGTAGGTATGTTGTCTGATTGCACCAAAGGATTTTTATACAGCCAGATCTCTTCTGGCTGGATCACCCGCTGGAATGGATCCAAAAATTCTGTAAAACTGAAAACAACAATTAAAGACACAGATGTTTCACTTTGTGAAAATTTCAATTTGAAATGATGACCAAAAACCTTAGAGCATTTGTGATTTAAAAATTCCCCCAAAGTTAACTATGGTATAGGCATGTATGAAATATCCTTATTAATATCCTTATTGCTGCATTGCTATGCTACCTCATTGCTTACTAGCAATACAACCTTTATAAATGAGCTCTTCAGAAATTTTTTTTTAAAAGTCTATATTCCATAACTTTACAGAAGTTCAATAAACTTTACTGTGGAGAAATTTTTTATTTTTTTGTGAGAAAAGTGTGCAAATAGTATTGTGGGATTAGATAATGTAGCATTCCTTCTACCCTGAAGAAATCATCTATCAGTTATCAAATACCAGATGTCTTTCAAATGCGAAGATTCAGACTTGGAAGCATGACAGATGTATTTGCAAGATCACAAAGCAGGGAAAAAGAAGCAGCCCAGACAATTCCTTCTACTGACAGAAAGAACAGATAAGAGAACATCTCCAAAAGGGACTCTAAAAACAGAATGGGCTGTTGTTTAGTTCTCTTACAGAGCAAGCAAATTAAAAAACCCACAGTTTTGTAATTTTGCTATTTTGCAATCAAGAGCATCAAAATAAAATGTTGAGGTTACATTTTTCTATAGAAGCTAAATAATTTGTGAGGGTATCTTTTGTCATGCACTGAGAAAGAAAGCATGAATTGTGATCTTTGACTGTAGTAAGACATTTCAAAAGCCTTTAATAGCTACATAAATTGTCTCACTTCATTAAAACCATACTCATTTTTCCACAGAGTCCTTCACTGTTCTTTAACTTCTCTTAGCTTTGAAGTCATCTCTGGAAGTTTGGCCTTTGCTTTGCACTGTTTATTTCAGGTGTAGTTTATTAGGACCCAAAGAATGGCTGTTGAGGGAAGACACAGGGGACAGTTTTCTGCAGATTGGTCTTATCTAATAAGCCCGTGGAGCCAGAACACGGAGGTGCAGCAGCCCAAAGCATTTTTTTACTGTAAATTTTCCAAAGCCAAGGGTTTTAAGCCTCTCTAAAACCAGTTCATACATCAGTAACAGGCACATTAACTGACTTTGTAAAGAGAAAAAGCTCCAAGCAATTTGTAAAGCAGAGTAAAATTAAACATTACTTATATGTGCAACTCTCCCCAGTGAAGACAAGTCCTCAAATCTAGCTAGGTCTGCAATTTCCTAAACAACAGCAAGCTTTATCCAGTCTTCTGGGTCTTGGGAAATCCTTCCTTTTATCCCTACTGAGGGTTGACCAGCTGCTCTTTGTTTTCTCACTGTAGACTATGATCTCTGCATGAGCTACAGTCTCCCAGCACACATCCCATGGCAGGGGGGGTGGAACTAGGTGATCTTTAAGGTCTCTTCCAACTCCAACTGCTCTGTGATTCTGTGACCCCTTTACCTGAGCACACTCAGACTCCCACTAGACAGAATGTACAAAAGAGCACAACTGACTTCTGCTTCTTTTCCTTTCCTAAAAGGAAAACAACAAAAATCTGAGGACCAGAAAGTTAAACACAGCCTTGTCACTTGGAACAGTAGTTATGTTTCCCTGAGTGACCTACCTGGACAACAAGATTCTTCTGGAAGCTTAGGAAGTCTGGTATTGCAAGGAGAACAGTTACTATTGTACTCAGCTTCTTCAAAAACAGAGTCTGACCCTGGACTCCAAAAAAGGTACAAGGTGAACTTCAGAAGTGTCAAACAGTTTGTTTCAGTGTTTTCAAAATGAAAACTTAAAGCTTTGTTAAGTTTAAAAAACAGTGGCTTGTGCAAGACAGGAAGGTAGGAAACATTTCTAAAGAACAGTTCCAGGAAAAAAACCCATCTCATATATGAAAAATTCATTTTACAGTTTTCTCTCAACTAGAAAAAATAAAGGTCAATTCCTTGACAATGTAAGCAACTGTGGTTCTAAATTTCATCAGGGAGCCCTAAAGTATATTATTTTTATTTTCAGACTTTAACATTATTGACTCCATCTAGAAGCAATTAGCTGCTGGTTGAAAGGGTTCAATTGTCAAGTAGGGTCACAGGCCTGGGTATGATGCATTGTCATAACACTTAATTCCTTTAAGATCAAAACAACACGTGCTAAAGAGATGAAACTATAATAAAAACATAAATAGCATATGATTTCAGTTGAGGACTGATTTTCTGATTAATATATACTCATGAACTGTATAGAATGAGCAATTTCAAAAAATCCATCAGACAGTAATCATTATTATTATTTTACGTAACAACAGCAGTTTTGTATCCACCACATATTAAATCTGATTACATATTCATTCATTTCTTTGACTTGGTCTGAATGTCTTCCAAGAACAGTGTTCAAATACATTGAAACATAACACACACACACACACAAAAAAAAAAAAGTAGAATCCGAAACTTGGTAAAATAATTTCAAAAATCGCTATTGAAAGAGAAAAAAAATAGATGCAGAAGGCAGCAGATCTTATCTGTGTGAACAATATAGAAATAGAAAGTAAACAGTTAAAGGAAAGTGACTGTATAAAAAGAAATCATTTTTTTTTATTTTCCAAAAGAGCTCAACTGCTAATTAAATTTTTATACCGAGACTCATAAGAGAACAATCCTCTTCTTTTTTAAAGCATCACCAATGACTGACTGGATATGAGATTTCACTAGCTTGAAGGCAATTCCCTTTGTACTCTATTAAACAGTCATGAGGACATTCTGGTTTCTAAGCTGTCTGACAGTGATTTACGTTGCTTCATCCCAACCAAAAGTACAGTCTATCACTATTCATAAGCCAGCACAAGCTTGTTTAAATGATTAGATGTTGTTAGAAAAGAATGTAGTCCTTGGATAAAGAGAGCTGGCTTCTAGACATTTTCTATTGTGGCTGAAAGTACAAGTTCAGCCCTGGTAAAAAGTGGGCAAAAAAGCTTACTTTGTAATACTGCATAAACATTTTGTCTCAGCTTTTTTGCCTTAGATTTTCTTCATTTTTACATATTGAGCCAACATTTTTAACAGTTTAACAAGCAAGATTTTGAACACTTCAGCCTGATATATTTCAGGCGTAAAAGCAGTTCCAGTAACTTCAAGAGCCTTTAACTGTGACATTCAAAGCAACCTAAGGGAAACAAGAGTCTTAATTCCATTAGAAATACCAGTGAGCATCAGGTGCCCAAGTCCCTGAGGTTGCTTTGGATATCCCAACATTACTGCTTACAACACTGCCCTAAGTAAAAATGCTGTTCTTTTCTGAGGACATGAGCACTTTTAGGCTACATTAACTCCATTTCCATTCAACAGCATGCAACCCTTTAGGATTATTTCGTGCAAGCACCACATCACAGCCAAATTCAAGTAAAAGTGCGCAGTGGTTTTCTGATAATATGGACTAAGACTGTTAGGATTTCTGTTTTATGAAACCATTCACTGGTAGTGAGTGAATCAGACATTAAAATATTCTGACAGAGTCTTTGACCTGAGCTTCCACCATGATTTTCATCTCCCATAAGTAGCAGCAGGGTATAGTTTAGCACCTCACCTTATTGTTTCAAATGCTGCTTATGGAAGCCACCATTCCCTGGCCTTCAGCAGCATGAAATCAAGAAGCAATGACATTTGGAAGCTGCTAAGATCAGAGAGAGAGCAATAAGCAGCACTGCACTGGCAAAGCTGGTAAGGCTTTAAATGCTAAAAGTAGAAATCTAGGAACGAGAAAAGGGCAGGGCTGAGATACATGGGACCAATATTAGGATTGTATTGCCATATCCTGTTAGGCCAAGAGAGAGGCTCACAGCAAAGTGCTTTCAGCATTGAAACCACTTATTAGCATTACTAGGACTGGAATGGGCCAACAGCTCCATTTTCAGAGTAGCAGCGTGAAGACACAGAGGGGCTTTTTCTGGCAACCTTGGAGACTTAGCTGCCTGCTACATCTGAGGAGTGTGTAGCACACTGGAAGGTTTGCGATTGCTCCTGGTCTGCAGCATCAACTAAAGGATGTTGGCAGGTTGGTTGCCAAGGAGAGAGGGGCAATTGGGTTTTTTGCCTTTTACTTTTTCTCTTGCAGGCAAGGCTTGTACCAAGTAACGATAACTGAGAGGACAGAGAGGTACAAATTGGATGACAAGTCACCAGAAGAGAATGAACATGAACTTATGGTTGTGATACCCAATGGCCACCCCTCCTCTTTTCTAAGCCCCATCTGTTGATAAGCAGATCTGGTCCTAAAAATGCTTTGTATGCAAGTCACCAATGGACCAAGTAATGAAGAGACAACAGGTATTCATGAATCTCTGTTATAATTAATCTCCAAGGGCTTGTTGAAAAAAGTTTGTCTCTGATCACCATTCTCTGACTGCAGAACTCTGTGTGAGCAAACGCTGCTGCCTGCCCACAGACACAGGTTTGCTGTGACTGTGCTACTGGAACTCCACTTTGCACTTTCTTACATGGATATTTCCTTGAGTATTCCCCAAACTAAGTCTCAAATCTAATAATAAAAGCTTTTATAGTGTACCTGCCATGTTAAATTGTGCAATGGGTTGTTCTGACACAAAAACTGTATGGTTGTGAGCAGTGCCAGTGATGCTGAAGTTGGCAGTAGGAATCTGTATAGGCTGGCCTAATTACAGAGATGCACACAACAGAGATTCTCACACAACAGATTCACAGCCTGGACTTATTGAAAAAAAGAGCCATAAAGCAGAACACATCATTGGGGACCACAGCTGTGGAGAAAAAAAAATATATTCTGAAAGACAGACCCTGCTTTAGGGGTTTCCCACAAGTGATTTAGGCTAAGCAGAAAAAGCCCAGTGTTTACATCAGTTGTGTGCATTGCATTGAACACTGCTTAGCCACATTCCTTTTGCTCACATTTGAATCCAGGACTTCAACTTTTCCATTCTGAAACCTGCTAATAGTGGGAAATGCATTCATGTCATATTATTTGATATATGTGGATAGAATAATTTATTCTCAGTCCATGAGAACACCTAGTCTTGTTTATATTCCCTATAGGTAATATTATGGAAAAAAAGCCATACCTTCTTGGTGGTTATTTTACAAACTCTTGCAAAGACAGAAAAAGATATGAAAAGCTTGAAATGGTCTGTGACTGGAATTGAAAATTAACTGAACTGAAGCAGAGAGGATCGTGATGAGGTGAGATAAGAAACAATGCCTGTGGTTTATCACCATCATTCTGCTCTCCCTGGAGTTGGAGGAGTTCAGATTCTGAAATGCTGCTGTCTGTGTGTATTAGCATGATGAGATAGCTTTGTGTCAGCTCTGAGGTTAGCACAAGCAAGCCAAGAGATCTGAGCTGTTTAATATCTAAAGCAATTTGAGAAATCCACGGATCCTTAGCCATAAAGAAGGGGTACAAAAAATATGGCCGAGACTCAATTATTAATGATGAACTGCAGTTTCACCAAGATAAAAACTGACATGAATTAAAAAGATAACATCAATAACATAAACTCTAGTTGGATAGAAAAAGAAAGTTTCTCTGTAGTTAAGGCACAACACTGGGTATCAAGAGATTTGGTTTTCTGCCACAGTTTTACAAAGAAAGGTAGAGAAAACCATTCCAGCAAGTGTCAGTCCCAGTATCAAAGCAAGACTCCTGATACTGCAGTTTGCTCATTAACTGGACTGGTACTTACATATGCCAAGTATGCACTGCTGACAAGCATTTAGGTAGGAAAACAACAGCTTTAATTTATCCATAGAAATCAAAAGTAAAGATGCAATTTTAAGAATACATTAGAATTTGTGTTGCCATAGATAGTAAATAAAAAAGAATCATGTAAATCAGAACAGAAACCAATATCTTATTTGTTCTTCATAGGCTTTTATGGAAATGTGTTATTCTAGACATTTTTTAACTGCACTAAAACCATCTAACTAATGCATACTCATGTTGATACAGAAGCAGATGAATCAATAAATTATCTCTACCTTTTTAGTAGCTAACCCCTTTTATTTCTCAGTGCTATGCCATGAAGTGTATGCACCTACTACATCTGATTAACAATGTGTAATCCTAATATAGAGCTTTATTGGGTTAGACTGTCCTGCAGGATAGATACAGGGAAGTCAATACTCAGCAGGACAAAGATAATTCAGAAGCTGTTTTTATTGCTACAGAAACAAGATCTGATGCTTCTCTTAATTTGCAGTAATCTCCTCTGTCTGTAGGCACAAGTATTTATGAAGGCTAAAAAGAGCATCGGCAGAAAGTAAATGATAAGAAAAACGTTACAAGAGGCATTTTTCATTCAGTCCCTATTCAGGGCCCAGTATCGCTCTGGGAACAGTGTGAGTTGATAATTTGTTTTTAATTCCTGTACTTTTGAGAAGCTAGAAATTAAGCCTTCATACCACTTCCTAATAACATTTGATGTGGTAATCTGAAAGTCTACAGATTTCCCCACTTTTAATTCTATGTGTGTACTTTTATGTAGGGAGAATCCAAAAGTCAATGGAAGTAAATCCTGGGAATGATAAAGACAAAGGCCAAGGGCAATGTTTTGGGGGTTCTTATTTAAAGTCTCTGGCGATTAAAGAACTGGTTCTCGAGGGTGGGTTTGGCTTCAGATGAGTCAGTATGACTTGATGGAAAATATTTCTGAATATTTTAAATTAGCTACCAATTGCAGAGTGACATTTAATTAGCACATATGCCCACATTTAGCCCCTCAGATATATGCGAAATCATTTTGATTAAGAAGGGATTGAAAATAAATTCTGATGCAGTTTTAAAAATATAGACATTACCATAGCTGCCATATTCCCCAGATGTGCTAAAAAGGGAGTTTCTAAGTACTTTTCTTCAGCCTTACTAGAAGGCTTCCCAGATTTGCCTTGTATATCCACTGATTTCACAGATATACATCAGGATGCGACTCCTTCCAAAGATGAATGGCCACACTGAATCCAGATATATGAACAAAACAGATTAAAACCTGACCCAACACCTCTGCTTTAATTTTACCCTCCTTGTTGCTCCTTATAAATTCGAGAAACGATGTGAGTTAAAAGAATCAGCAAGGAGGCAACAGATGAGGAGCCTGGGCTCAGCCAAAAGCTCAGATCGTGAACTAAAAACAATATAGATTCACAACAGGAGTTCTGCAGCTTATGAAATAACATCTAAATGAGATATATATGTTCTCAGAATACTTAATATGAATAGTGAACCAAAAATCTTTTCACAGTGTTGAAAAAGAAAGAACCACCTGGAGTTTTAGAACCCAATATTTTCCTTGTTTAGTGCTGAGAATGAAAATTGCTTTCCAAGCAGTAAACTACTTAATTAGCTTAGATATACCTTTTCACCACCCTGTTTTCCTTACAGAAGTGGAATATTTGGAAATGAGCCAGGGGGGAAGAAGAAAGAGGGAACGGTTGATCATGCTGCATTGCAGCTTTTGACAGAAGAGCAGGGGACAAGAGTGGCTACTCTGAAACAGAAAAAAAAACCACTGCAAAAGGACTCGAAGTCACATATTTTTGACTTGGCTTTAGTTTTAAGAACTTTTTATGACCTAATAATGAAAGTGGTCTTTGCATCTTTCCCTTTTGGTCAGCAGAATATGAAATAAGCCATCTTTGTTTTGGCATTTAGCTGCCCCTTGGGTGAAAAAGCAGCTCAGTCCTGGTGATCCCTGCTCACAGGGAGCAGTGGTGCACTCGAAGCACAGGACAAACAAGTCAGAGCTGCAACTTACTGTGTCAATGTGTAAAACTTCAGGCAATCCAGTACAGCTGCACAGAGGTAATCAAGAGGCATAGTTTTACACAAATAAAAGATATCAACAGAGTGAAGATTATTGGTTCCTGCTTTCATTGCATTATCTCTCAGAAAGTAAAAAACTTGATTTGTGGCATGAATCGCTGCCTCTACACTCTATTTTTATTAAATACACCTTATGATACAAGATATTTCACAAAAGCCATTTGAATGTGTGTTTGTGGAGGAGAGAGTAGAGGGAAAGGAAATCATCAGTATATGAACACTGATGTAGCTATTAGAAGTGTCAAAGCTGGCAGCTGTACATTATCCTGAAGTGAAAAACAGAATTCATATTACAGGCTTAAATCAACTGAGCACACATCTGAATAATGAACCAAAACACACTACAGACAGTCAAAATTTTCCTTTTGATGTTTTTAATGCTTATTTTGGTTACATTTCAAACTGCTTTCAGTCCAATAACTCGACTGTTCCTTGGATAACTATCCCAGCTTTGTAGCAGTTTGATAGAGCTGGGTAGTCTGTTAAAGTTTCTTCTTTTGCTCACACCGGCATGTCACACTCCTATTGATTATAGGTTTGGACCTGAAATGGAAGTTCAGAGGGTAAACTCACAAACATAATGATGCCTTAGATTTCTCTTACTAACCAAAGGTTTCCCCCTCAGTTGTCTCCGTCCCTCCACCACTCCTTCTTCCTTGTAGCTCACTGTTAATTTAATGCTCCTCACTCCAGTCCCTCCTGCAACAGCCCTTTAAGGTCTTGCTTGGAAAAAGGCTTAATCATTTGGAATTGACATCTTTGCCCTGGCAGCTCCTTCAGGAGCAATGTTCCTCCATAGAGCAGCATCTGAGGGAGTTGGTTCTGTTCAGCCACTGTCCCCTCCAATCCCTTCTAAAGCCCTGTATCAAAAACCTTCCACCTCTACAAAAGAAACTTTCTTTCTCACTCAGAGCTTTGCCAGAGCCTAAATTTTAACAATATGAACATGACTTGATAATTTGCTGCCTAGTTGTTTTTAGTGTAGAACAAGTTCATTATAGAGAGATTTCTGACTTGTATCCCATTCCCTAGGCACCACTGTTGCCTTTAAACAAATGATGGACAGAGATATGACCTCGAAAGAGAATCTGGGTGGCAGTGAAGCCTATCCCCACATAATGCTGTGCCTGAAGGATGTAACCTGCACAAAAGGAGCATCACATTGTCCACACTAGAATTAAGTGCCAAAACACATCCTCAGACCCCTTTTTTGGGCCAAAAACTCAGGAGCTGGTAAGGAAGTGGGAGAGGAGAGAAATAGTTTCTTTATGTGAAATTAAGACATTCTTTTTTGTTCAAGTAGGAGCGTATTACTTTTACCCAAACTGAAATGAAATATGTTGTTTGGGCATCCATTGGGCATACATAAAGAATGCATTTTAAAATAATTTGGTATCAATAGGGAGACAATTTTTTACCAAGTTATTTATCAAATGTAACGCAAATTTACAAGTTATTTTCTTCTAGTTTTTCCTTCACTGTTGCTGTATGGAATGACTTCCTTTTTCTCTGAGGGGGAAAAAAAAAAAAGATCTGTGTAATGATATTCGCAATCAAATCCAACTACATTAAAATCACTCAGTCCAAGAAAAACTTGTGTGAGTACTACATGCTCCAGAATACTAGTAATGATTAAAAAAATAAATTTAATAAGATATAATGGGAATAAGAACATCACTTTTTGCATTTTGTAGCACTCACTGAAGTCCAATAGCAACAGTTACGCTCCTGGAAAGCACCTTGGCCACCAGATGACAGAAATTATTAATGGTCTCTCTGCAGGCTATAGGAGTACAAACAGGCTATTAGACCTGTCCTCCCATTAGTGAAAATTGGCAGTTAATGAAAATATAACACTTGATATCAAATGATCCCCTCCTGTGTTGTTGTCGATTTGCAAGGCTTCACAACACCTGGCAGGGTGCCACAAATCCTTCAGAGCTGAAATATTTCTGAGCTATCATTTACACCTCCAGTACACATTCTGAAGAAGTAGTAAAACTTTTCACTCAGTATAGGGTAAAATGTTGCACTGCCAGATTGCAGATGAAACATTTCACCTCATCTAGGAGTTCATTTCCCCTCGCAATCTTGTCAACGCAGAATGTTTAGCATACGAACTCTGGCATGGCACAGCCCTCCAAAAGGCATCAGTCAGCTTCTGTTCAGTGTTTGCTGAAATGTTCTCCAAATAACTTCAAATTGTTTCCTTTTCTGCCCATCAAGATGAGCTAAAAATATCTTACAATAAATTTTCCTTTAATGTCTAAACTTTTCCTTGCATTCTGGGACACTCTCAGGCAGTACAAACCCCAGTCCATCAGGTCAATTCATGACATCTTACAAGACCACCCAGTCTGTCTCCTCACAGAAAAGAAAACTTGATGTAAAATACTCCCAAGACACTTTAGTTAAAATGCTTTTTAAAATTTCCATAGTTGAGATTCTACGTGTGCCTCAGGCAACCTAACACAGCACTCAAAATTCCTTACACTCACTTTGTGTTTCCCTGCACTCAGCCTAAGTTTCCCTTGTTACAATTTTAAAAATCTTTCCTTTCTGTACAATTCCCAAAAGACTTGAAGAGCAGCCTGTCTTCTTCACACATCTTTATGGAGTTGCTTACAAGTGGAGATTACTGCCATGCCTCCTCAGATTTCTAGATTAAACAATTCAATTATTTCTATCTTTTCTCAAAAGACTCTATGTTTTCTGCACCCTTCTAACCATCTTTCTCAGCCCTCCCCAACTCTCTGGAATTCACCTACATAATTAATCTTAATCAGTCACTTACTGTGAAAACACCAGTTGCATCTCTGTTATTCTATCCCACGGTAAAACAATTTCCACTTATGCATTTTATCCATATGCAATTTTAATTAGAATTCAGTGATATTTTAACAAGGAAAATACTTAGCCTTTTGCAGAGTGAAGCTTGAAGTGTTTTATAACGCAGAGAAATAAACAAATACAATACCCTGTGACTGTAGCAATCTGATTTACAATAAAGAAACATTCCTAATCTAGTTATCTAAAGAATCATATCAATCACTCACAGAGCTTCTTGCATAGTAATTACTTGTGGGCCAATGATGACAAGTTTACTATTTACAAGGCAAGTGGAAACTGTGAATGTAAAATACCTTAAAACCCATATAGTTAGGGAAAGCTTAGTTCAAGCATCACATCTGAGGACAACTTTGTCTCTTCTATGCAGGCCATGTAATTGGATCGACTGTAAAGCAGCTATTCTGATTCACAAGCCAGTGAAGCTTTCCTTAATCATTTAAGCATAAGTCTGTGCTGTTCATTAGTGGATCACAAGCAGTACTTTAACTAAGGACATGAGTATTGTCTTTAGCTTTCTGTCTTTGTCCATTAATCATTGCAAATATGGATGCAGCACTCAAGCACCCTCTGTTCAGTATCACTGCAGTCCTTACTACACAAGAAAGTTATGAAAGACACAGTAAATATAATCCTTATTCCACTTTTAGCATCAGTAATTCTGCCAACTATTTCCAAGAACTCACTTTTCAAAGTCACTGACAGATTTGGAGATCATAAAGATCTTGATTTATTGTGCCAGATATGAGTGCACGCTCAGCAATAAGACTGTACTTTTTATTAAAGTCTTCCCCGTAAGAAACACAGTTGTGCCACATCTTGATTGTGCTTAGATCAAAGTAGAAAAATCAATTTATAAAAGAAAAATTTCTCCTGCAGGAACCCTATCAGTCTCAGTAGCATTCTCACTGTAAAACATCTTCAATCAGACTAGAGACAAATAAACACAAAGTGTCAAAGTCTGTGAGTAAATAGGATTCAACAAGAAAAGACACAAAGTAACCATTTACTCCTCAAAAAATCTGGAGCAGATGCTTCTTCATCTACAATAACATCCTTTTTTAGCATGTATTCAGCTGTGAGTTTAGCCATGGAGATCAACTGTAAATCCCATCCTATTAACAGGACAATTAGAATTCCTGCTGTTAAATTCCCTTCTCATTTCCCACCCCTCCCACTCCTCCCTGCTCCCTGAGACTCCGGGAAGGGAAATGAAATAACAGTTCCACAATCTAGAAGTATTGATTCCTGTAAAAACAGTTTATGTTTTGCACAGAACAAAGTCTGCACAAAAGACAGGTACACTTCCACCTGAATAACTGTTATCAAAGTTAGTAAAACCCTACCCTAGTTTCAAAAAATAAAATATGAAAACAATTGAAACAGAAATTTCTACAAGGCAGAACACCAAGTACCTGAACTATAGGCTGACCTTGGTTAGATGCCAGGTACCCACCAGAGCCACTCCATCACTCCCTTCCTCAGCTGGAGGGGGAAGAGAAAATACATTGAAAGGCTCTTGAGAAGAATAGATAGAAATCACTCCAGTTACAATCACAGGGAAAATAGACTTGACTGGGGGAAACTAGTCTAGGCACTGTAGGAAAATGAGAAAATAAAATCTAAATCTTAAAATACCTTCCCCTCACTTCTCCCTTTTCCCCAAGCTTAACTTTGCTCTGATTTTTTCTTCCTCCTCCCCTCCAGAGGCACTGTGGGATGAGGAATGAGGACTGTGGTCAGACCATCACACCTTGGTCAACAGTTCCTTCCTCCTCAGGGGAGGACTCCTCACATTCTTTCCCCACTCCAGCATGGGGTCACTCTCAAGGGAGACAGTCCTGCACAAACTTCTCCAACATGAGTCATTCCCACGGGCTCCAGCATGAGTTCCTTCCATGAGGCCACAAGCCCTGCCAGCACACCTGCTCCAGCACCTGCTTCTCTCTCCATGGAGGCCACCTGTCCTGCCAGGAGCCTGCTCCAAAGCTTCCCACAGGTTTATAGCCTCCTTCAGGCACATCCCCCTGCTCTGGCGTGGGCTCCTCCCCAGGCTACAGTGGGGTCTCTGCTCCCCTCTGGACCTCCCTGTGTGCAGGGGCACTGCTGCCTCACCATGAGCTGCACCACGGGCTGCAGGGGTATCTCAGCTCCTGCATCTGGAGCACCTCCTGCCCCTCCTGCTTCTCTCACATGTTCTCACTCCTCTTTCTGGCTGCTATTGCATGGAGCTTTCCCCTCATCTTAAGTCTTTTATCCCAGAGTTACTCTCACCACCACTGTTGGGCTTGGGCCAGCAGCAGATCCATCTTGGAGACAGCTGACAGTGGTTGTGTTGGACACAGGGGAAGTTTTTGGCAGCTTCTCACAGAAGCCACTCCTGCAGCCCCCCCGCTACCAAAACCTGACCCCAAAACCAACAGTGCCAAATATCTGTTAGCTGGGTGATAATTCATACATAGTGCTGAGCAAAGTTAAAATTCAGGTCACTTTCTGATATATCAGATACATTCAGGGAGTTACAGAAGCTCCATGTCATCCTAACTCTCCCATTACTTCAAAGGTATGACAGACTCTGCTGAGCACTGGAACAAGTCTATTGCTTGTCACTGGAGCTCAATATGCAACCTTTGATATGTGTTCTCAGATCCCAAGCACCAGAAAGGCTGTCTTTCCCTTAACTGTCTTTCCCTGGCTGCAGAGAGGCAAGTATTTCTCTTAACTATTCAATAACCCTAGCCAGTGAACTAGACTCCAACCTGTGTCACAAAGCCAAACCTTTCCCTTATTTTAATAACATGTAAATCATGGTTTGCAACAATGCACATATTTTGAAACAGGTTAGTAAACCTGGTGGTGTTTTTGCTTCCTATTATCATTACTAGTTGTGAAGCTAACACTGAAATAGCTCCAAACTTTTCAATGGGTTTGGCTACCTCACAACACAGAATTTATCAATTCAGTGATGGAAGGGTGAGAAGTATTACTCTCTCCAAATGAGAATTAGGGTACACAAAAAGGAAGTCCAAGACTCAGAAGGCAAAAATCAAGTTTCAAACAAAGTCCAGAATTATGGGCTATTCAAATTGAGAAAGTAGGATGCAAAAAGATAAGAAGTTAATGTGGCCAAATGCCTATTCAACTTTGAAATATTCAGCTAGAGAGCCAAGGCTTAGAAGATGATTTGAATTCTTTGTCCAATTGATTTGTGTAATTTCACAATATTTGAGTCAGCATAAGGAAATAAATCTTAATGTCTCAGACTGGTGATTTCTTCTCAATATCATTTTGCTTATGTTACTTAGAGATCTCTGACTGCTCATGATTCTCAGCTCAGTCAATTGTCCAAAAATCCAGTTGATATGAGAGAGAAAAGGCAAGCACAACCCATGAGAAGAGCAAAGCAAAATTGCAGCATTGTAGAATTTCCTCAGGTAATTGATTTTCTGTTTGTTAACAAGACAATACATAGGGTCAACAGGTACAGAATATCCAGAGGATCATCACCCATGAAAAGGATATTTGACAAAGGTACTTAAAAGTGCTTTCCATGATAAATTATTTCATCCATATTCAAAACTTAAAACTTAAAAAAAAAACCTTTAAAAACTTAAATCTTAAAATTGTAAACTTGACAGTACAAAGAGACATAGCATGCACGGGAACAGCTTTTATACTTACACCAGAATCTGAACGTGGCAAGCACACAAGAGATGTCAACATTAGTCAATACTCTAAACTCACACGTGTGTAATGTATACATGTGTTTGCCTGCAGATAAACATTTATTCCCAAGGGAGGCTGCTAATGGGACTGTGCTGTAGGGAAGATATCCAATTACTCTAAATGACATTTATATTTTAATCACATCACACGCGCTGAAGAGCTCGTGGTTTGATGAAGCAACCCTTGAAAGACTGTCTTTTTAATCAATTAGCTCTCGAAACATCAGCAATGTGCTGTTGACAAGTCATTGGGTTAAATATACAAAACACACAAATTCCATCTCCCTACGGAGAGGCAATGACGTGGTCTTCTAAAATTTCTGAAACTGAAACAGAAAGTTTTTCTTCTAAGAAACACCTACAAGAGAACACCGTGTATTTTGCTAAGAAACTAAGACATCCCTCGAGCTCACTCTGAGCTTCCACTCAATAAATTCTTTTTAGGATAGATGAAAAACATTGTTTTAAGGGCATCGCTCCTGTGTAAAAATATCAGACTTGTCCACAAATCCTTTTACAACTGGTTTATCTGAATAAAACCAAGTCAATCAAAACAATTTGCTTTCATCGAGCATCTTGTAAGCAACAAATGCCAGAATGCACACAGAACAGATGAAAGACTGGCCACATTTAATGTGTTTTAGCATTAATTAGGCATCTTAAGATGTTCCAGATCATAGGAATAAGTACAAAAATCGTTCTTCATATTAGTGTGGGATTTTTTTTTCCTCTAAAAAGGGTATATCTGCATAGTTGTTATATTAAGCATTTCTTTTTCTGAGACCTTACATGGAAAATTTCATTAAAAAAAAAATCGAGAAATATTTGTGAGTACAGAATTGATAAGTAAGAACCTAGACAAAAATGTGAAGTGAAAATTGATTAAAGTCAAGGTTTCATTGACAGTATTTGAAACTTTATAATGTAATAACAATGTAACAGTCAAATTACATTGTGAGAATTTTCTTTGCCTAGGAAATAGCAAATCGTCTTTGTTCCATAGGATCAGACTAAAGGTGCAAGGCTACATATTTTGAAAACTAAAAATTTAATTTGATAATGTTAAGGAACCGGGAAAAACTGTGGGGCAGGACAGAAATATCACTATCTTCTTTTTTCTAACTTGTAGCTTGAGAACTATTTTGCTGAGGGTCCTCGACAAATACCTATTTACCTTCCCACTAAAGCGTGCATTAAGTATATTTTTGGATGCAACCAGTTGTGTTTAGGGTTTGGAGTGTTTTTAACTCCTGCTTCTCTATTTCAAGCAGCTGTAGTTCTTCTAATAAATCTCTCCTTACTAATCCCTCCTTCAATACCAGTAAATCCTGAGGGCTAAAATGCCCTTCAGCACAGATCTCTCTAAATGCTCAGAAGCTTGAGTTGCTAAATTTCAGTACCTAATCCGGTCTTTAACTGCTAAGTGAACACTTAACAATTGCCAAGAACACAACGTCTAGAACCAAGGCATTTGTTATCATTTTTCTCCCTAAATGACTGTAGAACTCAACCAAATCAATGCACAGCCATCAAAAGTGTGTAGTACCTCTAAGGGTGTGAATTTGCCATGATGCAAGATATCCTAAATAACAAGTCTAGGTTTCTGCCTTTGGTGGAATGACTAAAATTGATAATTTTGGCAATTCGAGAAAAAAAAATATTGCCAGTCTTAAGTATAGAAAAGATGGTTGTTGTTGCTGTAAAATACATTCCAGTTGGCAATATATTGAATTTCAGCAATCATCGACCAAAGTTTTCACACCTCCATTTCCGTGAAATTACATTTATTGCCAAGCAAAGCTACAACATAGAATAGGCACCTTTTTATTTTGCATTCTATGGCACAAAATATGCCAGTATATTACTCTGAGTTACATTAATTGTTAGGCTGAAGCTGAAAGACATCTGGGAGGCACAGATGGTTCACAATTGTCAAAGAGCTGTGGAATCATTACCTTCAAGGTCAGCCTTCTAACTCTACAAAGGTTGGTAATGACCCAAAATCATCAATACCTTATCAGAATGAACTCTTCTGTACAGCTTCTGATGGACAAATATCTGTCACAGCTGGCACTCACAACGGGGATGAGTTCAGCTCATCTATGTTAATGACATTCCTTTCCAAGGGAGGTGGAAACTGTGCAGCCTTTTCATTCCTAGAAATCTCTTCTGCAGTAGAGCTCAAACTGCTGCTGCCTGGATTCCAGTCCCAGGGCTTCCAAATGCACTAACAAGCATTTATTCTTGAAAAGACATTTCACTGAACTCAGTGCTCCATAAAAAACCTTGCACTGGCTGTACATAAAACCACGGGGAGCACAGTGTTTAAACCTACATAACATAAAAGTTTCAAAACATGAGCAATTGCCACTTTAGAAAACTGAGGAAAACTACTGAATATTATTTCAATAGCAAAAGATTACTTTGGTGTTAAGATTATCTATCTGAACACAAATCCTATTCTTTTCGTCTACCTAGAGATTGTAGTCTTGCAGCCATTGCAAGAAGTTCTTCATGAAACTAAACACCAACCTGAATTTAAAATACTACAGTGCTCAGTACTTTTAGATGTCAATGAACGCTCTAGATGGCCTACAGAAATATCGGAATTATTCCCCAAAATTCCAAGGAGGCAGGAGCTGAGCTACATGAAAATGTAGCTGAAAAAGTTCTTCCACAGGCATTTGCCATTATGGTGACTCTACAAAAATGGTTTTCATTAGCTACCCCTCAGTGGATTTTAGAACCACAGCATAAAAACTAGTGGAAATTGCTGTCTTTTTAAATTAAATAAAGGCAGAAGACAAGCAAAAATAAGAAATGAATACTTATAATGGGTCATGATTTACATAAGATATATGAAGACATCTCTTGCTGGATGGTGCAGGTGATGAGTTACACACACACTCATAATGAAGAGAAACATGTTGATGTATCATCAAATTCTGAAGTCTTGGTTCACCCTGTAAGTCCATATGTTCCAGAAATGAGTTCTATTGAGAGGAACAGGTCTACTTTCAAAGAAAGATGCAACTGAACTGACAGTTATCAAAGGATTTTGAAGGTGTCAAAGTTTAGCTCAAAATGAAGATGATTACACTTAACAAAACATGTTGCAAATCAAAAGATTTGTATCAATATTCAGTGGAAATGAGCACCGAGGAAAAAAATCAAACAGCAGTAAATCGTCCAAGTCGTTAACTAACCATGAGAGGTTCAGAGAGGACTCGCATCAAAGCATTTGGTTTCCTCGGCTGTAAATCAGTATCACAGCTTAATAGATGCCCTATACTGCCAGACCTGTGCCCAACAGCATCCATCGTGAAGAAAACAAAGAAACAAACGGCAAAATATGGTTTCTGAGATGGTTCTGAGAGATCACAAAGACTGAGAACTCTCATCTTGAAGCATTAAGCGACAGAACAGCAAACTTACACAGAGCAGAACTTTTCGTTGTTCAAATGCATACAGAACCAAACTGCCTGAAAGAAAGAACCGGGTACAACCCTGCAAAGAAAGGGGGAAGCCTGCCTGAAGTACACAAGGCAAAACAACACATAACTGCCTTCTCCCAAAAAAAGGCAAGGAGCGTTCCTGCAGCGATAGCTGCGCATCTTTCAGTACCGAGATTCTCATGACTTTCTTCCCCTACACACCAACCAGCGTGCGGACGAGCCTCCCAAACCCACTCAGTTCCACCTCCCGTTCAGCCCGCGGTCCTCGCTCAGCTCCAGCTCCAGCTCCAGCACCAGCGCTGCAGCTCCCGGCACACGGCGCCCGCCCGGGGCTCCCGCCGCTGCCCGGCGGCTCCTGGGGCGCGGTGACAGCGGCGGCAGGTGGGACCTCACAGCACAAACCACAGCCGTCCGAACGACACCGGCCTTGGGGTTACGGGTTTTTGGAGGGTTAGTTGCTTTTTGCACACTTCTCTCACAAACAATAGTTTCTCCGAGGAAAATTTCCCGCAGATCTTCTGCGAAACCCCGGACCGGAGAGCGCTCCCCGGGGAAATATTCCAACCCCGCGCATCCCGCAGAGGAGAACGGCGGCTGCCCGTCGCTCGGGCATCCCGCGGGGGCCGGCAGAGCCCACCGGGGCGGCTCTCGGGCAGAGGCTGCGGGACAGCGAGCCCCGCATCCCGCTCCGCACCGCCCCGGCCACCCGGTGCGAGGAGGGACCCGGGCAAGGCACGGCACCGGAGCGAAGTTGCCGCGGTACCGTTCCGGCCACAGCCGCCGCCTCCGCCCGGCGGGTACTCACACGAAGACCCCGAAGAGCAGCACCCTTATGCCGATCTCGATCGCCAGCTCCCGCATGGTGGGTCCCCGCAGCGCCGCCTCTCATTCCCCGCTCGGGGCCGGGGGTCCGGGGCAGCTCGGCCGCCTCACGCCGCCCGCCCGCANGGGAGGGTCCCGGTGACTAACGCGGTGTCTCCCCTGGCGGGGGCCGGGGGATCCTGGGGATTTCCCCTCCTCTCCTCCCCTCCCCGCCCCCGCGGCGCTGCCGAGCAGCAGCCAGAGCCGGAGCCGCGCCGTCCCGCCCGCCCCTCGGAGCGGCTCTGCGCCACCCGCCCGGGATCCCGCCGGTGCGGGGCGGCCCTCGGCGGGGGCACTGCCATCTCATCCCCGCCTAACGCCGGGAAGGAGCGCGATGGGGTGTAAGGAGCGTTTTTTCCTGCCCCATGTAACGCAGCCCTCGGCTGGAGAGCCGCTAACCCATCGCCCAGCAGTGCCACCGCCTCCCGCGGCACAGCTGGATTTCAGCTCTGCCGGGGACGGCACGGCTCCCGCCGTGGGCTGGGCAGGCGTTCCCATGCTCATCTCCGGCTCATAATGAAGCCTTGCTCTCTGAAAAGATGGAGAAAAAAAAATTAAATGGGGCCGGGGGGAGGGAGTACCACTACGCACAGGTAATATCGAGTAGAGATATTAAAGACTTAAACTGCCCGTCCGTTCTGCAATGGGCAATTACACAGCAGGCCACCCGTGCTGGCACTGAGCTTAGCCCATTTACTTTATCTTTGCATAAAGGATTAACAACGTTTGAACACATACTGCAATGTGTATTTCTGTAATAGGCTTTCCACACATTTAGACATTCGTACTATTTTAAACCCTACTTCTCATTGTTAATGCAGATAACCCAGCTTGTCACTCTTGTGACACTTGGGCACATTCTGCCCAATATGTGATATTATAGCCTAAATGTGTCACTAGATCAGTCTTTATTCATTCCCAGAGCTGGGTTCAGCTCAACTAGCAGGCAGAAATTGTAGTTATGTGGAACCTCAAATTGCTGGGATGGCAGGACAGCAAAACAGCCATGGCCTTGGTTTACTGCTATGATTCCTCCAGTCCATCCTCCATTCCTCTCAATGGCAGGCTCTGAGCCACACTAATCATTGCATTGCCTTAGCCTACTTTTGCACAGAGTTCATTTAACTTCCTCTGCATGGAGAGCCTGGATCCAGAACATCTTGAGTAGAAGGGAGTTTCAGCCCTCAGTCATGAAACGCAACAAACTAATTCACATTTAAATGTATTTAATTATCTGCTTTCTTGGGGCCTTTGAAGACATTCAGGAAAGCGTTCAAAGCTATTAATACTGCACATAGTTACAGAACAACCATCAGGACTGCAGTAGGGATCCAATTCACTTGACTACGTGATTATTGCTAGAGAATTAATGCCAGAGAGGCTTTATCAAACCTATCTGCTTAATATATGCACTATGCATAAAATGGAAGCTTTGAGCTCTGAATTAACTACCATGCAGTAAAACTTCTGTTGACCATGTTTGTGAAAGAACAGAGGAACAAGCTTCTCTACTAACTTCATCTACAGATAAGTACACCAATGTTAGATTTGTTACAAGAAGTATGACTGAAGTCCAGGAAGAGCAGATGTGTGACTGGCAATGGAGAGAGCACTTAAAATTGTGGTGTTACTTAAATGAGATCTTTCTCCCTTGTTTGCCCTATTTCACTAATTTTCAAGACAGAGCTTGGTCAATTTTTTTTTTTTTTGGTCTAGATTTTAAAAATGTGATTCTCTTTCAAGTAACAGATCTCAGTGGTGAAATCTCAGTACTAAACTGGTGGTGGTTGTAAAGGACATGTCACCTTCCTTTGAGAACACTTAGTTGGTTTGACTTCTACTGTCAAATATTTGTACTTCATCTAGTTTGTGCCCACAGTGACTCAGTGTGTGTCTACACTGTTGCTAGGTGTGCACAAGAATAATCTTTGTTTTCATTATCAGTCCTTCCTTACAGAAATAGCCTCAGAATGCGTGTGAATCAAGCCAGTCATGAAACAAGGAGGTGTGAGAATCAGATATCGTTACCAAACAATCATCTCAGTCTGTACTGCAGTTACCAGTTCCACACAAACTGGGGAGGAGACAGGGGACAGCAGTGGTTAAATTGTGTTTGTTTTGTTTGAACAGTTACCACTCACACTTCTTCTCCCCTATTTGTTTTTTCCTAGAACTGTGTGTATATCTCTTCAACTGTATTGGCGTATCTTACGGATCTTAGAATCATAAAATGATTTGCCTTGGAAGAACCTTAAAGACCACCTAATTCCAAACCTTGCCACAGACAGGGACACCTTCCACTAGACCAGGTTGCTCAAAGAATCCTTCAGCTTCTTTGGCTTTACTACAGTGCCTTTGCTACTGTCCTGCTACATAAAAGGGGAATTTTCTCATAAGTTTCTATTAGTGTTTGGGGTCATTCAACTGTTACCAACAGAGCTAATAAACAATGCTAGTTAGAAATTAAATAAAATGTGTCCTGCTGCAGCTATCTGCTTACCGTGTTCTGATCTCCAATATCTATCAGCTGATGGTGATTTATGAAGCAGAAATACTTCAGATTGATTTTTTTTTTGAGACTAATCCCAGCTTGCAGCTGGCTGCTGAACAAAACTTGCTTTGTCTTTAAAACTGAATGTGAGTTACAGGGATAATTAACAAGGAGCAGATTTTAGGATACACTTTGGAATTAAACTGCAGCCCAGCAGTAGGTGCATCACAGAGTCACTACACTCCAACAGATTCTCAGAGCAAACCACAACGACCCTGGGAACATCCCAATTTTCTATTCATCCCATCCATACATCAGCCACATCAGGTACTCTCAATGCTATTTATTTTCTCTTAGGTGTGACTGAAAAGAGAACTGCTCCCATTCAGTTGGAGGTAGCTCTCAGGCCATTTAGGTGGCTGACTCAGGCTCTCATTTCTTTTAGAAGGATTAGTTTCTGTTTGAGCCACCTTCTGCCAACTTTTAGTCCACAAGGAGATGTTCATAGCAAGAAACAGCTGTGCAGCTAACATGGCTTTTCTGGAGGTTACAGGATGTGTGCATGTTTCTTACCTGCTTTGGGGTGAAATCTCATGCTACGCTGAGTTTAAAACATCCTGATTTTAATACCAAAGTAGATAAGCTTTATCCTACCAAAATATGTGGAAAACAGCAAACTTGCAGCAAAAGGGCTACGACAAAAAAAACAAACCAGGTAGTAGTAACAACTGAAACTGCAGAAGCCGTTTTTTCCTGGCTGTTTCCTAAGAGATGTAACTCTCCTGAGATCTTAAGGACAAAATAACCTCACTAGAGATAATGTTATCTGTCCAATTCTTAGGTCTTGTGATTGTGGAAGGTCTTAAGGCCATGGAGTTTCATGGGTTGATGATGTCTTTTGTTCCATATAAAGGATTCTTAAAAAGCTTTCATGAAAGTCTAACCCTTTTAGTCTTATGTTGCTTCATGCAGTGGTTTGTCAAAGAAAAATCACACATCCAGCCCAAAGCATTTTTCAGGTAAGTCCACCACCTGTGGGTTTTTATCAGAGAAAAGTATTACCTATGAAAACCTATAGTATTACTTATACAGATTGGTAAGTCAAGCATTCTCAGGCTGAACAGATGAAGCCTAAATAACTTATGAAGATTCACTTGTAGTGTTTCAAAAGTTGAGGACAAACATTTTGATCTTAAGAAATGAATCATTAAATTGCAGAATTCACAAGTTTCAGGATGAGAAGAGATAACAGAATTAATTTTTTGAAAAACAGTATCATTCAATTTTTTCAGACTTCAGATTAATACTTTTAAACAACCTCTGGTTTTCATATCATTGTGAAAATGTAGGAATCTTTCTACTGGTCCAGGATGTTAAAATCTGTCATATATCTCCTAAAATGAAACATGGGAGAATTATCCTAAAAAATTCCTATCATTTGCCTTGTTTGGCAAAATGCAGTGGCAGTTGATTGAGCTGCTCTCTGAGTATATCTTACACATAGGTTTAGGTGACACATGTGTACAGTCAGGTCTTTTATCCAAAGGAAGCAGAAAATGGGTGACACACAACTGGTGTAAAGTGTAAGAGGGATGTCCCAGTACTACTGAGGCACTGGGATTGTCTCACTGATTCTGAGGTGACACTAACCACGTGAAACTCTTAAGCTGAACTGGTGCAACCAGTTCATATAAATCAATGAAGAGTCAGTTTTTTCCTTTTCCTTCCCTGACTTTTTTCTGAAACAATATAGTTCCATCAGCTTCTTTGTCATTCAATATTTTAGGTTCCTTAACCTGAGCCAAAATTATGAGGAGTGAAGAGAAAAAGAAATTTATAACATAATTTATTTCTGAGAAAATCTCTAAGTATATGTGTGAGTACCTCATGGGGAGCTCTTAAATCTGCATAAGTCATTTCTTAATTACTAGAGCTCAATCCAGAAACAGGCAACCTATATGTTTTGTTCTTAATTTCTGTGGTAAAAAGCAGAATGTTTTAGCTGGTTACCCAGAGAAAGATTATGTGGCAGATTTGCAGTACCCTGGGTGGGTCAGATGTACCCAAATGCTTCAGAGCCCTGTTACTTAACAGTGAAAAATGGCCATTATTCTGTGTTATTACCAAATTACAGTTATTATCAGTAATTACTGTTATTGCTAATGAAATTAGGATGCCTTGAGATCTGAAAAGAAAGAAAAGAGAACCAAACCTAGAATTTTCAAATGCTGTATAGAGAAATTTGTCTTAAATACCTGAAACAAGCATGTTGTCTATGGGCCAAATAATCTTTATTTCATCATTTATAGCTTTACTGAGGCTTTTTACTGATTAAATTTCTGACTGTTGAAGCCATGAAATCACTGATTATCATTACCTTGTACATAAAGGGGTGCATGTGAGAGCAGAAAACATTAGTTTCATGAAGACCCCACTGCTGTTGCAGTCAGCAGGAAGTGGACTTTCAGAAGGAGCCTTTCAGAAAGCAAAAATTATACCTTTAACATATAATAATTTATGCAAATATTAAATAGGATGTACTATATAGCCCAAATGTAGTGCTACCTTTATGAAATAATTTGGTGTTTTAAGAAAGATTCAGGTTATGTTGACTAAAGCTTGACAGTAGAACTACTATCTTTTGTAGTTCTGATACAAAATCAGGTACAGCTTGGCAACCAACCTTCATTTTGGAGTTATTTACACTCAGATTTGTCACAGGACATAAAACTTGCGTGGGTTCAGATCCATTCAGAGCAAACATTTCTAGATTCACATCGTCTAAGACTGCAGAAAACCAGATGATTAAGCAAAAACAGCTGGCAAAACAATCACTAAAATCAAGCCTGGCATGACATTTGGGCACCTTTTTATTCTTCAGCAATTACAGTCCACTAAACAAACTAATTCTTTACAAGATATAAGAGAAGGGCTATTTTAGTACTTTTCTTATACTGTCTTTATATCTGTCAGTATTTTTTCTTTTACCTTTTTGCATCTCTTTCTGTCTGCTTGACTAATTAAATTTAGGTCACGATGGGGAAAATCCCTCCTTTTCCCTTCCTCTTCTGCACACCATATATTCATATTTCCTGTACATGGTTTGATCTATAGTACACACCCAAATGCAGTGCACAGGCCTTGGCTCTGAATTTAGCAGAAGAAAAACTCCAAATTCTTGGAGGGCTTTCATAATCAAACCAGAGTTAAGACTGGGAACATTTGACTTATTCTGTACATGTCTATACAGATGGCAGCTGTGAAGTTCCCATCATCACTGGATTTTTCTGCTGTTCCACATATACAGCTGATTATCTCTTTCCTAAGTAGATGTTGGTAGTCTGATGGACAAAATAAACCTCAGAGAACAAAACTCCAAAGGAATTACAAACCTCAATGAGCATGATGAACCATGCACATGATAATTGGCCTAGACATCATACTTTAAACATTTATAAAAGCAAATTGCTAATGTTTCTGTTTAGTTCCTATGTAAGTGCCTACAACTGGCTCCTGATTGTGCCTAATTAAACAGTTCTTCTAAGCATTGATGTACCAGTGAAATTCCAGGAGTTACCATTTAATGAAATCATATCAAATGTTTCAGCTGGGAATATTTTGGGGGGGAATGTATGTGCTTGGAGCCATCTGGTGGAACAGAACTACAATGCACTGAACATGCTGCTGCCTATCCCGGACCAGGACACGCCTGGCCATGGCCCCTGCATCCCAGGCATCCCACCCCACCAGGGCTGCCAGCCCTCCAGGCTCCCCTTTTCCTGCTGTCAGTGGAATTTCTCTTCTGAAAGCTCAACTTACATATTTCAAAATATGTAATTTATAACTATCCTTATTACGGTGGACAGGGGCATATTTTCAGCCAGCACAGTACTGCACTTGTGGAAATTTTATCAGTCTAAATAATTAAATTCGTATATATATGAAATTGTTTTGTATTATTTATGAGCCACTTGACATTTGCAGCACTGTAGCTTCAGTACTCAATATACCGTGTATATTATTGTAGGGTTACAGTTGTAAAAGTATTCATGCTCCCATAGTAAACTTGTGATAAATTCCTGTCTTTAACCTTTACAATATTTAGTACTCACGAGCAGTGTTTAATAGAAGGCTGGCTTAATCCTAAGTAACACTTCGTGCCAAGAATGGTCTTATTGACTTCAATGAAATGGTTGTATAATTACTTTTTTTCTTTTTTATCTTGTAAATGTAGTAGAAACTTGCCAGGAATTGCTGCAGTCATTTCAAATTACTCTTGACCTGAAAGGGAGCATAATGAAGCAGGATAATTAAATATAAGAGGTAAATGGAAGAACAAGAACACGGGTGGAGCAAAACAAAATGGCCAAATGTCCGAGAGGAGTTAGTTGCAAAACAAACACCCCTGTCCAATTGGACAGGACCTGATGGTTTAGTACTTGGTAAGAATAAAGGACCATTTGTTCATGTTTCACTTGGATTTTTGAAAATTACTAACCATTTCATCTGGGTTCTATGTAATAAAAAAAGCCAGAATTTTGAAACTGCTCAGAGCAGGAATTTGTTCTAACCCAATTCTGTTGGAAATAGCCCCGGGAAGAGCAAAATGGGATGAGCCAGTGCATTAATATAGTTTGAGACTGCATCCCCCTTTAAGCGTTCCATTTGTTGCACTGCCCCAGGAATCAAACTGTGACAGCACACTTGAGCACGCAGGGATCTGAATTCCCAGCCCTGGAAGAACACTGTGTGCTGATGACTGTTCCCACTGCAGTGCTCTCTGAGAGCTTCAAGAACAATGCACCAGGGGTTTCCCAGCAGGAATCATGTTTTACTGCTGCTCCGTGGGTTTTCTCAGCCACTGATCACATCAGTGGTATGTAGGAGGAGAAACAGGATTTTCTGCCACGTGAGAATGAGACCAGGTTCTAAGTGGTAGCTTCGAGCTACTGCAAAAGTGATTTCTAAAGCACAGATAAGAAAACACCAGGGATCTCGTTCCTCTTTAAATTCTGTGATGTTGTGATATTGGGTGCATTCCACCACGTTGTGTTAAAGGAGCAATTTACTTTATCCTCGCATCTGTGTCATACCTTACTCTCCACTGAATTACCTGATCAGTAACTGCAGAAGTAGAAGCATTCACTCTTAATTCCATGGCTAATCAGGAATCATCGATGATGTTTTGTCAGACACACAGCACAGGTCAGAGGAGGGCAGAAACGTCCTGATTCCCTACCAGTTTCCATGAATGCCACCGAAATTAGGTGTGAACATTTTATGCTATTTGGAACTGAGGTGGCAAAACCTTGTTCCCCAACTTGAAACCTGGAATTTATTCTTCATAGCTCTTACTCAGTCATAATTTATTTAAATACCAAAGCCATTGCTGTCTGGCCCATCTAGCATGATGCAGATTACTGTTAAATGAAGATACTTACTTTATTTTGTATAATTTTCAATATCTAGTAAAGTATATATTTGACCAGTACTCAAGAAGAAGAAGGACATAGAAAGTATTTATGAGTATTATCTCCTAGATGCCTAAAAATGCATTCATAATTTCATTATTTGCTGCAAGGTAGACTGGGAAAGGTGGGCTGATTGCTTTTTTTAACCCAAGCAGCACTGTGACAGACTCGGCACTTTTCTTTTTCTTAGTCTTCTATATTACCTGTATTTAAAAAATCAGCAGCTCTGGAACGTGAGTAGGCTAAGGAACGGATTGGGTCTGTATGCCTGTGTTACTGCTAATTTTGCACATCTTGCTGCTTTTCCTCAAAGTAGAGACTACTAGTTATTTAAAGAGTGACTGAATGCCTGCTTACAACAGAAAACAGTGAGTGTTCCAAGCTGGTTTGATCAGCAGCCATTAGTGGTGCCTAGAAAGGAAAATCTACACCATTTCTGTAATAATCCTGTAGTTCTGGACATCAGCAGCTCCGTTGACAAATCTAAATGCATTTCTCTAGGTAAGTCAGAGACTGCCTTCCATGTATAAGTGCAAAATGGTAAGAGTTGTTGATAAAGATGAAATAAAATGATATTCAGCTGATTTAGATTAGCTCCACTGAACTTGGTGCCATCAATGTGGATACTGGCCACTAGATACCTAAGGAATATTTAGTTTTCACTTTATGAAGTAGCTATGTCTCCTCTTAGAAGTAGAAATAAGAAATTCTATTACTGGACAACTTTCCCTGGGAAAGCTAAAGGCAAATATTAAATATTTATTTGACTTTTTTATCATACTATGAAATTTTATGCATTGATTTGTAAATAGAACTAATTGAACAAACTAGAATAAAATCTGTTCATACATATTTTACTTTCTATGATTGCAGACAGATTTTAATCACTTAGTTTTAAATAATAAGCTTTTATACTCTTTGAGTGTAGAAAGAAAGCTCTTTAACATTACACCAACACTGCTGTCTGTAAATATTGAACTGCAGAAGTACTTCTGGCAAAAGGATTTCTTTCTGCTCTGCAAGTACCAACAAAAGGATCCTATTGTGGAGTCAACCACAAATTACATGGTTTTGAAAAGGATATTGACTCAAACTAAATGAAATTGTGTGATTTGAATAGAATTCCATATTGACTGAAATTATTCCATGTATTTATCATAATCAATGTGGAGTCACAAGAGCAATAATGACGAGCTGCTTATTGTTGGCTTTTAGGAAAGAACCTAATATTATTCTGAATGTGAACAAATAAGAACAGAACATCTTTGCTGACAGTTCAGGCCACAAATATAACAGGCTTTCTGTCAAAGTTTCCAAGGGTTTTAGTGGAGGGCTTGGCATGTTCTGTGCTCTAATTTGTTCTAGAGGGAATATTTAACTGAACTTAAGTGGAAGTGGGGTACAAGAAAGCAGTAGGTACTTACCAGAGTTAGGTTAGAGGCTCTTTCACTGTGTTGACACTGAAATTGCAAAGATATTCATTAGGTTGTGCTTTAAAATCTTTAGGAAAGCATTTAATTAAGCACACTGAAAAATTCCTGTGTAAGGAATAAAGCTCTTGACTTCACTAGTTATTCTGAGATACACTTTTTCCTTTGCCTACTGAATTTTTAACTAAAAAGAACAGTACAAATAAAAGAGATTTGCTACTTTTAGAGAAAGTTATGAAAAAAACGGTGTCTTCAAATGTCTGTTTATACATTTTTTTCTTGAATAATTCATCTGTCTTTGGTCCCCAGTGTGGTTAAAATGTTTGAATGGGGTGAATTATCAGCTATGCTACATTTGTGTTAAATATGACCAAAAAAACCCAAACATGAACGCATCTCACTGCTTTCCAACTATGGAAATTGTTAAAAGAATGTCCTTTTCTGAGGATCCTCAATCTTTTAATTTTGTCTCCCAATCTTGTAATTTTTGGCTCTTAGAATTCGCATTGTCTTATCTTGCTTGCTGCTAATACAAAATAATACTGTGTATTTTCTAAATAGTGAACATGAATTATTCTTTATTTGTATATACCAAAACAGAGAATAACTTTAGTAAAATAATGAAAAATGAAACAGAAAACCCTTTTTTTCAGGTGGTTCTAAAGCTGTGGGTCCCCATTTTGCCCAACAGTCATGAAATTTGGATATGTTTTTTTGAGTACTGGTAATCCATCCGAGTTTCCTACAATCAGGTAGAATAAATTGAATTAATGAATTCTTAGAGCTAAAAACGAGTTCATTTATGTTTATTTTTGAGTCCTCTGTGAATTTAAATCTATTTTTCTATGTCTCTTCTGATTTTCCCCTTTTCTTCTTTTTCCGACCCCATCTTTGTAGGGTTTGTCTTCCTCCAGAGTTACACCTTTTCCCAGCCCCATTTTCTTACTCTGGGTAATCAAAGCACATTTACTGGACTGCAGTGTAGGTCTTGATGGAGAAAGGGGATAAATTGCCCACTGATATTTCAATGCTGGTATTAACATAGTTAATAGGATTGATCCTTTTCACGCTCAAGAACTGGAATTGAGAGAAGTTTAAGTTTATAGTGGTACAAAAATATCAAAGCACTGTCACATCAATATAATCCCAAAATAGCCTCAATTCCTCATTACTTCTGAAGGGACTATGACTTGCCCTCCTTTGTAATTTTCTGCAACAGTAAAGTGCAGTTGAAAGGCTTTGTCTCTAATTCCTGCTGGAGGCAGTGAAAGAAGTTCTTTAGATTTAGAGTTGCAAACCAAGGGTTTAGCAGTGGAGGGGAGAAGACCATGTTTGAATAAGGAAATAAGGTGATATGTTTCAATGCTCTTTTCAATCCATGGATTTGCATTGAAAATTCCCATCACTTCTTTCAGAACCAGGTCCTTTAGGTCCTAGCACAGAAAACTTGTTTGGGTTTATTATTTCCTTGCTTTTAAAGGAAACATCTGGATATATAATGAAGATAATATTTCATAGTATATTTGTTGTGATGTAAGGGTATATATCTTTATTTTTAATGAAAAGACATTAGCTGCAGCTTGACAAGCTGTTCATGGGCATGTCCCTGAATCATCAGGGGGCTCTGAAGTACTTGATTGTTCCCTTGTGTTTATTGTGGTTTTATGGCACAACAATTGTAAAACTTAATTATTTGTGATAATCCAATTACAGAGTTTTGGAGAGGAGCACTAAGGTTTAGTTTGCGAGGTTAAAATTTAGATGTACATAAATAGAATTATTTTTAAAAAGTATAATTTCAGCTTAGTTGAAACTGGGGAAGTATAGTAATGGAAAGATTTAGCAACATCATAGAACAAATATAATCATTTTATAGGCATTAAAGGTTCATTTTTTTCAACTGCAATTACTCATATGTCAGGAACATTAGCTATTTGCTCAAAATTTTCCTTTGAGTGAATGAGGACACAACAGTTTTCTGCAAATGTATGAGATTCACAGACTTGGCAGAGAGAGAAATTTGTAACTCATGTTTACCAGGGATAATTAGAAGGGAAAGTGCTGTGTTGGAGGACTTAGTCTTCAAAAAACTGAGTGTGTGCTACTTGCTGTCTAGGTACAGTCTGTAGTAACAGTAATCCAGATCAAGGAATCATAGAATCATTTAGGTTAGAAAAGATTATTGAGTCCAACCATAAACCCAGCACAGCCAACTCCACCATTAAACCATGTCTCCAAGTGCCACATCCACACATCTTTTAAATCCCTCCAGGGATGATGATTCCACCACTGCCCCGGGCAGCCTGTTCCAGTGCTTGACAACCCTTCCAGTGAAGAAATTTTTCCAAATATCCAGTCTAAACCTCCCCTGGTGCAGCTTGAGGCCACTTCCTCTTGTTCAATCGCTTGTTATTGAGAGATTGACCCCAACCTCCATTGAGGGAGCTGTAGAGAGCAAGAGGGTCCCCACTTGTGCCTCCTTTTCTCCACTTTCCAGCTACTCTGCCCCCAGCCTGGGGCACTGCAGGGATCTCTTGTGACCTAAGTGGAGGAATTTAGAAATTGGCCAAGTTTCAATTTACATACAAAGCACTTTCAGAAAGTCACACAGAGCAGGGATTTTGACAGAAAGAGTTCACTAGTTTCCAGCTCTAAAGATGTCAGTGGGGGATCTCCTCCACTGTCTTTAATCCTCCAAAAGTCCTCTTTCTGTCCTCCAGTAGCAGGTCACAGGACAGGCATTACATCTCTGCATCTGACTCATGGTGGAAAGCAGTTCACAGCACAAGTTTTTGCAAGGGAGAAATCTGCACAGGGATGCATCTTGTTTTGAATTTTCATGTCTTTCAAGGTCTCCACAGAATTCAAGCAATATACTCTTGTCAGAAGAATGGAAAAGTAAGGCTAAAGCTTCATGAGTTTTCCTTCTTGACAATAAACCTATTACAGCAATTTATTTTGTATCTCGAGGCAGAAAACAAGGCTCAGAAAACATGAGCAGCCAGTGTGGTTGTTTAAGTGTTTGATTCGCTGTGAAATGGAAAGTGCCTTGAATAAAGAAATTTAAAAAAAAAAAAAAAAAGGAGGAACAAAAACTCTGGTATATCTTCAAAAATTGCAGCTCTGTATAGATGATAATGATACATGTAGATAAAAATGCAAGAGTCAGAGAGGAAGAAAGACTTCAGTTCAGCTCCTGAGTTTTAAATTGTATATTGCCATTATGCTTTCCAACTTTAATTATGTCATCCTTCCACAGCAGTCTGACAATTTTGATATTCAAGGGATCAGACATAAACAAAACCACAGTCTCGTGCACAGTGGGCACCTGTTTTACACCAACATCATGCAGTATTTACATTAATATTTTAAAATTTAGAAAACTTTCTTTACTCAAAATAGACCTTGCTTCAAAACAGCTCCAGGCTGAAAGAGAAAAAAGAAAGCTCTCTTTTCTTTGAAGAAAATATCAATTTCAAAGGCACACAAAGCCATCACAGTCTAAATGGAGATGAAGCTAACAGTTCCTAACCAAAGCACCACAGCCTAAGAACAGTTCTTAGCCTTGAAATCATTATAAGAATTGCATAAATAATAAATAACACAATTGGTATTACAGAATGTGTCATATGCACCACTTTCATATATACTTATGAAAGTTTTAGCTCAGATTGTTGAATGCATTAAACCTTGCCATGCCATATGGGTAAGCTATCAATTATTTAATTTATTGCACAATTTTAATTTCCTACAATGTATCTGTGTTAAAATAGCTGCTATATTAAAAACTGTAATATCTATTCTCACAAACTTGCATTTTGTATTGCCATCATTAGGGCAAAGGTAGAAAAGACATTCAGTGTTATTTCAACTCATGATTAAAATCCTGGGTTTTTCCTTTTCTCCCCTAAGTCCCAAAGATCCCAATAAGGCTTCAAGTAAATCAATTACTTTTAGTGGGAACCAAGAACCTCCCAAGGTGTTGCTGAGTTCTGGGTGACCTTTCCCAGACAGAAGTTTGGGCTGTGAAACATGAATAAAAATATCCCCATATTTCCAAGGTATTTGCTCTGTAAAGTAAATTTACTTTTACATACTAAGTAATCTTTAAGCCTATGTCACAAGTGGACATAATTTTTAATAAATTTACATATCTATTCAATAGATATATAAAAATGTAAAGCAGAACTTGTCATTTATATATCTTCAAAGAATAATTTCAGCAAATATATAAATGTTTTTATTTTAAATTCCTCTCTGTTTCTAAAATACTTGAAATAACAAGTTGAAGTATCTCAGTCAAAACTGAAAGATTTAGATGCAATTAGTTACTTCATTGATAGGATCTAATTTCTAGGAGATTTATTTTTATTTTCCCTGCAAGGACAAACTGTAGAAACATTTCCTCAGGAAAAAAATAAAATAATAAAAAAATTACTTTCCATAGAAATGTCGACTGTCTTCTCAGCTTTACCAAATCTGTGATTCCTCTATGACCTACCAGCTTCTTCCCTAGCTGGCAGGTCTTGGAAAACACACAGGCAATAAGGGCAGCTTTGCTACGTGCACAGCAAATGACTTTGTATCTAATGAAAGGGAGATTAAAGTGAAAAATTCAGTTTTCTTTCCCTTTCTCAATATCCTCCATCAGTTGCTTCTGTAGTAAGTTGACTTGGTGTGCCAATAGCAAAGCAGATGAGAGGCTACCCCTGCAAAAAGCACATTTTGAGTCGTGGCATAGTGATAAAACTCTGGAGGTTGTCATAGAATGAGTAGAATAAGGTCCCATGGAGAGATAAAGTTCCACAAGCCATGTTTTATCTCTGCAAGACTGTGCAAATAAATGTAGGGATCACTTGAAAAATGAACATGGGGTGGGAACTTCATGGGTTGCTGAAATGCTGAAATGATTTTGTATTTCATTTAACATTTTCTGAGAAAAAAAGAAGCTCAGAAGCTCTCAAATCATTCATTTCGAGATCAGGCAGAATTGGAAAATCTTAGGGCTGCAGTGCTGTGCTTTCAGCTGTGATTATATCAGTGGAGCCTGTGAAAAGAGAATAACATGTGTTGAATAAAGGGGATCCCAGCAGAGCAAAACCTTAGTGTAACATCTGTGTTTATCCTTTGGCTGTTCTGGAGTTCTTTTCATGAGGAATCCCTGGGGGAAGATTTTGAAAACCGAGCAATATTCTAAACCTTACCAGTATGTGTTGCAATGTTTCTATGTTTATAGGTAGCACAGCCTAGGAGTGGGGTTGTGGTGTGAAATGGTGCTGTTATTTGGTGTCTGTCATGTATATTTGGGGGCTTGTTCTAGACTATGTCTAGGTTGGCCCCCTGAACTGAGTGCTTGTGAGGGCACTGATTACATGAGGTTTTAATTTAAAAAAAAATAAATCGATAGATGAATTTCCAATTTACAAATTAAGTGGATCTTCCAATTAGTTTCATCCAAATAAAAATCAGTTTCTGAGCTCTGAGACATAATGACATCAACCAAAATGTGGAAAATGGAAATGACTTGGAGATTCTCTCTAAAAGCACACTCACTGCTGGTGCTCACACTAATGAGGACACAGCTGCAGACTCCACCTGCAGTATGGAGACCACTAAATGCTCAGGTATCCACTCAGCCTTTCAGGTTTCCAAACTCCAGTATATTTTAAAAAAGGCCTTTGACTTTTCAAATAAGAATATATTTTAAAAATATATTGAAGAATGCTTTCATTTCATGTTCGTGGGACACGGTGAGAGAAGAAAAGTTTTGTAGGAGTTTTCTCCCTCATGTTTCTAACCTTTAACATGTTGGAAAATGAACCAGTAAACAAAGCAACCTACCTAAGATGCTTTAACACTTGCTGAAATGTTTTTGTCCCCTCCTGCACTATCTCATAGACATTTTGGAGATCTTTGTGGAAAAGTCAACTCAAATATAACAGAAATTATGTTCCTTTTACACTATTTTATGAGTTTATTTCACAGGAATTTCTGTGCAGCCTCTTCCCCAGGAGACTCTGCTACTTTATAAAAGAGCATTTGGCCATACCTACTCCATTTCTGTGCTACACAAGTCCAGAGTAAAGCCAGACTTAAATCTTCATTCGGTTTTTCTCGCACTTCCGTACTGTGGCAGATTGGAGATTGCAGAGCAGTTAATAAGCTAGTAAATATAACATGAAAATACGTAATTAATTCCATTTATGATTATTTATAAATCCTATTATAAACAGCTCTGAGAGAATAAAAATTAAATCAGTGTTTCTGTTTTATGCTGTGTTGATATAAAAGTACAATCCTGGGCCAGGAAATTTACATTTGTATTGTCAGGTCGGAGAAGGAGTAGGGGAGCATTAATGTGTTGATGCCAGGTATAAAAAGGGCCAATCTAAAAAAGCATTTTCCATTTAAGCCCTGTTGACTTTCCTAGAAATTGGGATCCTAAACAAATCCTAGCTCTGAATGTCCTGAATCTGATTTCAAAATTGGATGCATTTCACCTTAATTTGTCATTTCATAGGTTGTGTGATTTAAGATGGTCACTTACACTCCCTTTACAGTCAGTGTAGAGGGAGTGGCATCTTCAGAGAGGAGGTCATCCTGTCTGTTCTTGGTTTATTTAGATTTTATGATGGAACAAATTTCTTTATGAAGTGATATGTGGTGATAAGATTGAGTATAGCCCTATTCAGAAATATAAAAATCAAAGGCAGATGAACAGAAACTAATTAAAACATTTTCAGATTTTAGTTCCCATAAGGATTAAAATGCTGTCTAACTTTGTCTTTTTATTATTATTATTATTATTTCACTTTTGCATTATTTTAAGACAGTCTGATAATATTAGTTAGCAAGGCTTAAAAATAATCCCACTGTGAAAGATATTTAATAATATGCACAAATTTTATTAAGTGAAGTCATCTAAACCATAGGATCATTAAACTCTAATCACCTATGTGCATGTACAAGATATTTTATGTTACCAGGCTCATGAACTTGGCACTAAGAGTGACATTACATTTGGAAGACATACTTCAAGCTGACTTACAACCTTTTGACAGAGGATGCAGTCAAGCCTAGAGACTTCTGCTTTCCCAGATTTTAACAGATCACAGATATTATTAACTCTGAGAGTACAAAGGTTAGTTCACAAGTCAGTGGTAATGATTAAATGCTGCTGTAAAAGGAGGTAAAATTTTAAAAGAGAGCTAAAATTCCTTTTGAAGATTGCAGTTTTTAACAGCTGATCCCCCTCCTGGCAGGGACTCTATTTCAGTTTTAAATTTTAGGCAAACACAGCTTTTCATAACTTGTTACTAAGTTCAAAGGCCCTGTTTGAGCCCAGGATCCCCAGCTGGATTCAAATGAACACAAGCCTCTTTCTTTCAAAATCAATACAACATGAATGGGAAGTGGCACCAGGCAAACTTTTGCAACCTGACATTCATTACTCATTTGGAACGTGTTATTTTAGGATCCTTAAATCAGAAGGGAAAAAAAAAAAAAAACCCAAATTAAAAATATGACACTGCCCCTTGTCCCCTTCTCCAAAAATTTCAACTCCCCCTCTGTACTGTTCTGTAACGTAATTCTTCCATTCTGAGCGGCACTCATGCTGTTTTCAGAGGTTCCATTCTTGTCTGCCAAAGGCTAAAAATATGTCTGGTCACCAGTGCATCCAAGGTAATCCTATTCATATGTTGATGGTCCTTGAAAAGCCCTTCATTCCAACCTGGCAATGCCTACGAGTTACCTAATTCCCTTCGATTCTGCTTTTCTAAAATAGAGTTTTTTCCCTTAGTCCTGACAGCATCAGAGTAAATGGCAGAATGAGCCAATGTAGCAACATTCAAAAAGATGAATGGGTAGAATGAACCCTATCCATCTTCCACAAGAGTAATGCTAAAATTCACCACCCTGCCCCACAGGTACTCATAAATTATGCTGCTGGTTTTTTAACATAGAAGGTTGGATTCTTCTGTAGTCACACCAAAGACATCTTTAGTCACAAGTAGGGGTTTTAAACTCTGCCCTGGAGTGGAATGGTCCAGCACAGTGCAGTGAGGGATAGGGAAGGACACCAAAAAGGCCAAAAGGAAGTTATTTTGATCATGAAACATAAATTCCTGAAGCCTAATTCTTAGTATTTTACTCTTAATTAAAAGAGAAAATTTTATGGTGAAATGTGAGAGAGTTCTGAGCATACCCCCTCTGAGGGGGAGTCCTGGGACCAGCTCCAGGACAGCCCTGCAAAGACCTGTCCCTTCCCACTGGGAAAGCTCCCAAACCTCAGAAGAACTAGTGTCCACCTCTGGGAGCTGCTTGGACCTAAGCAAAAGCTCCTGCTGCTCCATAGCCACCTTTGCTGCATCCTGACAAACTTCTCATGTAGGAAACAGTAGCTTCTCTTACAAAAGACAAGAATATATTGCACAGAAATGCCATGAAGGATATAGCTCTGGAGAAAAATAGTTTTAATACACCCATCATTGACTACAATCTCTTTACTCTGATAAATCATTACAGGAACTGGTGCTAAAAAACTGAATAGTGTTACCAGAATTCCATATTGAACTGTCTAAAGTCTCCAAGTGGGTTTTTTTCTGAAGCTCTTGCTCCTCACATATTGGCTTCCCCAGTAGCAGCTCAGGTCTGCTATGTTACAAAAAATCAACAGTTTTCCACATCTGCATTTCTGTTCCAGTCATCTCTCCCTTGCCAGGGAGAGAAACTGTCTCACAAAACATTGGGATCCCACCAAAATGAATGCAGGTCATGAATTATTGAAGACAAGTATTAATATCTACAGAATTAATAATATATGTTGAGGAAAAGTCTCATTATTTTTCAAACCTCTTTTTTAGCTTGACTCATTGCTCTTTGCATGAGAAATTGTACTCATATAAGCTACATTAGTATCAACTAAACGTTGTTTTCACAAATCCAAATGTTAACTTACTTTTTTTTTTGATATTTCACATTAAGTCCATGGAATCCATTGTAAAAGGAGACATTTTTTTTCTTTTTTTTTTTTTTTTCCACCAGAGAGGAGGTCTGGAGAAGAAAGGACATTTGGATAATTTACACTTGAAAGTTAAAAAGAAATGGAAGATTAGCCAGGGAGCTATGGCAGTTGGTCTAAATTCTTTTTTTGGTGTGCAGCAAGTGCTATTGTAGTGACAGGTACCTGAGGATAGTGAGAAGATAAAAGAAGTTGGGAAGGGGGAGCCAAGGGATGTCAGGAGGTGATAAGGCTGAGTGATAGTACGTTTGTTAATAGTGACATTAAAGCTTTTTGCTTTGTCATATAAAGCTCCAGAAGCATGGCTATGTGGCAGCTTCCCTGTGCAGTTTTTTGGGCTCTTTGTGGAGACACAATCCTCTCAGAAAAACCACTGTCGCTCTGAATTTAAACATTTGGCAAAGATCTCAGGAAGGAAATTTTGCTAAGGGACTAAATTATAGGTATTGAATCAGCAGATAAAGAAACACATATTTAGAATTATACAGCAAAGCAGGGAAGAAGGTGTCATATAAGAAGACACATTTGTATTAGATTTTTCCTTTCAAATAACAACATAATCTCTACTTTCAGGAACATATACTACATTTTTTAGTATAACTGCAGTTGCCTAGAAGGTGAAAATCACATCATGATCAAACTATTTAGTGCATGACATCTTCTAGAATCAGTGATTTTCTCTCCTAAGAACAACAGCCTGGTTACAGAAAGGGCTGAGATGGTGCAAGTGGTTTTTTTCTCGAGTGTGGAGCATCTCAGGTACTTCAGAGTAACAGAGGCAAGGCCCAGTTGTGACAAATGTTTCTGGAGGTCAGGAACCTGAAAACAGGAAAGAGCAGTTATGTTTCCATCAACAACAGAAATGTAAATTTTTTCATTTGAAGGAATTTTTAAAAGTCACAGTAACAGAGGGATTTAATTTACTCTATTTTAAAAGTGGGGATTCCCGTGAGAACTCCAGGTGGGGGTTTCTTGTTCCGTGGGTTGGATTAGATGCTCCTTAAAGTCCTTCTAATCCAAACCATTCTATGGTTCTAGGATTCTATGATTGGATTAGGCTGCCTTATGAAGTCTAAAAATCCTTCTAAATTGCTTTCACATCCTCAGGTCCAAAGTAGGCAACATGATGTGACCACCACAGACCTGTGAAACACAAGCCCACATTTCTGAGGTAAAGATGCAAAGTCTGTCCCAAAATTGTCTCAGAAGACTAGAAGAAGCCAATCTAAGCCTGCTCCACTCCCAAAAGGGACCATCTCCTCCTTCCTCTTGGTTCTTCTTCCACATAATTACCCTTAAGTTATTGCTAGTGTTCCATGGCCCACAGGGTACATTCACTTAGTTCAGTATTCAGACGAAAATGAACCATTTAATTTTTGGAGGTTACATTTTTGGCTGGATGACTCATGCAGAACTGCATGAATAATAATGCTTGCCCAAAGGAACAGGAGGGAACTTGCAGCTGGAGAAGGTCAAGTTAGAAAACCCCTTGAGATGATGAGCCCAGTTATGAAACCGCACCCTGATAATTCTCAAAAATCCTTTTATATCTGAGCTTTGAAATATTGTGCATGGTAATTTCACAGAAAAAAATTCAACTAAACCAAAAAATGTCAACTAAAAAAAATCAACTAAATAATTTCTAAAGAACAAGAGACCTTAACACAGGGATTCAATCATTACATCTTTCAAAAAAAGGAGTGGTAAGATATTCTGGCCTGGGTCACCTCACATTGGAGTCAACCAGAAAACTGATAGCTGCTTATTCCAGTCCAGGAAGCATTTAAATTTTTGTGCAGCTTGATTATTGTTTAAAATGTTATGAAAAAGGGTAATGTTTGATGGACATGCTGATGATAGCATCAAACAAAATGGCTAATTTAATTTTTGAAACAGCAGTGTAAACTTCCTGTGGGGCAATCACAATAAAGAAAGGCAAGGACCAATATAATTTCCTGAAGTGCACTGAAAAAACAGAAATATTATTTCAAGGAAAATCTTTGCTTCCCAGCCTTAGCTATGGTGCAGACAAAGAAAAATACAATAGTTGCTGTAACGTGCTCAAGGTTTCTGTACTCTGAAATACCACTTTTGTACTACCAAAATGTTCAAAGTTTCCTCTGTTATTGCAAGTAAAAAATTGGATTCACCTTGTTTTTCATAACAAGGTAGCTTTGCTTTTGTCTGATAAACTATAAATTGATAAATTTGTTAACCTGCTTTCTGTGGTGTAATGGTGAATCTAAAAAAAATTAATAAATCCAATACCACGCCATTCTAGGCTGGTCCATTTTCTGTTTCTCAAATGAAAGTACATTAGTTCCTGTAGCCAGCTTAGCTCTCACTACCCTGTTTTTGTACCACAAAAAAAGAAACATTTTGAGTTACTGGAAGTAGTGATTTTCAAATCTAGGCAGTTACCTCTACAATAAATACAACTATTGTGGATTAAGTATTAAGAAAAAAGGATGAAACTGTGTAGATACCGTTTTAACAATGAGATGTAAATGGTGATTTACAGTAATACTAAAAGAGAAAGTGAGACCCATAGCCAGTGTTTATCAGTAAAATTTTACTGGTAAAATTCCACAGAGTATTCTAGAGAATATTCTACATTCTGTATATGGAGCTAATAACATATTAGAGTGGAACCATATATAATTTAATGTAAATAAAGTAAATGGAATTTTATTTATTTATTAATAAACTACATGGTTTAATAAATATATATGCAAGGCCTTATTATTGTATACACAATTAATACTTATAAAATATAGATTTAGTCTCTTGTAGTCCTTGCCAAGTGATCAGATTGCTCAAAGTAAGAAATGAAACTCAAAATCAGAAAGGACAAGATTTATAATTGAAATCAAATTGAAAGCAGATTGCAACAAATCTGGCTATAGCTTTTCTGTATTGCCACATTACAATATATAGATCAGCAACAGAAAAGATTTTTAAAAGGTCAATCAAATAAACCCTTTTTGATCTCTTTAGATGGGAACTCATTTTACTGTTCTAACAAAAGCAGTTGAAGAATCTCATCATTATGTTTAGAGTTAAGCAGGTCCTTGAAATGCAAGACCTCCGATAATTTTACTGCTATTTTCCTGTTCTCATTTTTTACCTTCTGATATTATTTTTCTTTTATTCAAGTTAATTATCCAGCTCTGTAAAGACTTTCTAGTAACATACACTTGTACAGTGGCTATAGATCTCCCTGAATCATGATAAATGCTTTATAGGACCTGTTCCTATGCTGCAGATTCTTTTGAGAATTGGCAGGAGTCAGGGACTTCATAGTAGCTAAACAGAGCAAGCAGATCACTCAGTCACTGAAATCAGATTTGCACATCTGTTTTTTTCAGAACAAAAGCAAAGCATCTAGAAAAGACAGCAATTCAAGAGGTGCTACAATCTCTGTGATAGAGATTGTTACAGAAGGAGCATCCCAGTAAATATATGAATTATTTGCTGCTTGGAGTAAATGAATAGCTGGAAACCAAGCAGGTTGGACTTCAGTAGACAGTGATACATTATATTCCTCTGTGGAGGAACCCAAACCTATGCCCCTTAACATCTCATGCAGGTTCAGTCTACATATGAAGAAATGTAACTGAATAACCAAAGCAGGTAGGAAGGAATGGGTAAGTTAATGACAAGCCCATCAGCTTTTTAGCATGGTATTAGCAAGATCAATGCAAAATCTTGTCCCTTTTCATGGGAATTAGGGGAATAGTTTATCTTTAAGGTAACCTGTGACTTCATACCAGCAGCATGCACAGCTTGGCTAAGAATTGTGTACTATCCCTGAAGGAAAAGGTGGTTCTACTTATCAGTTATCTTGGAGGGAGCGGGGAGGGGAAAAGGGGACGGGATCCCCCTGTTCTCAATGTAAACCCTGGTTTTTCAGGTTTTTTTCCTTCCCTCGCTCCCCTCCCTGTTTCACTGCGGCTCCCAGGAGCCCACGGTGCCGGTGCGGGCTTTCCCCCCCCCACCCGCAGCGCCTGCGGGCGGGGGGGGAGGGGGAAGCTCGACACACGGCCCTGGCCGTGTGGGTAGCAGTGTGAACGCACCAGCTCCCTCCCGGCGCGGGGCAGCCCCACGCCACCACGGGAGTGCCCTGAGGACGGCGTCGGCCCCGCGCTGCCGCGAGGGAAAGCTAACAAGAAGCCCACGGTGCCGGCAGCCCCGGGGGCAGCCCCCGCACGGCGGGAGGGGCGTGGTCGCGGCCCGGGCAGCTCCTGTGGCCCCGGTCAGCCCCAGACCCCCCTTTTGTGGGTTCTGTGGGCGGCGGGTGCTCTGGGAGGCGGCAGCCATCCCACGGCAAAAGATGGCGCCGGGAGGCTGTTGGCTCGCAGATTTTGGCGGGAACCGCCATTTTGTTGGAGCCGGGAGCCTCAAAGGAGGAAGTGGAGCCCAGACCGCTGGCCAATCCGAGGCGGCGAAAACCAGGAAGAAGACCACGAGACTGACGTGGGGCTTGGAGAGCTTAAAAGCCCGAAGAAACGGAAGTTCACTCTCTTTGGCTTCCTGCAAAGCTGGAGAGCAGCAGCACGGCTCCCCTTCTCCTACTCCCAGGCCCCGTGGCTTGACTCAGCCCACCTCCATCGGCATTGGAGCAGCCACGCGAGCACTACAGGTTGAAAGCTTCCCCAAATAACATCCCGGGTTGGGGGGGGGAGAACCTTTCACTGTGTTGTTGGTTTTTTTCAGAGATTCCAGAAGAAAGAGAAAGTGGCTCTTCCTTTTCCACTGCCTCTCTGTGGCCAGTTTGGCTGGCCTTTGGAAGCAGTTCCCTTATTCCTTTTTTCTTGGTTTTTCCTTTTTATGGTTTTGCCGGGTGCTTGTTTTTATGTGTTGAGTCTGGGGTTCCCTAAACTGTGTTTTCTTTGAGCTCCAGACAAATAAAGTGTTTCGCTGTTGTCACATTCTGTCATTCTTCTCGTCATTACTAAGAGTGCCCCCTAGTTAATATTGTGGTGCTTAAACCACCACAAGTCCTCTCTTGTTCAGTGTTTATTTCCTAGAAAAATTTTGACTTAGCTCCTCATAGATCACGTCTTTAAAATTTTTTTCTTGGTTTTCTGCTTACAAACATATACCTCTATCTGACCTTAGATTCCATTAATCTGGCAATGCCTCTTGTTTTATCCCTTTGCCAGGTCTTGTACTTTCTCATTTCAAAGACTCTGCACACAGTCCCTGCTTTTCTTCAGAAACTGTCTAACCATCATTTGCTTTTGGGTTTGGAGGGTTTTGTTCGTTTGTTTTGATTCAATTATTCTAACATTGATTTTTTGTATTCAGCTTTGTTTTATCGCAAGCCCTTTTAAGAGGATTCCTGCCTACAATGAGAATTTTAAGATCTGAATATATTGCTGACTGTTCCATTTTCATCTGTCTGAGTGACTTCAACTTGATCCTATGTTTATATATTTAAATATTTATCTTAATGCCCTTTAACACCTTGGACTAAACTTTACCACCTTTTTTCTGTACTTCTCTCTTTTTGACTGACTTGTCTGTACCAATACAGAGGCTGTCAGGACCTAGGCAAAGCACATGCATTTTGAGAATTAATATTTATAAAGAACAGGCAGTGGGGTGTGACTTTCATGTAAAGGGTTTCATGCTAAACACAGAGTATTTTTGTGTTAAATTGTCCATCAAGAAAGAGCTAATGCATCAAAGAATGACCTTTACTTATTCATCTATGCCATCAGTCTTAATTTAGAAACATAGCAATACCCTTAAACAGGATAATTATGAACTTAACCTCACACATAAATCTTCAGTGTGAAAATTAGGCATATGGGCTGAGTGACATCTTAGCTTTCAAATTTCATTCTATAGCATTTTTTTAGGCTAGAAAGAAGAAAGAGAGGAATAGCTTGTAAATTCTGGGGGTGTCATCATAAATCCTTGCTTGAATTCAAATTGAGGCCAAAAAAATCTGTGACAGAAACATCTCCCTTTATTTCCTTAATTTTGAAAAAATCTGAGTATCATTTTAGTGAAGGTTCATTGTTTGTTCTTGTGCTGTGGAGAGCCTGGGCCTGAGGGTAGCATATGAGTAAGCTCAGTTCCCATCAACCTGTATCCATTCTGGGATTCCTGTGTCTGTCCTTGATGAAAGAAGACCAAATATGCTTCCCTACAGAAATAAAACTTTCTGAAAAAAGGGGATCTAGAAGCAAATGGGGCTCCTCCAAAGAGCATATAAATATTGTAGGTTTTAAAATTTGATGTTTCTACTCTGTAAGAATGAGATTGTTGCTTTTAGAGCAGCTCCTTAAACACACATTACTTCTCAACATCCTAGATGAGCCAAAGCACAGGCTGTGTATCAAGGAATTAGTGCAAGTGTAAACACTGCCAACTGAATGACTTGTGCATCTTCAATGGCTCGTTCAGGGCTATATCAGTAAAACAGAACTTCATTAGGAGAAATCAAGGTCTGTCTTATGCTGTCATGATTTACAACTTAAGTTCAGACAAACGAGCAAAATGCAAAACAGCTTTAAATCATTTTTGCATCCTTAGGTTTGATCAGGAACTGACAGAATGCAGTTCCAGTATATCTGCAGGAACTACTGTCCTGAAAAGTCTCTCTTCCTTTCAAAGTAGATCTGGATAGTCTTTCTCAACTGTTCAGTATTTGTCCAGTGATTTCCATTTCTATGTCTGTGCCTTTTCTTCTTGTCCAAAAGGATGTGTCCATCCATTATGATCAGATTCAGAACTCATGCCAGACGTGGTGTTTCAATTCCAGGCATGGTATTCTCACATAATAGATTGCTGCAGCTACCTATTTCAGCTGCCTTTCCTCCTCAGTAGAAGTTTAGCCTTAACTTACGTATTCTGAAAGAGTTGGTTATGGAGCACTGGATAAATATTAGCTGTGGAGTGACTCTAAGCTGATGTCTATGTAATTGCTTTTCACAGTAGAAACTTTCTCTTTTCATCCCAGAAAGAGTAATATCTTCCCAGCTGAACCAGTAACATCAATACAATCACACTTTGATAATTGTGCTTCTGTGATTATGAAAGGCTGCATTTATGAAGAATCAGAATAACATCCAAGGTAAAAACACCCTGAGTGTTAGACTGATTCTCTGTTTTTCTATAAGCAAATACAAACACATACACCTTTCAACTCATTAATGCGAATTCCATTAGATTGTACAGAAAGTTTGTTCTCTATCTGCAAATGCAGCTGGTTGTTCTATCCTGCATGGATCTGCTGACTCCTTTCTGACAGTAGGTTTAATCAGTGAAAATACATTACTTAGGAATTTCCTTCATAGGAAAAGCTGGCTCAAAAATGGATCAATTTTATTGTTTCAGAAAGTTCTTAAGTGTATCATTTTTCCTCTACAGACTCATCTCTTAGAGAGATATTGACTGTGATGGAACAGCTTCAATCATTCATATCTTTATAAGATGGGCAGTCTTATCACCATGTGAGATCAGTAAAATAGGTGAGTTATGGAATCCATGAAGGGTCATCCATCATAATGGACTGGGTAACTTTCACATACATGCCCAAATGTCCTTGATTAAGGACTGTTCTTCCAAAACTTGTGATAAATGCTGGATTAATATTCATAAACTTGTTACTGAAAACAGAGAACATATTCCCAAACAGGAACTGAGCAGTAGATAGAGAGAAAAAACTTCAAGCTTTCAGAAAAAAATAGAACAAATTAAAAATTGCCCACAAGGGAGAAGAAAAGAGAGTTAGTTGTAGCAATGTCATTATAAGAAGGTTGTAAAAGCCTGGTAAGAAAAAGGTAATTTATTTTAAGATTGCTAAATTAAGCAAAGGATATAACAGGAAAATTATGTTAGTAGTTGAAGTCTGGAGATTTCTTACAGACCATAATACAAATAGGGACACAGTCTGTTAAAAAAAAAGATACCTGTTAGAACTGTGTTATTTTTTCCCTCTGATTTTGTGTAGCAAGTCTCCTTAGCATTATTTAATATAACAACATGTTGTTTGCCAAAGATTCATAGTCTTTTAAAGAGAGCCCTCTAGATATATTTGGAGAAACTCCACACAGTGATTACAGGTTTCTGCTTTTATTCCAGAAATAGAGGTAAGCTGAGTGCTGACAATCATTGTATTTGGAAGTTAAACAAAAGAGAACAGAGAGAGAGAGATTGAGATTGCAGAAAAACAAAGTCTTGGGACCTGAAATGATGTTATAAAAATGTCCACAAGAGTTAGATTTCATTTCTTTGCTCAAACATCTGTATGCTGCTTTGTATTTTTAATGGAAAAGAGGGAACAAGCACTGACACAAACAGTCATATCTTACATTAATTTAAATTTCAGAAGCAGACAGAGGAAGTAACTACTCACTATTTTCCATGGTCATGTTTATAACTAGAAGGTTTTAGTGACCCAGTTGGATACCAGAAGGAATAACATGGCATAGAGGTGATCAGTTCCTCATCAAACCCAAGGAACATGAAAGTTAGTTGTGTCCAGCATTCTGAATCACTGTTGCTCTCCCAGCCCTGTAAAACATATTATTGTTCTCCACCACCTAAACTTGGCTTTACAGTTCTTCTCCTGTGGCTTCCAGAAAGCTGAGGTGAGATTTCACGTGAGATTCATCCCAAAATCAGATGGGACCTGTTCTGCTAAAGCCTCATGCAGAGCCTAATGACACCAATGGAAAGGTTTGGCTTGAGTTTGACAGGGTTTGTATTTCATCTCCTACCTACCCATAGAGATACCTCGTCTTTTCTGACAGATGATGGCTCAAGAAACAGCTTCATTATGACTCTTTAAATATCAGGGAAACCTATTCTCACACAAATTCCAAAATTTCAGATTATTCAGATTATTTCTTCCAAATAAACTCTTTCTCATACCAATTCTGTTGGGTCTTGTACAATCCATGAAATTTCCCATTTCTCTTCATTAAAAAGGCTTTCTTTATTATTTTCTATTCATTATGTATATATTGTTTCGAAGATAACACTTTAATCTTTGCCTCATTTCTAACAGTTCAGTCATGCTTATCCAGTACAAACTTGATTTAATTTCTTAGCAAGGGCCACAGGGAAATTGAGGAGGTGCTCTTCATTAGTCTCTCTTGTAATTATGTTCCTAACTGCTTTCTGAAATAGCTCTTACATGCCTCTGGTTCTGGGACTGTTTTGAATCTGATCAGTGTCTCATTATCTGACATTTTTTTTAAACTGCTGGAACAGATAAACCAGCCTAACTCAGGGTCTGCTCACTGTGATTTCAAGTAGGAAAAGGTGTAAGGCAATGGATTTAGTGGTGTATCAGTTCCAGGATGGATGTGGTTTCTTTGTACTTTGTGAGATTATTGCTAGCATAAAACAATCCATACTGGTAATAAAAATGCTCAGCTCCATTGCATCCATCATAAGGACAGTATATACTCCAGTACATTGGCAGACTCAATGTATGAATTTTCTAATATTTGAAAGAGCTAATATGTTCTTTCAGCTGACTGATTGGCTATTTTGTGGTATATGAGGGAGATTGAGTTTTGCTGATGTCCTATGCTTCAAATATAATTGTATTTATCTAAATAAGAAATTCTGCTGCTCTTGAAGTCAATATAATAAAACTTGATCTTCATTGGTTTTATGCCATAAACATAGCTTACTGAAAGAAGTTAACGGTATAAAGCATCAGTGTCCCAACATGAGGCAATTAATTCATGTTAAATTTGACAACTCTGTACTTGTAACTAAAGCACCCGTTAAGTTGGTGCTGACAGTGTTGTAGACAGAAAATCCTGAGCCTGTTCCAGGCTGGTTAATAGAGTTCATCCTTGTCAGAGACAGTGTATAGGATTTGTTTCCTCTAATAGCTGAATACTCAATATATGTGAAGTTGAGTATAAACTAACTTCTTTATTCATAACAACTATTACAACAGTATGCAGAAGTTGAGAGGGTTTTTTGGAAATTCAGTAGTAACAAATATACCAGATCAGTTCAGTAATGTCAGTTCAGAGTCACTATTTTTTGTATACCCTTTGAACTCATAGACCCTTCTTTTCAGTCCTCTAACAAGGTCTTACAAACTAAAATCTTTACTTGTGTGCAAGCTACATATTTATCAACTGTCTAGGGTGAAATAGTTCTTAAATCACTTAAAAAAAACCTAAAACCTGTTTTAGTTGCCTCTTATTTTAGCTTCTTCATTGACAAAGGATTTTGATAAATCCATTTGAGGTTTTTCCTCTTTTGATCCCACCTCCACCAGCTTTACCAGTTGGTACTGTTCTCCCAGATACACAGAACAGGGAAAGCACGTGATGCTTATACTATTCTATGCCACATGGACTGTAGTATTTTTCTTAAACTGGCACAGACTTCCAGTCTTCCCTTTGAGCATAACCTTTGAAAGGTGTTCTATACCCCATTAATGAGCAAATCCGACTTAGGAGAGTGCATCAGGGCAGAAATTCCTGAAAACTATATAGTTGCATAAGGAGAAGATAAACATTAGCAGGAAAACCCCTCTGCTTTAAGAATGAGTTCATTGCTGCCCAGAGGACTTCAAACTATAGAAAAGGAAATAGAAAATAATAACCCTCAAGGGAAAGCAAATCTGACCTCTTGATCCTCCTTCTCCTGACCTGATGGAGAGTCCAGTGGGTCAGTGCCATGAAGGTCCTGAGGAATACTTGAGCCTGGGATCCCTCAGTCTCCATTTGGCTGTGATACAGATTGGATCTCTGCCAATTTTTTATATTTTCAAATGAATAGTCTTTGCTCTCCAGACCTATACAACCTGATGTGATGCTAAAACTGAGGGAGGAGGCAGAGGGTGGTCAGCCCTCACGTTTTTCTTGAAGCAGTCACCAAAATTGGCATTTATTTTTCTCCCTTTGTGGCACCTCCTCCAATGGCAAATTTCCTACCATCAAAAACGGGACTGAGAAAAATATGACGTTCTGGCTTGAGGTAAATATGTCAGATGCAACAATGAGTCTGCTGGTAGTACCTGGTAAGATTTTCAACTTTGCAACTCCTTCAGCAAAAACTGAGTACTATCCTTTGCATCACTTTTTCTCCTCTACCTCATCTGACCCAAACTCTCTGACATCAGGAAACTGGGGGTTGAAGAGTAGAGTGAATTAGGTATATCCTATTTTGTTTTATGCTGGAACTATTCCACATTCTGATTCAATATTCTCTCTATATTTGAGATGCACCTCAGACTCAAATCTCTGCCTTGCTCTGAGAGCACTGCAACCTGTAGGCTATAAACTTAATTGTGGATATCTTTATTTCATTACAAATCAGTGAATACTTAATTAATTTTACAAAACCTTGCAGCTATGGTAAATCATACTCTGCACATCATCACCTATCATACACCATATTCTGCAATCATTACCTATACCCCTCTGAGAGCAATCTCCTGAGAGGTAAGGAATGTGGTTAGACCCTTTTTTCACGTTAGGGGAAGACCTTCTCTCACACCTCAAAAATGTCAGGAATAAGCAAAGGGTCCAATGCCCCTTTTTACACTCCTTATGAGTAAACTGCATAGTAAGAATTAGTTGTGTTCACAGTCATTAATAACATATGTTGAGGCAAAGTCTCATTATTTTTCAAAGCTCTTTTGTAACTTGACTCGTTGCTCTTTGCATAAAAATTTATACTCATGTAAGCTACATTGGCATCAATTAAATGTTGTTTTCACAAATCCAAATGCTAATTCACTTTTTTTTCTGGTATTTCACATTAGGCCCATGGAATCCATTAGAGAAGGAGTTTTTTGGGGGGGTTGAGTTTTTCCTGGCCCACTAGAGAGGAGGTCATGAACGCTGAGAGAAAGAGAATAAAAGCACTGAGATTCCCAGAGTTAAGGTCTATACCAGCTCTTTAGCTATTGGCAGTTCCTCATTATTGTTGCAGTCTTTTACCCTCCTGTGAAGCATTTCCAGACATTGCCCAGGGATCCCAGGAAGCCCAGGACTCAGGGCCTTTTTCATCCCTTGTCTCAAGCTGGTCAAGACATCGCTTCTGCACTTTCTCCCCATGTTCTGAACCCTTACTCTCGTTCTACCAGTTCTCTCTCCAAGTCTTATAATTCAATTTGCTGCACATGTATGGAATAGCAATGCAAGAAAATTGTTGGAATTTGCATTATACAGATAGATCCACATCAACCCTACAAATGACCCTAACCTGTACCTCAATCCTCAGCTCTTCTTTGACACATCTGAGCACATCATCTCTCTCTTTATCTCAGGCTTCCCCACTCTCAAGCAGGATCTTACTGTCTTTCTTCAGTGCAACTGGACCCAGCACTACGTTCCCTTGCCTCCTACCCCCTACCATTCTCCATCCTCCTTGAGATGTATCTCCTTTCCAATTATACCCCTTCTCACCCTTTAAACCAAGTCTCTGTTGGCAACCTGCTACCAAAAGGTACTACCCTTTAATCTCAAAAAGAATATCTACGATTAATTGCTCTCCTCCAACTCGTTTTTTTCCTGTTCTTCCACTGGAAGCCTATTAAGTCTTTTAGCCAAGTCTCAAACTGCTGTGCTGCTTCCCATCACCTGGAGCTCTGTTTCGCCATCTGCTTTTCCATGATCAGAATCCTGTTGAAATGCTGTTCCAGCTGCTGCCTTGAAACTGGTTGGAAATCTCCAGCAAGAATTTTCCTGTCTGCTTACCAGTAGAAGCCTCCCTAAATTCCTGCTAATTTATTCATCCGGTGCAGAGTGAAACTTTTTACCACACTGGGTCATAAATGTATTTTGAAATTTAAAATGATTGTGGAAAGGGAATTCTCACAAGCTCCCCTGAGGGTGCTCTGACAGTTCAAATCCAGTAGGGAACTGACACCCAAAATGTGCAAAAAGTCCCAGTTCCATAACTAGAGACAAATTTAGATGTCTTCCTTGCTCTGAAAATTCAGAGAAGTACAGTTAAATCTGAGTGTGATTTGGGTCTCTCTTGGGTCACCTCAGCTGTTTCAGCTTTTACTTAGCAATGGAGAGTTTACACCCATTTACAGACTTCTCTGGCTTTGGATCAGCAAGAGGGGATTGAATTTATGTTCATCACAGAAAGCAATTAAGTAAAAGCAAAGCATCATTAAGGACAATGAGCAAAACATGAGGATGGAAGTAACAGAAATAGAAATAATGCAAATACCCCATTCAGTCCCTCAAGTCCTGCTGTCTGTGACTCAAACTCATCACTTTTTTACCCTGAGACTGCTCTTACTTGTCTCTTGGCAAAATGCGTACTCATGTTTTTGTCCAAATTATTAATATATTCAAATTTAATGCCAAGAGCACTACAATGGGATAATAAAAAATGTTAATGAATTAATCCCAAGTGAATTATTTGCAATTACATACAACTGAATATCTAATCAATTATGAATGTTAGAAAACATAAAATAACATGATTTCAGTTTTCCTTCTTTGTGAGAAAATAATCTGATTGATTTTTTTTTTTCATTTTGCAGGGTACAGATTTTTCATGTTTGTCTGTTTCTAGTGTTAGTGTATTGCTCTTTTCACAGCCAGGAAAACTGCAAACTCATTGCTCCCTTGTTTTTTTACTTCCTCATTAATTTAGTCTAAGCTCAATAAAAAGAATTCTACTGAAGCTTCATTTCAACACTGGGAGCTAAACTGACCAGAAAGTAGAAGTTTCCAACCTTAGGGAAAATTCTGTTACCAGAATAAAATTTAAATTTTTTTCCAGAATCCAAACTTACAATTGGAGTTAAAAAATACCCAAAAACTTACAGCTTCTCATGATGCTGATATTTGAAAGCATTGATTTAATTGGGGATGTACAATGGAATTCCAGGGATTGCTACAAAACACTCCCACTGTGGACTGACTTAAAACTGTGCTCTGAGGATTTTATGATGAATCTTTTGGATCCTGTTTTGAATTCAGTTTTGTACATGTGCTGTAATAACAATAAATATTCAGTGGAAGGACTCAGGTAATGAGTGCCATGTATTGCTGGTTAACTTGGTAAGATTTAATAAATTACAGATTTAGGCTCTAAAATTCTCTCAATGTAGAAGGACTGGTAGTTCTGGAATTTCTGTTCTCTCAGTGAGAAAATGGAACAGTGGCCTTTGCACTCTCCCTTCACAGCCATCCTTTTCCTGTATTTCTTAGAAGGAAATCTAAATATGTCAGAGGCTATTCACATTCTATAAGCTCTATGCAGTTCCTCTTGATTTATTGGGAGGTTATCCCTTTTATTTATTTTATTTTATTTATTTACTGGGAGGTTAACCCTTTCCACCTTTGACTCTGTTCTCAGTAATACATTCTTAAACATTTGATGTGCTTGAATGCAACTTTAATTCAGAGCTACATATGTTTTGGAGAGGAGAGACATTTTCAAAACAAAGATCTAACCAAGCTCATTTGAGAAAACAGGGCAGAAGCCTGTAACACCCTGCAGTCAGGGATTCAGAATTGAATGAATGTAGATGCTTCTCTAAATAAAACTGAATTTACTGAAGCAAGTCTATGGGTAGAGCCCTTGAATATGTGTTGTCTGGAAAAAAGTCTGCCTAAATACGACTTAACAGATGGAGAAGGAAAGGGCTATATGCAAAAGCAGTTGATTAAAAGTCATTTATAACATAAAGGGAACTGAATTAATGAAATAATGCCTGGAGTGTGTCAGCTCCTATTTTAAACAAAAGTGTCATATAAAACATTCATTAACATAGAGAAAATTAAAATAAGATAGCATCTAATTAATCTGTTTAACCTCCAAATTACTAATTAATATAGTCAACATTTGATGATAGATAAGAGAAATTAACAGCCTTTATTTCCCCTTCTATGTTTAGGTCCAGCTGTGAAGTCTTAGGAAGCTGTTCTTTTAAAAGATCAACTGTTCCCTGTGTTTGGCTATTTCTGAGATGTCTTCATGAGGAAGAAGCTAAGAGCAGCAGTTGCCTGGAAGTACAAGAAATGAGCACAGCCAGAGGACAGCACAGATGTAGCAAATTTAGTTTTCATATAGATTTATGACCTTATTATTGGAGAGCTCTGGAGCCAAAGATATGGCTTAGAGCTTATAAAAGCAAATGGGTTTTCATACTTTCCTTCTTATATGTATTTAATGGTGATTCTTTATCTATTGGTCTTTCAGTATAGTCCAGTCAGAAAGGAGACAGGAGTTGGAGTTTAAGAGTCCTAACCATCACGTAGGGTAGTCTTGTTCCTGATGCAGTTTTGTACTGATTATAAGAAAAAATAAAATTTATAAAAGAGGGGAAAAAAGCACAAAAAAATACAAAACAAAACACCAAAACCCCCACAAACAAAAAACCAAAACAGTGCCTTGTTAGGAATCTTTTTTTGGTAAGGAATTTAAAAACTAACCATGAAATGCATCACAAATCAGGCTAATGAGGGGCCATAAATATGTATGTACCATGTAGAGAAAGCTACCCAATGATTACCTTTCTCAGTAGCAGTTCTGTCCTAATATCTTTGAAGAGAAACATTTCAATCGAAATATGATTTGAAAACTAGACACAGTATCAAACTTTAAATGTACTTTTTCACACTAAAAACTTCACAAGCTTCAAGTTTCCCATTTACTGAGTCATTGTAGAAGAAGAACTGCCTTGGGCAACAAAATTCAGAGTTTTCATGATCTTTTGGCATTTTTTAACTCCTCAAGGATGATGATTTAGCAAAATAGAGAGGCTATGAAAAGTTTCACAATTCAAAATACTTTGTTATTATTCCTGCCTTATAATTATCCCTAAAAGTGCTTCGTGTTGATTTTATGCCTTAAAAGAACCCTTGTTAAAGTTTGGATACTTTTTCATTCTGGAGAGGAAAAAAAAAGAAGCAATTTCTCTTAGATGGAATCTGAAATCAATGGGAAAATTTTCCCTCATTTGCCATGGTTTAAGTACATTCAGTCATTTCATTATTTCCAGTGGTGTAAGTATTGTCCTATTTTGCTCTGGATGAAATTAATTCTCACACAGCCTGGGAAGTGATTTGGGTTCTTTGAATCACTATGCCTAATACAACAGCAAAAGGCAAAATATTGGTGTCCCTAAGAATCACAGGCTTGGGAAATAATCATGTCTTATAAAAATGATTTTCTTATGGTGCAAAAAAAGTTACTTGTTCATTTAAGCTAAAGATATATCAACCCTTTCAATAAAAACAAAACTTGAAGCAAGTTATATCATCACTGACTTCAGTGGAATTATTTACTGCCTGAATTAATATGTGAGTTAATGTGATTTTTGGGATCAAAGTCTTAGAAATTTTGACTCAATTCTGTCTCTGTAGGAAGAAAATCTGGATTAGCTAATGTACTCTTGTTCTATTAAAAATACAGCCGTTAACACATTTAAATTAAATATGATTAGTCAGCTCTGATTTAAACCTCAGCATTTGTAGAGTTTTAATTATAGTGCAGTATGTGAAACTCATATGCAAGTTTTTTTAATGATGCAGTGCTCAGTGGCCATAAGTGTCAAAAACCATGAAATGTACCCCTCTCCTTGTGTAAATGCTGCAGGAAAGTAAACCAGTAACAAATTAAACAAATAAAATTGTCTCATCATTGATCTCCAATGTAATAAAAACAAAGCAGAACCTCTCTCATATTAGCAAATCTATTCCCCTTTCTCCAGTAAGGCAATATTTTCTGCATCCCTAAAATCATATCAGTTCCAAAATTTAAACTCGGGCAGCTCTAACAAGGCCTAAAGAATCAAAGAGGAAAAAATATTTCTCAGAAAACTCCATCTGTTACCAGTCTACAAAAGGACTTGTAATTTGTGGAAAACATGAGAGTGCTGTTTGAAAGGGGGCTGCTTATGCTCATCTGCTACATGTTTTCAAACACTGACTATAAGCATTTCACTTTCATCCTAAAGCATTGTGGGCTGCCCTTTAACAGCAGGGATGCAGAGAGCCAGTGGCAGAATAAAACAGAGACACATCTATTAACTACTCATTTGCTACCCAGCAGGAGTGGTGAGAAAGCTCAAATACACAAGATAAAGCAAGTAAGATTTATTATTTGAAATGGAAAGGAAGAAATAAATAAATATGTAAATAAAATAGAAGCAGAAATAGTAAGCTGGGTTTTGAATAAGTATCGATAGTATTTAAAGATACAATGAGAACTAATTAATGTGGAATGATGCAGCTCTGTGACACCAAACAGGGGCTTCTCAAGATAGGTATTAAAAGGAGAAATACTTTAAGGCAGCAGATTGAGATGGGCCATCAAAGTGGCAGTGTCTGGAAATGAGAGTAATCAAAGAGTTAAACCAGTTTGAAAAGTATCTATGAAAACCTGTAGGAAAATACCAGCATGTAGGCAAAGGGGAAAAAGCAGAACAAGGACAACTTTTTAACAACTTTTCTTCATCTGCAATGAGCCCATGGCTAAACTAACTTGTTTACAGGAATATTTTTTCCCTGTCATCTTAATCAGCAACTTCCAGAACTTCCTAGAAGGAGGAATGCCTCAATGCTTATAAATACTCATAAATGTCTAATGTAATTGAGTTTATTGGTTTGACAGAGAAGAGAGGAAGTATTTTTCCACTATCCAGACATGTGTCTCAGCTACCCAAGGTAAGTATTTATGGCAACCCAAATGCAACTAAAGTAGGGTTTATTATAATAAGGCTTTTTAACAAGGATCTAAAGCTATAAGCAGAGCTACAATTGCTGGGCTATATCCATTCCCTCAGGTATATCAGTTTTGCATGAGTAAAGTTTCATTAACTTCACTGGCACAGATTTAGGTGGAACAAGGGTTTCTTGGCATTTGAATATAAAATACACTACCTTGAAAAGAAGTCTCTGTGCAACAATTAAATACTGTACCACAACTATAAACATCTGAGAATGTCAACACCTTCCTGCCCATGAACAAATGAGGATTTAAACTTGCCAGTACAACCTGCTCTGTCTCTGCTCCTGTGTCCTTGTACCCTGACCTGCCATTCTGCTGCCAAAGTGCAGACAAAGGAGCCAATAAAAGCATTGTGTTAGAGTAAGATATTTGGGTTTTACTTGGTATAATTTCACTGACATTAATGTAATTACCTCTGATTTACTGTGGTAAAAGGATACAGAACTGTGTGGAAGAGAGAGATAGGAAGCCTCCAAATCAGGACAAAATCCTTTCAAATAAAGCAAAAGGCAGCCGGAGTCTTTCCTTACTCATTTTAAACTATACATTTTAATGACATTTTATAAATATTTATGGAGTTCATTAACACACATATAATAGTTGAGCCTTAATTGTTTAAGGACATTAAAACTTAATTTTAATAGCTCTAATATAATTTCTGAAATCTTAATGCCCCAGCTCAACACTTTTAAAACTTAATGGCAATGATGGCGTTTCCATTGTGGGGTCAGAGGCGTCAGCAAATGTAATTCTCCAGACCCAGTTAAAATATCATTAATTCTGTCCCTTCCATATTAAACAACCTGAGTTATCACAGTCACAGTTTGTACAACATATGGCAAATCCTTTAGTCTTTCATCTTCTATTCCTCAAACAAATTTCTCAAGTTGGCAAAACCAATTAAACTAGAACAACATGAAGTCACGTTGGGAAACTACACTTGAAACTACACTTTGAAAATCACAAATGAGGCTAATATTCCATCATATCAATGGTTTCACTAAATTTTGCTAAACACTGATGTGTTTTATTGTACATGTTAGAGAACTTATTCTACCTGATTCCAACCCAAAAGCCATTTTGCCATTTTTCATCATTTTATATTTACAGAACTCAACTACTCAATTTACCTGAAGCTGCTGCTTTCCAAAGTCAATGGATTCTTTTCAATTCTTTCAGGGAAAATAGCTGTACTGTGGTTTCTTTCTTCAGCTAGAGTAAGTAAAAGAAATTTTGGTGTGTTTGGTCTGTTTTGTTTCTGCCAGCAGTCAAAGAAATACATTCTCTGACTATTTTTACTGCAGCTGGGTTAAAGAGTTTTAGGTTTTTTGTTACTTCAAAGCATTGTTCTCACAATAGTAAAAGAATATATAGTTCTTTTACCTTTTTTTTGTTGCTTTGCAGAGCAAAGAGGGACAAAATTTAGAAAACTCTTATTTCAGTCAAGAGTTTCAGTGAAGAAACTCTCCCAAAAGGCTTCCCTTGACCTTGAGAGAAACCAAGAGAGATGTTTATCACTCAATATTCCAGCTGTGTCCCACAGTTTTGCAGCATTCTGCAGTAGGTGGTGTCATACACCTTTTAGGATAGCCACATTTTAAAAATCACCTTGCACTTTTTGGAAAGCATAACGTGATCTTCTCTCTAAGGTAGATCTTTCCATTTCTGGACAAATTCTGGTTGAAATAAACTGTGTCTTCTTAGAATCTGTTAAGATCTGTGGGTCTTTAAATAAATCCATAAAAATCTAAGTCTGTGATGAAATCTATGGCTGTAATTGAAATGCAGTTATGACAGGAACAGAGTTGGCAGTGAGATTCTGAAGGGTAACTAATGTTAATTAGTTGATTACTAATTAAGTAACATTCAGCCATTAAAATAATATTGATAAACTAAACAGCATCTGACTATGTGGAAGAGGCAGAGAAAACTCATAAGCAGCTTGTGAAATGAGAAGTCTGGCAGAGACCAGCTCTTTGGTGGAGGTTTCAATGCAAATAAATGCACTGATCATCAAAATATGGATTAGAAAAGACCTCTGAAGGTCATCTACTTCAACCTTCCAGTAGAAATGGGACTGTTGCAAAGAACAGATGGTGCCCACCATGTCTTTGTCAACCCACTTTTTAAAAATCTCCCTCAGTGGGAGATTCCATTACATTTCCAGAAAGTTTGGTCTAGGTACTGCACTACCGCTATAGCAAAAAGGGTTTTCCCATATGTCCACAATGAACCTCCCAAATTGCAATTTAATGTCATTCCCCTGTGCTGCTCCACCACAGAAGAGTTTGGTTGCATTGCCTTTGGCACTCCCTGTCAAACTGGAAGGTTTCTCTCAGCTTTCCCTTCAGCTAAATACTTTGCCTTGGTCCCTGATCATCATTCAGCCCTCATTTGCACTCTCCCTTGTTCTCTGATACCCTTCTTTAATTGGCCTCAGTATTTCACACACAGTTTGAAGAGTGCCAGGTGGTGAGGGACAATTCCTGTCAGCCTTACAGCCCACCTGCAGGTTGTGATATTTACAATGAGAGCACACAGGTGGCTCATGCTCAGCTTGGTGGCCACCATAAACCCCATGTCTTCTCCAGCAGAGCTGTTCCCACGAGTTTACTCACCCCCACATGCAAAACCTTTTGATTCAGTTTCTCACAAGGTTCTCACTGTCCCAGTCCTCGAGTCCCTTCTGAATTCAACCTGAATCATTTAGCAATTATTCCTCCTCCTCTAGTAACATCCACAAATCTATAGAGGGTACACTGCATTTTTCTAACTAAGGTTTTCTAAATATAGTGCAATACATAGTTCTGCCTTGCATATCATTTACCCTTGTCATTGTTATCGAGGGAATTGTCTTGCAGTCAGAATCTGAGTCACATCAGCCAGGATGATCACAGCTGACTCAAGATCCCCTCTCAGTACCCAGCCCGTAGGCATAATAAGTGTTAAGCCCAAGAAGTGACAGCCCTGAATGACAGTTTTAGAACATTTTGTTAAGATATTTTAGTATGGAAGGTAGATATTGCATAATTAAAAGTGCAGCTAAAATTTTCAAGAAACTCTTTTTCTTCATCTAACGAATTTAAATTTAAATAAAACTTTGCAAAAAAAATCTAAGATCTCTGTTTAATTGTTTTCTATATGGAACAATTTTATTTTCAGTTTAAAAGTATGTTATAATTTAGAAACTGACAAAATAAAGAGTCAAAATGTGGAAGTGTCTGTTTGGTTTCAAATCTATTTATTTTTTAAAAAGAAAACTCTTATCCCAAAACTGGTGGATCCACTATTAATAAAAATGTAGTCATCACCCAAAAATGGAAGCCTGTCAAGGTACATTTCAAGGTTGCAGAAGATGTCTATGACTCTCAAAAGTCTTTTATAACCATGGTTGAATCCTCTATTCTCTTTTGTTTGACCCTCTTTCTGTGAGTTTGATTTTTGTATGTCTGAAAAAGACTGAATATGAACCAACAGAGTAATGGCAAATTATTTCTCTAAATTGTAACAAAATTTCTCAAATTCATAATAAATTTCTAGTATGATTTTACTATTCCTGTACAGCTTTGTGTATTCATTTCTACCTCACACACTGCACAAGGATTTCAGTGCAATTCATCTTTGGGAAGGCATGGAACAGGGATCCTCAAGAAGGTGAATCCAGGTGGAAAAGGAAAAGGCAGCAACTGAACTGAGGCATTGGAGCTCTTCCCTGAGCCAGTGCCCCAGCCTTCACAGATAATCAGTTTTATTTCTCCATAGAGACAGTAAATATTTGGCCACAAAACTGCCTGTTTTGAAATGAGGTAAATCTTATCCTGCTTCTAGATGGCATTACAGCAGCCTTCCTTTCTATACTGAAGGGCCAGTGTAATTCAGAGTGAACTCTGGCTGACAGATAAGAAATAAAGCAAGACAGATACAGTCCTGAAAAGTAACAACTATGATTATTTTAATGGAGCACTTAAAAAAAAAAAAAAAGTATTCATTCTTTATGATAATGGAGCTACTTCAATAAATGTATTCAGTGGTTGTATTTAATTGAACTCTTAGGATTTGTCTGCATTTGGAAGTTTACCAAAATAGCTAGTCAAGAATAATTACCATGCTAGTTTCTCTAATTGAGCTTTAAAATGTCTTTTTCCTATTTAATATAACCTATGCTGGAACTGTGCCTGAAGAGCTGTTTTGGAAGGATTCTGAGAGTAGATAAATCCTTATAATTATGAAAGAGCCACATAATGTAATACACAAGGGCCAGGCAAAGGATATCCATCCCAGAAAAGAACTCTCAAGTTTGTTATAAAGCATCAAATATGGAGTTGTGAGTTAAAACTGAGCTGTGGAATCTCAAATATCTCAGGTCTCTAAAGAAGTTCTTAAAACCTGTGAGTTTTAGCTACATTTATAAGACTTCATTAATATTTATAATTACCCTAAGGTGGCACAGCTTTCACTCCACCTGCTGCTCCCCTTATTCAGTTTGGCTACTGAAGTTCATTTCTTGGCATTTGTGAAATGGAATACCTTAAAATATTACTATGTTTTTACTGGGAATATGTCCATGTAGCATTTATAGGCCATTCTTACATTTTAAAACAGTGTTATAAAAAAAAGAAGTTATAGTAGAACTTGTCCCTCAATGTCTTCTGGAGACAGAATAGCAGAGGCCATGGCTGGCTCATACTCAGGCGGAAGCCTTAGTGTAGAGGGACTTGTGTTTACCTACTGATACTCTTGTTTGGGATTCCCATATGTCAGAAGTCAAATTGGGCACAGAAAAACACAATCAAGGGAGATTAAGAAAAAAGTCAGAAGGATTCAAGTCCATGAAGAACTTGAAAGTCAAGCATCGGTCTTTTGTGTTTATTCCTAGCATTGGTTCAGGGAAAGAATAAGAATATTGGCTGCACAAGACAGCCAGTGCAGGAGAGAATGATGCTTAATACAATGATGATCAATACTGGCAAAAGAACTGAGGGGAACAGATTTAGAGTATTTTGGTCTTGTATCACTAATATGGATCTTCTGTTCATGCTTGAGAACACAAGGGGAGTTCGCCCTCTCTCTTGTCCTTGAGACCTCCAGGGCTTCTTCCATGGTTGCTCTGTCTGCAGACTGTGATTGTATGAGAAGCAGCAAGGAGAAGGCGACAGCAGGATGGCAGGGTCAAAACAGTGGGAACAGTCCTACAGGTTAGTGAATTTAATTGGCACCCAGATGCTGTTTTAGGAAAGGATAAGGAATGATGTCATTCTGTAAATATTTTGAGTATTCTGTCACTCTTGTTGATTCTATTAACACTTTCATGATTTTGGGGAGTTTTGTGAAATAGTGTGGAGGTGGAGTAAACGAAATTTGTGTGGCTACTATATCAGTTCAGGGTCATAGCCCCTGCTAGGTTTAGCAAATTGTGTCCTGTCAAGTACACATTACTTGCCATTCTACACACAGCTGAGTTTGATGCTTTGGAGGAGACTAATTGATCTAGTTTTACAAGAAGGTAAACAGTATGAATCCTGTGGGCACATGTTCCTTTTTATGGATAATCACTGGATCATACAGGACTGCAGGAGTCTAATAAATAAAATCCATTTTAGAAAGAGCAGTGACATTAAAAAAGCCAAGGAAGTGCTGCCACTTTCTTCTAATACTCCACTAAAACTCTGAAATAAAAAGTGACACATTTCCTTATTATTCTAGATATGATTTCCTCCTTCCTTCAGGAAAATCAAGCCCTGTTGAACAGCCAGAATGAGAAATAGAATTTTTCTAGAAACTACAGTACTGATTTCCAGTATCTGGGTCTCCATTTGCTAAACAAGACCAACACCAAAATGCTGCCCCACCTGCAATCTAAATGAAAGTAGCTCAGTTTGTCCCAAAACACACTGCATTACTGCACTGCTGCATCTTTAACACAGCTATAGATAAGCCGTGGCTGCTGCTTCTTCTTCATTTTTCTTAGTGCAAGCAAACTATGCAGCAACAGTTCCAACAATGCAAAGAAATATCCTCAGCTAGTATAAATCAGGGTTATTTCACAATAGGCAATGAACTGAAGGTATTTTATGGCTCCTGCAGATGTGGATAAAAATAGTTTCAGCACAAAACCTGCTGCATGGAGCAATTTAGAATTATTTGTGAAGTACCTAATCCCCCAAAACTTCTTTTCTGGTTATTAATCGCAATATACTTGTTATCCTGATCTGCTAATAGAGCAGCTGGGTAAAGATTACAATCCTAATATAAAATTCTACCTCACCTTTTCATATTGTATGTGGTTTTATTATTTTGTTTCAGAGCAATGGAGTGAAGCCAAACAAAATCCACTCTAATATTATATAAACACAGAAAGCTACCTTGGAAATCCTGCAGCCCACGGAGAGTCTAATCAACAGTCCTTTGTATATCTGTAAATGTGTGACTATAGATATTTGGCTGTTCATCACCAGTTTTGACCACTGTAACGTTTGCTCCCAGATACACAAAGAAGCTCAAATTTTTAACTTTTCCTTTTTAAAAAATCGAGTTCATTTTGGGAATGGCATCAGAAAATTCAGATCACTCTTGGAGCTATTTCTCTTTATAAAATGCTAGATTGCCACAAACTATAATGACAATTGTGGGATCTGATTAAAAAATAATTGAAAGAAATAACTTTGCAGAGTACATAGTTGACAAATTCCATAAGGTAGCTGCTGAGGAAAACAGCCCTCAAATCTCATTGTCATCACAAGAAATTGCATTTTGTGAGGTTGAAATTACTGGCAGGCAGATATATTCTCAAAAGCTGTAAAGAGTTATTTATTCACTGACTCAAGAGGTGAAGACATTCCCCTCTGAAGTCCCAATATCTTTCATCTTTCTCCCACAATACTGGAGTAGTTGGATTATTTGAAATTTTTTCCTTCTAAATGGAATGTTTCTTTCATACCCATGTAAGTGTCTGTGTGTTCTGGCATAATAGTGAAGATAACCTGAAGATACTATGGTGTAACAAATGGATGCTCAATTAACTTGAAAATAATTCTGTATTAACAGAAGCTGTTGTATTACATTCTTTTCCTTTTTACTACTAACTTTTTCCTTTCTGGCACGTCTTCATTTCAGAGCTGATATAAAAGTATATATTAAGGATACTATTTAATTGTCACATGCTTATTATGTTACATTAGGGAAATTATAGATCATGAACTATGGTGTGATAATAGTCTGAGCCTATCTGCAAAGATTTTTACATGATAAGACAAAATAGAATGTAATTTTAAAAACATGAGTAATGTCAAGAATAATGTTTCAGTGTTTCAGTCCATTACATTAAGTAGGTTGGGAGAACAAAATATTTTCTTATAAATGGTTTATTCTTCTTTCTATAGCATATATTATATATACTATATATATTATATATATATATTTATATTTGTATTCGGTCCTTGAAATTTTTTATGCTGGCCAGGTTTTGACTGGGATAAAGTTTTTTCCTAGGAGCTGATAGTGTTGTGTTCTGGATTTAGTATGAGGATACTGTTGGTAAAACCCTGATGTTTTTAGTGACAATGTCAGAAAAACAAAGCCCACCTTTGAAATGCTCCAGCTCACAGTTGTTTCTCCCCAATACCTGAGCTCCCATTTTTGTGCACAGTGAAACCTTTGTGCATTGTGAAGCTGTGCCACACACATTGGAAAATAACAGCCCACACACCCAGGTTTTACTGACCACAGAATATACTGAGGATGAAGTGAACGTCTTATCTTGATGACATGACTGTCTTCTAAAGTCCTTTTCATACTTCCTGAGTCTTTGGGATTGGTGTGCTGGCTGCTCAGCTAATCTGCTGAAGGATGTGTGTGCAAAGCAGATTTCCTGTGTCATTGAGCTCTCTGCACACAGACTCAGCTGGTCTGTGCCAGAAAGGGCTATTTTTCATTTTGACAAGCAGAGAGGCAAAAGAATGCAGTAAATGGAAAAGGCTTACCTGGCACAAATCTTCAAATGCAGCCACACAAGGACAGGATGTGAGGTGGGCAGAGGCCTTTGGAGGTCACAGAGCCCGAGCCCCTGCACCAAGACACGATCAGTCAAGTCCATCATTAAGGATCAAGGTTCCCCCAATTCAGCAGCGCTGACAGCACCAGACCTTGACCTTGACTGTACAGTCTCACAGCTGCCACAGCCTTACCTTAGGAAAGGGCTTTTCCTGAGCATCAAGTTTCAGCCTTCATCCTAGAATTTCAACGTTATTCAGCACAAGCAGAATGGATTATTGCTGTCCACCTTGCACCTTGAAGACTGTGAAAGTTTTTTCTTTAATACATTTTGGGGTGTTTCCATGTTGGGAGATTCCTCAGTTTGCTTTTTACTATTAAAGCACATCTGAAGTGATTTCTTTCCTGGTAGTTGTATCTTACTTTGCAACTCAACCCATATCACCTCTACATGTTTATTATTCTTCATGGTATTTGTTCTTAGTAAGTTGGACCTATTTTTCTTTGCCTGTTTCATCTTTTTTTTACAGGCCAATAAGGAATTTATTAGCCTATTTCCATCCATTTTGCCAGGACCCTAAAAACATTTGAGGAAATAGGATAATAATCTAATCCAGCTCTTTCCTTTACAAAATTGCCTGTTCCTGGTTCCTCACAGCCACTTAGCACTTTGTAAAAATTGTACTACATCCTACACAAATTAGCACATAATTTCACAAATGATACTGCATCAATTACTACTGCAAAAAAAAATCATTTTACTACGATTTCTTCTTTTTATCAATATTAATGTCAAAGAAAAAAATGAGATTATTTTAACAATAGACTTTTTGTGGATTTATATTGCATATTTCTCTTTGACCCATTTTATATCTATACTTAAACTGCTCTCTTCTAAAAAATCCATTTCCAAACCTTTGTCTTTCATCTAGTTCAAACCAAATGACTGATTTGGGCCTACTCCTCCCTCAATTTCTTTGATGATGTATGTATTGCATTTGATTTTTAAGTTTCCTGCTCCAAATATGCACTCCTAAATCCTAAACAGAAGTATAATAAAATATTTCCTGTTCTTAATGCAGAGTGCAGCTCCAGGCTTCTGATTTCAGAATATTAGGATGGAAAACATCCAAAACTCCCATTTCTCTGCAAGTAAACAGAAATTTCTAGAGCCTGAGGGTAGTCAAAATAGTACAATTTTCTTCACATAGTCTCAGCTGCCCTTAAATGAACATCCTATATCATATTACTTCTTTCCTTTACATCTTTCATTTGGTCAGATACTTGATTTTTTTTTTGATGGAATACTGTAAATAGTTGCATAAAAACATCAAATGAAGATGTGATTGATATTCCCAGCATGTTAGACATCACAGCACCACAGGCTGAACTTCATGAGTTTGTAGCAAAAATAAACTACTGTTACCTTATTACCTCTAAAAGCAAGATGCTCAAGTGTAGTTAACTGTATGTTAAATAGTACTATAATTCAGGAGAAAAATCTGATTAGAAGAAAAGATATATTCCAGTAAGATGAATATTGAAAAAACACAGTGCAAGTTAGAGTCATCTCCCTGTATTTCATGTGAGGGCAGGTCGATGAGATGTTGAACAAAATGCTATTAATTTATCTGTAGTTTATATTTTTTTAATTCCTCTATTTATTTAATCTGATATTGTATCTATATGTTTTTATAAATTTATTAAAAAAACAAAATGGAATGATTACAGGTTATAATTTTGTGGACTATGCTCAAATCTGATCAGAATGAATTCTTGGCATTTTCTTTTCCAGGATAGTTTCTGACTATTTCCTCCTCCCCATCACTTGTATCCTCTTTGTCCACATGCTCAATGCCATTATCTTCACAGGGTCACCAACCTTCCTGAGCACTAAACTTTGTGGCCCTGACACATCTGTATGTATGGCCCAAAAACCTAAACTAAAAATGAGGCCACACAATATCAAAACACATTCTGCTTCTTAACAATAACTCTTTTCTTCTTCCATAGCCTCCAGTGTTGACTATGGATTTATTAAACACATATAGGAATGTGTCACACACAATACCAATTTTGTGGATGCTTGTTGAGGGAATTAACCACAGAAAGCATTATTCTGAAGGAAACTCATTTAGTGCAAGGTTAAATGTCTTTGTTTCTAACTGCTCTGTTGACAGAAATGCTTCAGGGAAGCTAAGCCAGAAAAAAATCACAGAGCAATCATCATAAGATCTCACTGACACTAACAAGGGTTAGGAGTTTCACTGGAGTAAAAATATCCCGATACCTTTCACACAATTCTTCAAGAAATTGTTTTTGGGTACTTTGTGTTGGCTTTCCCTCTACCACCCCCACCCCCACCCCCCAAACAAATGCCTTAATTGCGTTAATTTATTTTAGGAAAGAAAAACATGCCTATGAATAATTCCATTTGTGACATCCAGTATTCAGTTTAAATTATTGTCCTTTCCAAGGACAGAGCTTTCCATTTTGTGTGTGCCAAGAGACAGGATTAAAAACATAGGTGGTGCCTACATTCAACTGGAGGAATCTAGCACGGAATATTCTTGTCACATTTGCTCTTAGGAAGGAGATTATCTCGGAGAACAACGGTTGTGCAACTGGGAAAGTGGATTTCTTTATTCCCTGGTCTGTCATGGAAGTTTCTTGGCAGCGATTGTCACTCAGACTGGGCTGTACAGTCAGAGGGGACCCCATAGGAGGTCAAAGCTCGGACTTGAGCATTGCAGTCTGAGAGAGCTAATAAGAAAATGCCATCTGCTGATCACTTCATCCCCTCTCCGGCACACGGTTTCTAATTACCTGGAGTGGTTGTTCTTGTCCTCACCTTGCTTCTGCATGCAGACAACGTGCTCAAAATGGGAAACATAATTTAGCATTGCCCTTCGTGACACCAGGCTGGATCTCTTCCCAAAGAACATGACGGCTGGGGAGCAGCAGCTCGGGGCACTGCCCAGAAATACAGCGTTAGAGCTGGGAATCAGCGGGTCTGTGAGAGACACGCCATGCTAACTGCTTCATTCGGCTGCGAAAATGTGTGCCAAAGCCCCAAATTCCTGTATTAAACGCCGGCACAGAACCGAGAGGTGCTTTTCTGTTCCTCGCTATATCAACAGATTGAGTTTTGTTCGCTGCTACTTCGCTTCGGCGGTTCTGTTCCCTGGGGCATTCGCAATTCTGTGAGAATTCACAAAATTTTCCTTAATTCTTTTTTTTTTATTTTTCATCCAATTTTTGTCCCTTTCATGTAAAAAAAAAAAATAAAATAAAAAGGTGATTTTAAAATTCTCTTTCTTGGGTATTCAGACCTTTTCCTTATTGAAAGTAACCTTTTCACACGAGGAAAAGAACTTTAAGCAGCTCTAAGGATATGGGTTTTTTCACACTAATGTCTTTCCATCTGCTTTTGTAGTTCATTTTACATCATTTAGTGCCTGTTTAGCACCATTTTTGAGGTTATTCAGTGTGTATTGTGCTATAGTCTATTGATTTGTTGGCCCATAACCCCAAAATGCCTCACGTCCTGGAATCTAACAGCGCTCATCAATTCAATGTTTTACTTTTAAAACTGAGAAACTAAAAGAACAATTGGGCCCACCACTTCAATGCTAATGGCAAGAGAGATGACAACAATGGACAAATAACTCACTTTTAAGGTGTTGACGATTCAAATTCCAAGAACAAAAAATTCCTTCAGATTTTGGTTTTTTAATGACCCTTGTGCTAAGGGTCTCTAAGCCCTAAACTGGCAAATGCAGTGCTAGGGATGGAGTAAATCTTTCTACTGCTGCACCTCTTGAACTTGTCCTGCAGCAGAAGTTGTGGTATTTACATAGTGTTAAGCACCAACCTAGAGTTTGTAAAACCACTCACGGCAGAAATTTCAGTTCTTCATTCCAGGGACAGCTCAGTTCAATGGTTCTGTTGTCAGCAACAATCTGAGGCTGTTATTATTTTCTTCTTATTATGATGCATTATTATTACAGCTATTTGTTTTGCAAAATCTGTAACCATTGATAGTACTTCAAATTCAGGAAAAACCAAACTGACTTTGAAATGAGAGAACAAAATTCAGCTACTGGTTCAGAATAACCAGCTGAACTTTCCACTGAAAAATTTATGCAATCAAACTGAACAGCAGAATGTTAAATACTGTATGATATGTATCTATTTTGAAACTGTTTTCAAGTCTGTGCACTCATCCTGTCTTTGACAAAGCACAGTCCTTCCCGTATCTATACCACTCACTGATATTAAAGCCATGTCCACAAGCCTATTGGTTAATGACCCAGTTCTGCTATTGACTGAAACTTTAAAGCGGGAGCTTTTTCAGTTATTTCTGAGGTTCTGTTTGATGTTGTTGGCTTATTTTTGAGGTTTTGTTTGATGTTATTGGGTTAGTTTGAGTATAAGTAAATTTTGCTGGGTGGCACAATCTAATCTGCCCTAGAAATATCAGTAATGTAACAGCTGCAGTGAAAACCAGCATGTTATTCTTGCAGTACTTATAAAGTAGAAACAAATAATTTTTATGTGCTTTAGTTAAATATAAATTATAGATAAAAGCATCCCTTTTATTTACAGAAATATATAAAGGAACAGACCACTCCCTGAGAAGGGGAACTATGTTGGCCATCTCTGTTCCACTAAAAAATTAGTCCTCACTGTATATTTTCATCTGTCCAGCTCCTCACTGGGTATCTCTCATGCTATGTTTACTCTTTAGAGATTAATAGGCTTTGCTAGTGAGAAACTTCTAATGACTTTCAGCCAGATCCTCCCTCTCTCCGGTTTACCTGATGAAACTTTGATCTGTATTGCAGTTCGGAAAAAAACCTGCAGTGACTCCACTTGCCTGGTGCTCCCTTATTCACTGCTCTGTCAGTCATACTTTCAACTGGCAAGAAAATAATTTTCCCCTGTGAAGTTCAGCTTTAGCAAACGATTTTTTAAAGCACACATGCAAAAGCTGTGGCAGGAACAGTTTTGTGTGTTTCTCTGACTGGATACATTGCCAGGAGAATAGATTTTTTTTGAGGTGGATATCTAGTGGTTAATATTGTCATTAAATTTAAGCAGTGTTCAGCCTAATGGGATGCCTTTTGCTTGGTTCTGTGTACTTGCACAGCAAGAGATTGTCCTCAGTGCAATAAATATTTATCATTTCCAATGAAACTCAGGACTTCCAGCCAAAGGCGAAGGCTGTGCTGCACAAAGCACTGTGGAGACAAAGAGAGACAATCCCAGGTAGCATTGTAAACAAATAGGGAAAAAGTGGAAGGGAGAGCAGCATAAAAGCACTAAAATGATTTATCCAACTTCACACAGCAAGTCAAAGGAACTTTTGTGATTAAAATGCAGTTTGCCTGATCCTCACTCTTGTTCTCTGACAATAACATGCTGCTTTTCCCAAACCCACAATTTCTACAATGTCACTTTGCTTGTTTATCAGTTTAACTTCACACCCAAGAATTACAGAAAATCTGTATTTCCTTTCTCCATGCCTATACACTGCCAACTACGAGATTTGTAGGTGGACTAAGGGATGTGAAAATAGCTGCAATGAATAGACAGTTAAATGGCTTTTAAGAACAGGCTCTTCTGAAATTCTAAGGACATGATGCAATCCCCAAATTTATGCCAACTGATTGTATTGAGTGCTTCAGCTTTTGGAATTGTGTATATTGCCAGATCATTTGAACTGAAGAAAGAATTTATAAGTGTGTCTAGCTTGTCTCCAGTTCCCTGGACAATCTATTGCAGATTTCACTTGCTTTACTCTTGGAAAACTTTCCTAATCTCTAACTATCACTATGTAACTATGACATAGAAACTATAATAGGGTTTTCATTTCTCCTGTGGGATGTGAGATCCCAGGAATCTTAGAGCAACAGACTAAGACAGTGACATCCTTAAGCTTCTAAGAAAGAAGATAACAAAAAAAAAATGCTTCCTTATGCCAGTCTCTCAAGTACTGTAGCTTGATATGTGGGTCACAGGAACTAAATTTTTTACACCACCTCTCTCATTTGCACAGAAAATATTTATATTAGTAAATAATTAACTACATGAGATCCTCTTGGCAATTTTCATTATAAAATTAATTATTAAATTATATTTCATCTCTTGGGAAATAGTTAATCAAGGGCAAGCCAAGTTTCAGACAGTCCAGGAGGAAATTTGTGATATATTTGCTCAATAAAAATCATGCTAAACTGAAAAAGCCAGACACTCAAATATATTAAGTGGTGAGAGAAAGTAAAATTACCTTCAAGTCAGACTGCAGACAACACAGAGAGTGCAGAAAAAAAAAATTATCCTGAGCAGCACAAACTTTGTGGTACCTGTATTTTCTTTATACATAAACAGGAGGTATTTGACCCTCAAGGGCTCTTGTATCAACCCCACTGAAATACTGTCAGCTAATACTGCCCGGATGGTTTGACTTAATTTGCTTATTCAATGGAAACAATAGTCTGCATTCAGTAATTAATGTTTGGGCTCTTAATTGTTCTTTGAGATATGAATCAGATTTGAGGAATTTACACACACACACAAGAACCACCTGCTCATCCCAGCTCCACTGCCTGGAGAACATCTGCCCTCTCTGCTACATGTCTGGTTGTCCTGCCTCGATTGTACCAATGTCATCAAGGGACTTGGAAGCTGAAGGGTAAGAATTTGGCTGCAGACGATGCAGAAGGCATCAATCACATCACCCCTCTGTATTAACTCTTAAGCTGAATGTTATAGCTGGCCAAGCTTGCCCAAGAAAAGCTGTCGTGGTCACAGATCTGAAGAATTTGGAGTTGGTTGTTCGAGACAGGAAGAATTTACCACCATGAACGTTTCAAGGCAGTAGAGCTACTCAAGATAACATTGTTGAAGGGAGGTGTCTCCAGATAGTCCCAGTCTGACCGTATATCCCATATCGTTGTTGCTGATGCTGACATTATCTCCACTGTTATACTAATTATCAGCTTTGTTATGCTAAACAATCACTTTATTTTGGTAATGCTGGCAAAATTCTGGATTAATTAGCTCAGACTTAATCGGACCTAAGGGAAAACTAAACTGAGAGCACGCTGACAAACAAGCCTGATTGAAACTGCAGAGCTGCAGAAATTTGCTCATAGTTGTATAGATTGACTTCCATTGCCCATTTTTACATTGGACAAGCAATTTCCTGCCATTTTTTCTGACTCTGAGCTTTCTGAGAGGAAGAGCAAGAAGTTCAAGGAACATTTAAAAAGGAAAATTTGTTGTGAGTTACCACATTTAATTCAAACCTAAAAAGAGGATCTAATTATGAATCTGAACCCAAAGTGTTCTTTCAAGTTTTTCAGCTCTGGAGACTGGTTTCACTTTCTCTCTCTACCCTGCAGATCAGAGTTTGGTAGATGTCAACTTTTTCTAAGCATCTTCTGTTACAAAATCTGCTTCCAAAAATTGCCAAGTGGCAAAACTTTTCTCAGTGAAAGAATTTCAATGTATTTTGAAGCCAGTTAAAACTCAAAGTGTTCTCTCTTGCCTGCCCACCTGCTTCCTTCCTCCTCTCCACATTTTTTATTTTTAAGTCAATGCTAAATTCTGAAAGATAAGTTTTCTAATAAGCAAAAGACAAATAATTACCTGCTATGGATACACTGGGACTTTGCAGTGCTTTTTATTTCTGGCTTGTTTGGGGTTTTTTCCACAAGAAAACTAATTATTCCAGAGCCCAATTGCCTGGAACCTTCTACCTTATGAAACCTCTGTTATTAGGTGGTTCAGTTGTCAGAAGGATTTAATCTCTAATCAGTCTTTGCAATCAGATCGTGCTGGCTGCCAGACAAATGCCTGATTTTAATGCACTACATTTTGTCTTGATGTGTGTCTGCAGCACCAGATGTAAAGCACAGGGAAAAAGCAATGCTCCATCTGGGACACCTTCTTGTATTCCAGCCTTGCTGTTACATTTCATGAGCCAACCATGGCTTTGTTTCTTTCTGATCTCCCAAGTGAGGCATCCACAGTGGATCTAATGAGTATTGGACTTAAGCTTCATATGATTTTACCTTATCTTGAAGCCTAAACAAAGGCAATATCTCAATACTATTTTTCCAGCCAAAGGAAAACATTTCTATTTGAAAAGCTCTTTAACCTTTTGCTTGTGCCGTCCTTATATTTTCTGTATTGGTCACTACCTGCTCATCATATCCCACTTTTTAGCATACTGTACTATTTCAGTCTTCAGCTGTGGGTGTTCTGGCTTGTCTACTTTTATGGAGTTCATAAGAGAATTTTTTTAACCAAGAAAAGATTTTTACCCAGGCCGAAACATGAATAAATATATAAGTTCTTCTAATTCAATTGGCCTGTATAAATTAATTTTCTCTCTCCTGACCCTATGGCTTGCTCTAGAAGTTAATCCCTTAAACTTCCTTTCATATGCAGATATGGAACATCTGTTTGAGCCCACAAATGAATCTGAAGGCAAATATGGTTGTAACCAATGAAACCTACACAGCTCTTTATCTTATTTCCTTAGCTCTGAGAGGTGGGTTGTGGCATAAACATTAATAAAAGCTTTCTCTGATGGAACAGCTCAGTCAGATGAATTTAGATTTTATGTAAAAACTGTCTCTAGCTTATATAATTTTTTTTTAAAAAAAGCATGAAAAAACCCCAAGCAAGCAAAAGAAACCAACCAAACAAAAATTAGCACTGAATATGCACAGAACCTGAGAAGATCCTGGTGAGTATCAAAGTATAAACTCTCTTTGCATCAGACTTATAAAAGTAGCTGCTCCTCCAAGACCAAAGGCATTTATGAGGCGGGTGTGATGCTACTGGAAGTCTGTTGTTCCTTTCCCTTTAAATTGTTTTAATATAAACTGCAGCCCTAATTCAGATGCAATCTATAGTCACCATGATGATGAACTGTATAAATATTGAACAACTTTAAACTAAAAACTGAATCTGTTTCTAGTTTCAGTAGTCTTCATTAGTGGGGTCTATCTTCTATTTCTAGATCAAGTTCAGTTTTGCATGCTCTGATTGCTTGTTTTCAACATTTGAGATATATATATACTCTGTCCACTGTGTCTACTCAAAATTCCCTCAGTCAGTCAGCAAAACTATATATATTTTGTTTTGAATTCTTTCTCTTTCTCTTTCTTCTTTGAAAAAAAAGAAACTTCAGGGCCTCTCATGATTTATCATGCTGTGAAAAAAAAACAGACAAAAATATTGTATTAAAAAAAAAAAAAAAAAAGATGAAAAAGATTATAGCAAATGACAGAATTCATTCCTTCAATTTTCAGAGAAAACAGCTTTGAGACCTAAAGGTTTCACTGGGATTTAGTGTCTGTTTTAAACTCCTTGTAAACAACAGTGAGACTTCCACAAATTTTGCTTAAGATCAGATACAAGTAGACAAGGACATCTAATTGCATACACAACTGACAGAGTGTGGAAATGAAAGGAACAAATCATGTACCTCACCTCCCCTAAGACACTGAGAAAATAAAGTACTTTTGCTTCCAAACTTCAGTGTTAGTTACTGAGCTGCTGACCCATCCTGATGGATGTTCTGACACCATTTCCTTACAAATGAAGCTCTTTTCTATGAAGAGACATAGCATTTGCTGAAACTTCCATTATTTCTGCTCATTGAACTTCTATCATCACAAAGGAAATGAATTTAATCTTTAATTTGAAATTAATTTAGTACTTTCAGGTTAACAAGGAAGAGATCCATACAGGTTGTAACTGGCAATCCATGCTACTTGCTTGTGCTTTCTCACACTTGTGTTACACCTTAATCTGAATTTCTTTTTGTGAAGGTGTCTTACTGTTTCCTTAATAAACATTCTTGTCACCTAATCTAGTCTGTGGTGTGATTTGAAGAGCAACCTCCAGGATAGCTACCTGTGGCCCCACTGAGCTGTGAAATGAATCAGACACAGGTAACAGCTTTTCTGTCATCCTGGCATGAATCAAAATTCCTTAGTCCACAGATGCTGACAGACATAATTTATTCTTGAGAATTTGCAGGGGAAATGCCAGAGAACACACAGCTTTCCCTCAGGAACCACAGCACAGCCACCAGAGCTGAAGAATCTCAAATACTGCAGGAAAGAGGGAAAAGGATGCTGATATTCAAACTTCTGGGAGGTGGAAAACTTTACTTCTGAGTTGCTGCTTGTTATAACAACTGGTGGCAAACTGCAGTTCTGCCTGGGCTGGAATGCCTGGGGTGCCACATGTTGTGGTGAGGAATCCTTCAGCCCATGGGCATTAGAAAGGAACACAGTGGCAGTGTTAGGGTGAATAGGCTCCAGACCACATTCACATCAACAGTGAAGCCTTTAGAACTTTTGCCTGATGATTTTTTTTTTTTGCCTTAATTTTATTCTTTAAAAAATTGAAAAAGTAAATTTGAAAGATTCCCCAAACTTTAATCTATAATTGCCTCTGGATGTATCATTTTCTTTTAGTTCGTCTCTCCTCCCCTCATTATTTTTTAAAATCTTTTGAAGCCTCACACTTTGAATTGCTGAGAGATGAAGACTAAAATTATTCCTTAGAGAATAGAGGGTCAGGTGAGAAAAAAGGTGGGCTGTATGATATGATTATGGACCCATGGAAACACGTGGAATGAGTCACTATTCATGAAACCAAGTGATCATAAAGAGATGAAATTAAGAGGATGAAAAATAGTCCAAAGTGTGAGTATGTAAAATGAAATCTGCTGAAAAGCATTACTTTAAAATAAACCAATTAACGATGACTCTAAATTAATTAAGACTATGTGGTACTGTCACTTTTAAAAAGAATATTTTCCCACACATAAGCACAGTCATTAGATGATCACAATCCAGTAAGAAAATTACCACCAGCAAAATTCACAGAGGAATATAAAATCACTCCCAGCTAACAGAATTCAGATTGCTACTGGCAAAGGTATAAGTTGGATACAGGGAGTAAAATGATTACAAGCTTCACTTTTCAAAAATTTCATATTTCCTCATGTTTCCTCACCCTCTATGAATGTTTGCTGCTGTTCTCTAAGAATCTCAAACATGCATTTCTTTGGGATTTTTGAGCTATCTCTGATGCTCAGTTATGCTTGCAGGTTACATTTGCACAGCTCTGGGGCACTAAATTCAAACATTAATGAGTTTAAACCTTTGAAACTTTCTCCTTCGGGAATTTTGACCTAATGCCCTTCATGCAAAATGTTCATGGCTTAACCAGCATCAAATACTAACTTCTTTTTTAAAAAAAGAGGGACTTCAAAAACATCCATTGAAAATACAAGGCTCCCTACTATAACACTCCTCTGTGAGGACATGGACTCTGCTGAGCCAAGAGCTGCTACAGAACTACTGGGTCAGAAATAATGAATATGTAATCCTGTGAGTGCCAACAGAAACCACCTCAAAAAAAAATCTTAGTCTTTAGACTGAATTTATGTTTCTAACAAAATTTATAGAGAAAAAAAAAAGTGCTTCTTTTTTTTTTTTTTACAGGAGAGAAGAGAGAAAGTGCCCTATTTCATGAGGATTAAATAACAGACAGCCAAGATTAGGCAAGTCCAATATGGGGAATTAGTTCCAATTTTCTTAATAACCAAGTCATTAATGGAACCTAACCCTGTCTCCTTCATCCCCCCTATGCTTGGGATCTTCCCTGTGCTGCTGACTGAGACACAGGCACTTAACAACTCAGGTTATGGTAAATTTGCTGTATTTAGCCAGAACCCAGAACATAGTGAGCTGCTAGGAGACACTTTGTGCTTTCCTTGGTAAAAATCACTTCATTTTTCATTGGCATTGCTAGATTTGTGTTCAGTCCTTGCAGAAAAAATTTCAGACCTTGAAACTTAGTCTCTTTGTACTCAGTCCCAGCTGTACAGGTTGCTCCAACTTTTAAAAGCCTACACTATTATACAGCATCTCCTACCACTGATATTATTAATGCCATCCATCTTTCACATATTCACGATTAAAATGACTGTCTCCCTCTATGACACTTATATAGCTCCTTCTACGTGAGACATAAGGAGGCTGCAACTCAGCTGTGTGTTTATACAGGAATAAGGATATTTAAGATCATCTTTCTTTCCTCATGCTGTTGAATCAGAAGAACAAAAGGGTTCAGTGGTGTTACTAAGCCTTCATCCTATATTCAAGCCCATGCTCATACAGGGATGAGGTTTGATCTGAGCTTATAAAAGAGTCAGAAAGGCCACAGTGAGGATAATGTGTTCTATGCCCAGTGAAACAGCAGCTGATGGCTCATGCCATGGAATAAGAAGGGAACCAGAGACCATACTGGCATGTTTGTGGTCGTGGTCTGATCTCTGTCAGCCTGGGGCAATCCAGCTCCTAGGACATGCTCCTAATCCACAGCCGAGCTGTGCCAGATTGAGTGATTATCATTTGCTTTGATCTTTCCAGCTCACTAATATTCAAAAACTTGAAGGATCTCAGAAACAAGATGTTTCTTTTTTGCTTGATCCATGACAGTCTGAGACAAAGTAGTGAGATAGAACATCCCTCCTTCCTTGCAGTTCACCAGGCAGATAACAGATGAAGTTATATCCATCAGACTTGGACACAGAAAAACACACAAATTACATAGATCAGGAAAAAATGAAGTTTGGGCATTGCTAGCCCCCAAACAGAATGATTTAAAGTTTTCTTCCAAAGCAGCCAGACAAAACACATGGAAGCAACAATGACAAACTCAACCCCTGAAAGTCATTTAGGGATGGGCTGGGTGGTTTGTCTCACTTCAGGTTGTAGGAACAAGGAGAAACTGAATCTCAACCAGCAGAAAGGTAAGAAATTGGCTGCATGGGAGCATTAACAGTGCAAACAGAGTAGGCTCAGGCAGACACCACTCTGACTACTTGGGGTTACCTTGTGCAAACTGAAATCTCCTCCAAAAGCAGCAGTCTGGGAGATACCCAAGGGAACACTTAGAGGCACTTGGCTCCAGATGTGCTGGCACCCACAGCACACCGGGAGAGAGATGTTTCTATTTTCATTCATCATTTCTATCTCCAGCTCATACAAGAATAAAGTTACAGTTCTGCCCTCTCTAGAGCTTCAAACAGACAAAAATATCTGTACACATGGCATAAAAGTAGGGGAGGTTGCCCACCTCTGCTCCTATAGCTATAGGATGTAAAAGTGCTGTCTAACAATTAAAAATAGAACATATCATTAAAAGCACTTCCAACTCTAGAATATAGAGTATACCCCATCCACCAGAAAAGGTCACCAGGAAGCATCCTTGGGATTAAAACCCACGTGCTCTTGTGCTCTGGCTAAGGAAGTATCTTGGACCAACCATTCTATCTCAGAGTAGTTACTGCTGTTCATTACTTGGCCAGAACTATGCCCACAACAGTAATTTGTGAGTTGTTAGATTCTGATGTCTCTGAAGCTGCAAGTACCACAAACCTGTGTAAAAATGGCAGAGCTGTGTTAAATGGCAGCTCTTGGTGTTGAATGTACACATCCAGTTCAGTATTTGCCCTCAATTTGCTTATAGGTCACTGTTCTCAGAGGTAGGAGAGAACTGCAGGGCATGGGATGTAAACTCAGGAATCAAAATGATAAAACTCTGATCTCTGACTGCCAATATCATTTCATGCCAATTTGTAGCAGCAGCTACTGTGATCAGTGTCCTTGTAGAAACACATGGAGCTTATCTTCACAACATGAGCAGTTTTGACCTGTGGCAATTACAACAGGGCACACTCATTAATAGTAGATGATGCATTTGCTCCTTGAAGCCAAAGCATATTTCCCCTAGCAATTTGCTAAAGGAACTATTCTGCATCAAAGTATCGCTGTTTTCATCTCACACTAACATATTCATGGATTCCATATTTTCTGGAGCTTCATCCCAGCCAAGGTACAGCAGGTCATGCTTACCTTTATTTTTTGACATACCAGTTGCTATTGCAGAATACAATGACAAGACTTAAGTCTATTTCCCAATTTATAAGTTGAAGCCTAATCAGAAAAAATAATTACACCAAAACAAAACACAAAATTCAGGAAAACTATTCCTGTTCAAAAAGTGTAGAGTGACCTGTATTGCATTTTTCAAAGACATAACAAGAGGCCAGGGTGTTTTCTCATGTGTACTGGCCTAAGTGGATAACAGTTGCTGGTTTTCTCAGGCACACACATTTTAGCAACTACTACCTCTATTGCAACCCAATTTCTTCCAACAGGAAGAAAAAACCTCTATCCTCAGTTACTCTGCAGTAAAAGCAAACAAAAAATCACAGTTCCTTTTGAAAACACCTCATCTCATCTTCTTATGCAGCACTTCATAAAAAATGAAAATAGTTCTAATATCAAAAAGATAGTATTAATAAGAGATAATAGTGATGATAAATAATTAATATTAATAATAATAATAACAGCAATAGATTTCCCCTCCATCATTGCAGAGCAACATTAGCAAGACTCTGAAGATACAGAAGCTGTTAAATTAATCTGTATTACTTAGGGGAGGGAAGAAAACAAACCACACAGCCAAACTCAATTCCCTTCTTGTTGTTCTGCAACTCCTTTCAAGTTCATGGAATAATTGTTACTTTATACCAATATAAGGGAGTTGAGCAAACTCACTATCATGAATATTATTCAGTCCATTATGCAGGAGAATTCACAGCCCAAAAAGTAGCAAAGATTTATTTCTGCAATAGCTCAAGCTTTTAAAACAAACAAAAAGAAAGGGTTTGTGTTATTTGTTAGCTTAACATGCACCTTCTGCTCTGGCTTAGGGGGGAAACATTTAATGTGTCAAAAATGATCCTTGTTCTTCACTTCTCATGGGAGCACAGAGCATTTTTGCAGTCAACTCCCTGATAATCCCTGTGCATATTTTGAGCCTGCAGAATGACTATATCTTTACATCTCCTCCAATATTACAAATTTTTCCTACAGCTTAGATTCAGTGTCCAGCAGCAGAGTTACCCAGTCTCTAGATTCTCAAATCCTCTTCAATCTTGTGTCCTCCTGGAGACGTACCAGACAGGCTGTTACAACCAGGGAACAGAACATCTGAGTATCCTCCAGCTGCTGACCCTTCCAGGAAAGGAAAAAATTATCCTCTCTGGTTTGAAATTATCTTTCTCATTGCCATTTTCTGACAGGTTTTTCTATTATTGTTGCATGTAGTTTTAGTAGTTCGAATCAAAATGAATCATTTTGAAATCTTAAAAAAAAAAAAAAAAAAAAAGAAGTCTCAATTTTCCCCAAATGAAACATTTTACTTCTGAAATTTTAGTCTGCAAACAGTTTGGAGATCAAGGTTATTTGTCTCTCTGTGAAACATTAGCTATTATTCTCCAATTTAGAAATGACTGGAAAAAGGGATGCCAAGCTCTATCCATCAGTCACTTACTCTCTGCTCTGTGTGTTCCCACAGGCACAAGGGTCCATTTCTCCTACAGAAAACAATGTTAGAAAATAGGGGACAGCAAGGGAGTCCTATGATTGGCTCAGAATCATCAAGATACTTGATGAGACTTTTTAATGTACTTGACTCCCCCATGCTTACAATGAGCTGCTTAATAAAGCATTTGGGATTAGCTTCAAGGCACTATCTGTACTCAGATTTCATACAGATTGATGTGTTTACTCAGCACACTGAACTAATTAGAACTTAACTTGGTTAATTCCTTCTTCAGGAACAAATCTGGCCACGCTTCCACTTTCAAGGCATTTTAGAGGCTAGTAGAAGATTTTTAGTATTTTGTTTTGTTAATAAAACACCTGTCCTAATAAATGATGCTCCTTTGTGAGGCATGATGAACATAACAGTGTTCACTGCAATAAAACATCCAGGTCTATAAACTGAATGTGGCTGCAATGAATGATTTTCTAACTTCTAATTCATAATTCAAAATCTAATAGGTCTCTGAATACAGATTGCTGTATAGAGATTATAGCATGTATTAATATATTTAAATATCAGAGCAAGTTCTGTTACAACTGCTTTTCCATCTGTCATAATTTTTGCTGAAAGGTAGAATATTAATAAATGGCAAAACAACCTCCAAAATGTTCTTAAAATGCACAGCCTCAAAAGGACATTATCAAGATTTATTCACAGATTCAGTGACAAAACTGAGCAGCAATGTGCTGTTTCCTAAGCACTGCCTTTTCCTGCCCCAGGGATGCTTGGGAATGCCATCAGTGCCCCAAGCCTGGCAACAACCCAAGGATATTCTGTATTTCCATCCAGTATGGGCAGTACTTTGCTGCCTGCCAGTAACAGGTTTTTGAGCTCAAACTCCAGAAGTTATTTGGTCACCAATCTGGCCCAGACCCAGCTAACCAGCACCCTTATGGCCCAAGCCCTGTATTCTGCAGCAAATTTACAGTGTTAAATAAATGAGGCAAAGGAACACCAGGAAAAGATGAGTCAACCCCCATTACATCCTGAGGTTCCTAAACACAAAGCCCATTAGTGTTTGAATTTGAGAACAATCACTAACATCTTGTCCATAAGCCTTCATTGCAGCTGACACTGGACATCAGATGATGAGATGAATTTCAGAAATCCTCTGCTAACTCTAAGTACACCAGGTCCATATTTTCATGCCTTAAACGGATACAGAAGTACATTTAAGACAGTACCTATGCCTTTTAATGCCAAGGAATTGCACATGGGAATTTTCATTTTTCATCTGTAGCTTTCTAGAGCCGACATTCTGTAGATGTTTGCAAAACAGCTACTTGAAAGCCACTCAAAACTCACACTGTCATATACTTTTTGACATTAATCTCATATAAATGAAAAAAAAATCGTTTCAACTTCAAATAAGTCTTTTCATGCAGCAAATGTGCAGGGTTTGGTATATTTTTTGCCTCACAAAACTCATCCCTAAATTTCTGATGAAATATAAGAAAAGCTTGAGCCATTCCTCATTCTTTTTGGAAAGTTTCCCTTATCTCCACTGATGTAGAAGGTGAGTCACCACCTACCTCCCTGGCAAAGTTAAATTTCCCCAAGATTTCTCACACATGCAAAGCTGTGTCTGTGCACATGCAGCTTATGCTGTGAATAACCACTGTTCCATTATCTCTGTCTTACCTAACCCTCTGCCTAATGCAGGTAAGTGATTAAGCCCTTCCACAATGAACTCCCTAAATGATGCTCTGACACGTTCACAGACACTTCTGTGTCTCCTACACATCCCACCTCACCAGCTGAGGGGAGAAGACGGTTTTATTCTGAGCATGGACAGACTGAGCAACAATACCTGCTGCTAAAACTTACTCATCTCAGTGCCAAGATATTCAACAGCTTTTGGTGCTATTTTTCCTTCGGGTTTTCAGATAGGATGTAGCCAAGCTTCAGAACATTTGCTAAATCGAGCACTTACTTTCATTTCAGGTTCTCTCCCTGCTAATCTTCAGTAGTTTAAATAGTTTTGCTATCATGGTATCAAAAGTCTATTCAGTTCTTTACTCACAATTCCACAGAGCAATAATACTGAGAGTAACAGAGATTTCTGATATTGACATACGTGTTTTCCACTTTGCTAGATGTAAAAATCCAGCATTTCAGCTCTGCAGATCTGAAGTTGTGCTTTAGCTGCTGATTTCTCTCCAAAACACCCCACTTGGTTTCTCACCAGAGCCCAGTCTTCCCAAATGACACCTAATTTCACAGAAAATGCCAATCTAATATACCTTCAAACAACCTCTTCAAAATTTGGGCATGTGAGAAATTCTACACAAAATCCTGGTTTTGTATAAAAAACCAAACACCATAGGTAATTTCACACACCTAGCCATATTTTCCAAGCATTATCATATTTATTTAAAGGACTTTTTATATTTGACCATCATTTTGAAAATGAAAAGTATGTGAAGGGATGCAGCAAATATTTTGGCCTAATTTGGCTTCTTGTTTTAGACCAGGAATAAGGCTACAGAGATCAGTGGAGTTGTTTTTAATGAATGCCAGAAAGAAAGAAGTAGGCCAAGTACAGGTATGTTTTATTAAAGCCTCTGAGCTCCTAGACACACAGCAGTATTAACAGCAGTGTAAAATGATATGGGAGATTAATTTGCAAAAGAAATTTGAAAAAAATGTAGGAAATGTATACAACTAAGATTAATAGTCCACACACAAAAAAAACAGGCATAATTTTCAAGCTGAAAGTTAAGGATGTTTCAAGACCCTTTTTTTAGGGAATGAAGTGATATAATATCTACATAAATAACCATACTATACTTTTTATACTCATCAAGTCTGATAATAATACACAACTGCAAGAGGTCAGAAGGAAAGTAACAGACACCACAAAACTGTAAAACCCTTAAAGTTTCAGAAACTGAACTTGCAGTGTTTAGGAGCAAAGGCAATAAAAAGGAGTTAACTTTTTCAGAGGACAACGTGGATACACCTTGTAGCTGAATCATTAAAGAATGTCTATGACGGTACAGATCTGCAGTACATTGGTAAATGTTCCTCTATGAACACCTAAAAAGCATAGTAAAATGTACTTACATGTTGCTTGAAAAGACTCTCTGCCTTTAAAAATGTGACTTTGCCACCCAAACTTCTTCTCTCAAAGTGCAAGGTTCTTGGATCAGTTCAAGAGAGAAGACTGCAGAAAGATAAATTAAAGAGCATGTTGGCACTACAGACAATAACAAAACCACAAACTGCAGTGGCATTACTTTGCCTGTACTGTCACAAGTTCATTGATTTTCTGCTTTCAAGAAGAGTGTGTAATGATTCCATTTTCACGTTATTCTTCCCTCATTAAAATGAATATTTTCACATTAAGATTGTTGGCTCATCACCTCCAGAACGTATGGATTTAGAAATAAAAATACCTCAGCCTTTACAGCTCATATTTTATAGTAACAGTGTATAATGCATATGCTTTCTACCCAAATTTATTCTAAGCTACTTTGTTACCACAAAGAACTCAAATAAATCATATATATTCACTTTATAGTGTTTTGGCTTGCAAAGTCAAGCACTCCAAAATTAGGTAACGCTGAGTTTTCTCTGAAGCTACTGAATTCATTCTTTCTTGTACAATTAATGTGACAGGACATTATGAGGGAAACAGTGTGTGATCAGGTACCATGCACCTGGTTTAGGTTCATAAGTTGTGGTGCCAGTACATATATATGTAAACCAGTAATTGAAAACATGGTTAAACAACAAATAAATCCAGTGTGAGCCTCATTTCTTGAGCCATATAGACTAATAGGCTGACAAAATGCATGAAAAAATGACTATTCACAGAGACAAATGTCTATAAAATGGCCATGAATGTAAACTGAGCAATTTATTCAGAGTAGAACAAAGTTTTAAATAATTAAAAGTGGGTGTAGTTTCAGAATTCTCTTGTACAGGAAAAGTCAGCACGTGAAAAATAACACATTTTAAGCTGGTTCTCGATGCATTTCTGTAGAGACACCAGATACTATCCCTGCAACAGCTGTGACTCAGTACAGCAACAGGAGAGATGTCTTTCAGCATCAGCCCTGTGATCCTCAGGGTCTTCTCCCTTCATTTATTTGTGCTGTATTTCAGATTTGGAAAAGCATGCATGTGAGTCAATGAGTTATATTATGCAAAAAGGTGCTAGCAAAAACACTGGAAAGCCTCACTGACTAAACACCTCTTAATCACTGTCTCTAGTCATTATTATCCATTAAATGTATAAATTTGTTAACAGCATTCCAGTAATAATTAATAGAATCACAGAATCTGAGTTGGGTTTTAAGGAACATTAAAGACCATTTCATTCCATTCCCCTGCCATGGGCAGGGACACTTTCCACTATCCCAGGCTGCTCCAAGCCCCATCCAGCCTGGCCTTGGACACTTCCAGGGATGGGGCAGCCACAGCTTCTCTGGGCAACCCATGCCAGGGCCTCACCACCTTCACAATAAAAAAATAAGTAACTAACACACATGAGATGAAGAAAACATGAACATAATCAGCTATAGTAAATATCTACAGAAGTGAAATATTCATAAAAAAAACAAAACACACACACACACAAAAAAAAACAATCCCAAAAACAAAAAACCACTCAAATTGTCTCACATACCACCACTTGGCACAATCTTTTCTCTCTCAGCTGAACTTACACCCTTAAGAAGTTGTTTTCAGTTGTACAGGTTAGACCTGTTATGCCACCACACAGAAACCACAAAATTAAAACCATCACTGTCAAGTCTGTCTGAATGTTGTTACCCTTGCTCTTGGCTCACACTGGTATTTTCTATAATCCTTCTCGTGTATATTGCCTAGTTCAGGGTCACTGTTGTTGTCCAAGTGAGAGCTACTTTACATGCCTGCACTCCAGGAATGTGTTCCTGGAAGATTTTAGCATTTTATGATCTCTTTGCTATTTAGTTGTTGCACACTGTGACTTTCCCTGATAGCAGAATTTACAGGTAGTATTCAGTGCCACAGATGTCTCATAAATATGATGGACTAGGAGATTGCTAACATTGCATCTTCCAAGCACAGTGTCAGAAGCAGTGCTGCAGACAGGACTGCTGATCATGGATAACAGGCTTTCCAGGTGCATTTTACCAGCATTAAGTGTGACAAATGCTCCAAAATCATCAGTGAGCAGGAGGCACTCACCAGTCTGACACTATCAATAGAATCCTGGATCACATTCAATACACAAGTCTATATTTCATGATAAACTCTTTTTCTTTCATTTTCTGGTTTAAAATCATTGGTGACGTTTCAAATGCAAAATATTCTCTGAGACTCCAATATATGTTACTTTAACAGAGTAAATACAATGATCATCCTTGTTAATGAGTGTTTTTCTCTGACTCCAGGAATTCAAATGTGATTTGCTATTTAAACACTGTTTTCTGCTCTGCCAGCACAGCTTTTATTTCATCTTCCTGGCTGCAAAAGCTCCAAGGTTCATTGCAACACAAATCTTCTCACAGGGAGAGCTTGAGAGATTCCCTCAAGATTTTCTGGCTGGCAGAACTGTAGCATTTGCCAGGATGCTCAGGGCTGTCTCCCAGCCTCCTGTTTATTTACAAGGGATTCCTCATTTTATGCACAATTGTTCTGTGTCTTATTTTCTGTATTTCTCATATCCCCATCTAGACTGTTTAAAAAAACCTATATATGCATGTGTATGTATTTTATTGTGTAAGCTTTAAACATAAATGTGCTTTGAGCAACCAGGTCTAGTGGAAGGTTCTTTGCCCACGGCAGGGATGATTGAACTAGATGATCTTTCAGGTCTCTTCCAATCCAAGCCACCCTCACAGCCTCAGCCCTCCCTCCCCTGCACACCACAGCAGCACCACAGTGATGCTGTACAGACAACAAGGGAATAGAGAGAATAGAGGTAAGAAAACCTCCCTAAGGCAGCAGCACTGGTGTTGTGATGTAGTGCACGCCTGAAGGAGAGCCTGAAGTGAGACCTGAGACTTGCAGGTTACACGACTCAGCCACCCTGAACAGCATGAGTCACATCCTCACTCACTGTGAAATGCTACCAGGTCTCAGTAGGATCATCTACTCTTCTCAGTTTGCTTTTTTTTAGGTCAGAGCTAACATTTCAGATTTGATTACCTTCTGAAAGTAAAATCCTACTTTCTACGTGAAGAGTTGTTAAATATGCTATTTCAGTTGATGCCAAAGTAACTTTTTCTGAGGTTGCATGAACAGTGCTCCCACCTTGATATTACCAGCTCCAGTTTGCACAAACACTTCACTCTCTAGTTTTTCATTCAGTCCTTGAAAGTAGAACAATTTCTTCTATCACTGTGATTGCTTTATAATTGACACCAACTGACTGAGTTTAAAGTAATCCACTTGAATGATCAAACCACAGGGACAAGTATTGATCCCTTATTCACCAACAGAAGTAGAAACAGGAGTAACTGCATGAGGCCAGCTGAAGCAGGCGAAGAGTGTTGGCTGTTTAGACAAACCTGTGGGAAACTGCCATGTCATAGCATAGGGTTTGCCGAGATCACTGAGAAAAGGTCTTGGATCTTAAGTAAATACAGAACCATCAACATTGGAAGAGCCCTTCAAGATCATCTGATTCAATCATCAACCCAACACCACCATAGTCACCCTTAAACTACATCCCCATGTGCCACATCTGGATGCCCCTTTAATGTTTCCAAAGAGAGAGTGACTTCAACATCACTCTGGGCAATTTATTCCTGTGCCTGATCACTCTTCCAATGAAAAAAAAATATAATATCTAATCTGAACCTCCTCTGGCACAACTTAAAGCCGTTTTCTCTTGTCCTTTCACTTGAGGCATGGCAGAAGAGATCAACTCCCATCTCACTGCAGCCTCAATCAAGTTCCCTCAGCTGCTCTTCATGGGATATATTTTCTAGACCCTTCAAAAGCTCCATTGCCCTTCTCTGGACACACTCCAGCACCTCCATGTTTTTCATGTAGCAAGGGCCCCAAAACTGAACACAGAGTGCAAAGATGTGGAATGACAGGAGGAACTTTGGTCAGGAAAGGTGACCAGCCTCTTATTATTCATGAGAGAATGTGATGGAGTAGGAAGATTATTTGAACAGGAGAAAACTTCCAGCTTCTCATCCTCACTCCTCTTCTCTTTGCTGTTCAGGAGATTGTGCAGTGACCTGGTAGGAGCCGTTGCAGGGGCAACGAGATGTCCCAGTGCACCCTGATGTGCTGGGAGTTTCAGATTAGAATTCTGGAACGGGATGTAGCTCCCTTGCCACAAAGAACTCTTCCATCATAACTGTTCAACTAATGTAGCGATTTCTCTCAGGCAACGAATTTATTGCAGTTCTGTTTTCTGAATATATATTTCAGAATAATCCCATGTTGCTGTCATTCCCAGACCTCAACGTGTTTGCTAAGTATCTGCTCTGCAGTAAAACAGCCGTTTGCACATTCCTTGGGTTAGGTCTGGAGCAAACATTTTTAAAGAGATGAAAAAGCATCAGCAGAACAATATACTTGCTGCCACCTACAGAAAGCAAGATGAGACTAGTAATGAGACTGGAAGCACTTAGACAGAAAATAACTCAGGGCTAAGGACAGAAACCTTCAGAGCACTGCCAATATTAGAAGCCAAGTTGAATGAAATATTGAGAAATATTTTAGACTAACAACACTCACAGTAGCCCAGAGCTAAAGAGTTATGAAAATTCATAGGATGAAACCGGGCACATTGTAAGATGATGTAATTGTAGAGCAGCTGTATCACACAGGGAAGGAATTTTCACTAATGAAACCCTCACAGCTCCTTAAAATGATCTTAGAAGTTATTTTAAAACTCACAGAAATGTTTGTTCATTTAAGCACAGCTTGGCTTCTTAAATTCAGATAGGACACCAGATACATTCTGTGCACTTGATCCAGATAAACAGAAGATTAGCCACATACTTTTAGCTAAGAAGAAATAGACACTAAAAAACACATCCATAAAATCAAATAAACAGCAAAGGATTTTAAAATACAGAGCACATACACTTCTGTGTTTACAGGAGGTAGAGCTCTAAAGAAAACACTGAAGAGGCGTGAAGAGCTGAAAAACAAGCAAGTGCAGTGACAAAGGATGGTTTTCTGATTTTCATAAATATCTCCAGACATCAGTACAGACAGGCCTGGACAAAGAATCCAACAGGAACTCCTAGAAACAACCTGCTCTGAAATATGAAAAAATCTGAAGTCACATGAATGGATTCAGACTGAGCAAAACCAAATAGAAATTGGAATAAAGTCCCAAGGAGCAAATATCAACATAATTTTGAAAAAAAACAACACAGTTAATTTGCAGTTATTCCTAATGGGTCATGAGAACAGTGAAGCACAGGGACACACATGTTGGTTTTGACAAAAAGTATGTAGGTTTTTTTCCCAGGTGTTCAGCTGTGAACTTTGTGCAGAAAAACCATCTTAAGGACCCTATTTATCAGAGTTCATCTCACAAACATTTTAGAGTGTATAAATAAAACCAAATTTTTTTTCTAGAGTTGATAGAAACATTTCCAATAAGTAATTTTCTCACCAAAATATCTTTTCTTCTAAAGCAGCATGACTGAGAAAGATATATATTGTTTTTTTGTTCAGGAGGGTTTTTCTGATTTCTTAGCAAAATCAGTTGCAAAGAAAAATAGCTCCATAGAACTATTGTATAGTATAATTCTATATTTTAGAAAACAATGAATAACGGAATAGGGGAAATATAATTGTTAGAGTGAAAGGTAGCACCTTAAATGTAGTGTCCTAAGAAGAAGCAAGTTAATTCTTTGTCCCAAATTACAGATAAGCACGTTTTTCACTAACTTACACTTCCACTGATTGTAGGAGAAAGGACTTGAAGAACTCTTGAAGATGCTAAGGCATTTTCTTTTTTCAATAAAGGATATGAAAAAAAATTACAGGATTTGGTCAGTAAAAGCTTTCATTAATTTCAGAAATTGTATCATTTTTATTTGGATTTTCTTTTTTTTCTTGACACCTTACGGAGTTTTTTGATAAACAGTATTTTGCATGAAAAACAGTGGATATTGATAATTATTACCAGATAATAAGAAAAATCATACTTTTCCTCCTTATCTCCTCATAAGAAATAGGCTGTAACCAGCTTTTACTGTAGCCAAAAAAGATTACTTAACAAATCTGTTGCTTTGGGCTTTTCTTCTTGCAGGAAATAACTCCATTCCAGAAACAAAGTACTGATTTGAACATGAACACATCATCCATAAAATATACTTAGATAAGAGTAAGGTTATTCTTCTGATCTTTAATAAGTTTTATCAACATTTATAGTTTAAAAGAACTTGTTTTCTTTGTCTCATATTTTTAATAAATACATTTTATAGCAACACCTAATCAGCTGAGAAATCCACAGATCACAAAAATAAGGACACTTGAAACAATCCTCAGCCTCCTCTCACAGACTAGAGCCACCTTTCATCATTTTAATTCCTCAGAATTTCAAAGAACCTCCACAAGAAAATGTCCTTCAAAAGGAGCTTTTGAAAGGGGAAATAAATAGTGGAACCACGGCAAAACACAAGCAGAATTACAGGTTCCTTCCAGATATCCCAGACTGGCAGAGTATTCATATATTGTGACTTTTTATTTCGTTTCCACTTAAGATCAGCCTCCTCATGTCTCATTTGTCTTTTACAGGATTTCCCAGCAGCCTTCTTTTCACACTGGCTGTGACAGGGAGTTAAAGGCTGAGGGATCAGAAACTTTGGGAGAAGTCTAGCTGCACTGAAATGGCTGGGAATATGGCACTGGTTTCACTGGGCTCAGCAGGCTGCTCCCCTGCTATCCACAAAAGTATCTGACACAACATGATATTCATCAAACCACTGAGGAATCTGTCCTCCTACTTTGTCTTATATTCACTACCAGGCAGGTATTTGGGGAGATGCAAACTCTGGTGCCTGCTTGTGTAATTTGCAGCTGCAAACCACTGTAATACCAATTATCAAACACATTCCTACTGAGCTGAGTTAGACACAAGAGGTCTGCTTTCTGGCACCCAGAACCATCACTGAAAGAGCAATGGAAGCAAGACATGGGAACAACACAAATTCATCAAATCTTTGTCAGAACCCTACAGAGCTGTTCTGTGTAGCACCGACATGGTATAAAAGGCATAGTTGCCCCCAGGGAAAAAACAGAAATATTATTTCTGAAGCACAAAGGCATTTTCCATTGGAAATAAGGGCAAAACTGATTAAAAACAGAGTTGTCTATTGTCTTGTTTAGTACAAGTCCAATCTTGTCCCAGTTTTGATCTGTTCATCCAAAGGGTGAGAACCCCTAAACTGCTTTGCAAAAATAACTGAAGTAACAGGTAATGCCAAAATATCTGATTACTCAGGAAAGAATATGCTACAGAATTCATTAATTCTGATCCTTCCATTAATTCAGGGAACCTGACCTGCTGATCTCTATCTAACTGGTTAAAAAGACACAAATAAAGTGAACTCACTTTTTTTCTGAGAAAATCAATCAAGCCCTACTGATTAAGTAGCCATAATCAGCACTGGGAAATATGATTCACACAGGATCACAAACACTCATCCTCTTTCATATTTGGAAGGCTAATAGGTCATAACTGAATTCAGCTGAAAACAATCTTTCCAATTTAAGTAAGCAAAAAGGCTCAAATATAAAAAAAAAATCTCAGTAACATTGCCCTGTATTTTGTTTGGCAGGTGACAAAGTGCTTAACACTTGCCAATTGTTTTTCATTTCAAAAGATCCAAATCCTCTTTTGGTCCTGTTGACCTCAGTATGTGTGTTATTTCTTTTTTTTTTTATTCTTTAAATCCTATTAAGAGCAGTAATCACTACATTGTACATATTGCTCTCTACATATAAATGTGCCCCATTACAACTGAGGTCAATGCAAACAGAATGAAGGAACCACAACTGCAAGAAACATATAAATCTACTGACCATTAAATTTGCTTATTATTATTGTTAGCCTATCACTTGCTATAATTTCCTTATTACTTCTGTTGTAATTTTCTTTTAAAATCAGGAAATGTTAGGTGCAGCTTTTTCCCATTTGTCTTAATATCGAAAATTCATTGGGTTTTTTGATATTGAAGTAAATTTAAAGGAAAAAAATCACCTTTAGGGAAATCATGGTAACTGTTTACAAAACAAAATCGAAGTTAGTACCCATCAATCACTATTCTGAAAACCAAGAGTCTTTTTATAAAAATTATACAGCTAGAGTTTCTAAGACATAAAGCAGTCCATAACATCGTGGCACTAATTGGAGCACTTGAAAATGAGAGCAGAAATTAAGGAATGTCTGTGGCCTTTAGACTGTTCATCTAAACAAAGACAGACTGAGAAAGTCAAATTCCTTGAGCATAAGGTTTTACTCTTTTTTTCCTGTGAACTAAGAGTCTAGTTTGAGACAATCACAGTAAATGAAATAAAAAATAAAACAGTACAGAGCAACAATCACTCTTCTTGCAAACAGAAAATTTAGAAAGTTTTTCTCCTGTTTTAAGAGCTGGAAAATACCATACAGTCATATCACAGTCATATAAATAAAGTTCCCAACACTAAATGAAACATCTCTATGGAGTTGAAATCCAAAGTAATTTTCAACACCATTAGTAGTTTAAATTCAAATTTCACACAACAGACTTAAAAAGAGCTGTTCAGTGGTTAATAAAGTTCAACAAAAACATTAAAACAGTGAATCTAGAATTTCACACTAAGAGACATCTATCATGCCAAGGGTTTATCTGAGTTATAAACAACATGTGAGTTGGTTTTATTTAGAAAATATTTTGTTAAAGCAAATTATATTTATCTAATACCTTTCAGCTGTCTTAAAATCTATGAATAGAAACATGTATTTTGCTGAATACAAGAGGTGTAGGAAACATGAGCCATTTTTTTTGTTTGTGATTGCAACTATATTTTTCTTCCAAAAAAATTCTCTGAAAAATAAATTCCATCTGCAGATTTTATCCTGAGGCCACGATACAAATTGAGTTTCTTATTGTTTCTCTGATTCCTCTGTGCTTGTATTTTTGCTTTTCTGTTTTTTCTCTACTAATCCCTGACACCTGTTCCATGGAGTCATGCTGGTGAGGGATGGGAAGGAAAGAGATTTGCAAACTACTAAATTCCAATTCCAGCATTTACATGATGACAAGTCCTTGGCATTTTTCATCTCTCACTAGGGAATGACCTATTTAATTGTTCATTACTTTTAAGCAAGTGACAGATATTTAGTATGTGCATCATCTTTAAGGAGATTTGTGGTAACCCATAGATCACAAAATATACATGCTGAAGGCCACCTAAACTCCAGCTTAACATATTAAAAAAAGATTTATGTGGCCTTAGGACATCCCTATGAAATAAGACCAATGAGACTTGTACCTAGATAACACCAGATTATGACAACAAGGTAGTGGGATACCATAAGAACAAGTTAGCAGATGTAAGTAACTTCAACACTCACTGAGCAAATGTGAAATTTGTCACAGTGGTGATCATTTATATTGCAGTATCAATAATCACCACTGTGATTAAGACTCTGTTACAGAATTCGATTTTAATAAGAGCTTTAACCTTTAGGTTTTTTTGAAAAAAAAATGCCATTAAAATGGTAAAAAGTCAGAACACAGAATATGAACTTTGAACAGTATTTTAAACTATATTTTTATGGTGGTTGGATGAAAAAAATATTGGCATATAAAGTATAAAATCTTCTGAATCTTTTAAAATCTGTTTAAGTTTTTCATTGTGTTCATTAAAGATAGTTGTGTACAAGGAAAACAAAACCACTTTGAACAAGCAGCTGTCAAAAATTGGTTCCATGGAGGTTTATTTCTGCAGCACTAGTTATCTATCAATTTGTTTTCTGTGCATTTTAGTCTTAGTGTGAATGTCTCATACCATCATTTTAATTTCAGAGATCATAATTGTGTTAAGACAAAATAATTTCACAAGTGTTTGGAATATTTTGACAGTCACTCTGTCAGTAAAATTGCTACCAAAGAACAGAAGAATTATCTTAAAGGTAGATGAACAAATAGAATGCAGATACCTTCCAAAAAAGGGAAATGAGGAATGCAACAATCTTCCATTTTTAGCTTTTATTTGTACATCTTTAGGCTCAAAAATACTCAGAAATTTCTGATTAATTAGTAACATCACGCTGTCATTAGATAGAGCTTTTGATAGTTAATTGTAATTTGGGCTACCACAATGGGCCAGAAACTTGATCCCTAGTTTCTACAATCTAATCAAATAGTACCTGGAAAAGCTAATAGTGCAGTGATATGGCTGGAAATTATGGAAGTGGAGGAAATTCTGAAGTGTTTCAGGGTCCCAGATTCAGCCCATGTGGGACTTAGTGCTGTTCTGGTTTTTTGCTCAACCTTCCCTTTAATGTCCTTCATGATTAACCAAAGGGCTTCTGCATTTGATGTCTCTCAGCAGAGAAAAGAGACTCAAATCTCTTTGAATAAAAAGAAGAATAGCTTCTTTCTATTAAATATAGTCCTGAAACAGGAGCAGGTGTTAAGGAGGAGAACACTATGACATTGTGACATTCAATAGCATGACATTGAATTGAGACAGCATGAGGAGATACAGCCCACATACACTGGTCATTGACACTTTCAGAAATGACAGGAAAAGATTTCTAAAATATATTTTCATCTCTCACACCCAATAGAGAACAGTGATCTTGACTCCCACATGCCTGACACAGTGCTGGGTGATGATTTGGAGAGACCACAATGAAATAACATTATCTCACACTGAGAAAATGAGATTACCTTTGAAAATGTCATGGTCTGCAGCAAGTATACATTGATATCTCTATTACCATGAAACCATGACTCCACATTTTGTAAATCAAATTAAAAGCACTACATTGGAAATTGCTTTTCAGCACTAGAACCTACTAATAGTTTTAGACCCTGAGTCAAATAAAATAATTTTTCAACAAAATTTCCATAAGACCTAAATATGCTTTTGCCCCTGTGGTCCTTTACACCTTTTTCTCAAAATAAGAGAAAAGGCAGTTATTATAAACCAAATGTGTATTTTATATTCCAAAATGTTGGGGAGAGCCCATTGAGTTGCACTGGCATAGGAGAAGGCAAGTAGAAAACCACACCTCTATAGGTCACGTAGGATTCTTGCCTTTTCTTTGCCCTGTAACAAGAGCTCATTAACTGTTTGCTTTTAATCAGTCATCCAGAACTTTAGCTGCTCTCTGAGTTGTCACATCATCAGGGCTTGAGTGATGCAGCTGGCTCAGGTCCCTGGAGCTTGAATAGGGAGCTGGAACTTCCAGTGTCTATGATGTTAAAATAATTTTCCCAGCTTCAATAAGGTTTTGATCTAATGCAGTGGTTTCAAGGCCTGTTTACAAAATTGAAGTCTTGGAAATAGGTTCAATCAAGTTATAATATAAAGCTGGGCAGTATTGGAGACATTTCCAGTGACATAACAAGTTGTTCTGAGGTGTTTGCCCTGCCTGGCCTCGTGAGTGATCTCTGAACATCAGCATTTTATCATTTCTGCTCAAATGCATTAGTAAATTCTCTTTTTCCTTAGTCTTGTTTCTTGCTAGTAACTCACCCTAATGGGACGAGGTGACTTGTAGGTGTATTAAAAAGAGATTTGTTGAAAACTTCAGAAATAAAGTACAGAAGCTGGATATCCATTCTCCCCCTTAGAGCATGTTGAGTAAACTGGGCCCAATGAGTCAGTAGAATAATTTTCATTCACTTTGACAGAGTAGGGGTGGAGAATTTAATCACTTGTTAATCTTGGGAAATACGACACAACCTTACTTATCAATCATAACCTTAAAATCCTAGTACAGTTCATACTCCAAAGCATTTACAGATCTACATTAGCAGACATCAGACAAAAAAAGGGGAAAAAACCCCAAAATAGATATATTTCAAGTTTCAAACAAGTAAAGGGTCTTGTATACTCCTTTTGTTTGAATACAACTTTTAATAGTAATAAATACTTTATGCCAGGGGGAAAAGCCCAATACAGCACTTGCTGTAGTCTCTCTCATTTCTTTTCTCTTGACCAATGTTCATATTTGTAAGGCAAATACTTGAGGGACTACTCATGTCTCCAAGCTATAAAATGATGTTTGGTTTACAGCAAACATCCATCTTCCTTAAAAATATTTGCTATTCTTCAGCACTATTCCCAATTATTAACTCACAGCAAAGATTTACAGCATTTTGGTTGCACTACAGAACAGTGCTGCAAAATTATTTTCCTAAGAGGATGCTCTCCCTTTAGTGATGTATTTACTACTGACACATGCAATCAAACTATCATTTATATAAAACTTCCAAATCAAGTATTCAACATCTCTCAAGCTGTTACTGCTGTCACTGTGAAAATACCAACATAAAAGCATTCTCCTGGAGTAGTCACTCCTGGAGTGAGTCCAGTGAAGGATGATGAGGGGACTGGTCCTTCCTCTTTCTTAAGGGGAAAGGATGATGGAGCAGGGCCTGCTGAGCCTGCAGAAGAGAAGCCTGAGCAGGGATCTCATCAATGTCTGTCTGTGTCTGAAGGGAGATGTGCGAGGATGGGTCCAGGCTCTGCTCACTGATGCCAAGCAACAGGACAAGAGGAAACAGGCAGAAACTGGAACACAGGAAGGTCCACCTGAATACCAGGAAGAACTTCTGTCCTGTGCAGGTGACTGCCCTGGGACAGACTGCCCAGAGAGGGTGTGGAGTCTCCCTTACCGGAGACACCCAAAATCCCTCTGGACACACTCCTGGGTGACATCTGGAGACCCTGTCTGAGCAGGGAGGTCAGCCCAGATGAGCTCCAGTGGGTCCTTCCAACCTGAACCATCCTGGGATTCTGGGATTCTCCATTATCTGGACAGGGATATAGCAATTCATATCGCAGGAGTAGGAGGGATGACTTCTAGATAACTAATGAGAAAAATCTTCAAAAACCAACTTTTTCCTTAGGAGGGATAACTTCTAGATAACCAATGAGAAAAATCTTCAAAACCCAACTTTTTCCTGCTTCAGGATCAGCTATTCATTCATGTGGTCTATGAAACAAATCCTTTGTTGATTAAAAAAGAATAAAGGATTTCTTTCATAGAATTACTACTACTACTAGTCTATTAAAAAGATATGTCGCAAGAAAGTGTGCAGATTTGGAAATTTCATCTAAAGAAGTTTAAAAGCAGTCAAACTAAAAAAAAAAACAAACAACTACATTTTCTCTAACAGCTCTTTCAACATTGCTTTCAAATATATTACATTTTACAGCCAACCAGTATTACTTGATTTATAATCTATTAAAACTGATATTCAAATATAAACATCTGCAAGGTGTTTAGCATCCTCAGCAAAATTCTGAGTAAGCTCAACTCCCACCAGCTACAGATGGAGAGGAGGGGGCTGAGAAGCACATTGCAAGAGTCATTCTTGAGTACAGTTAAATTTAATTCCATTTTGATAAGTGTTGTGGTTTGGGGCCACCAAATCACACTCCATATTTAGAAAGCTGACTCTCATAGCAGCTGAAAGTCACACTTCAATCTCTCCTGAAGGTCTGTATTTCTGAGTACTTTGACACTATGACTAGTTAAGAATGTCCACAGTATAAAATCCACCATAAAATCCATAAAACCAGGAAGCTACAATATAAAGCTTATTTTCTTTTCCCTCTAGGTTTGCCTTAGCAAAATAGCTTCCAGCTTTTGGAATCTGATGCTAACTTGTGCCAGTTGGGTGGATTCTGCATGGGTAATTCAGCTTTGTGCAGAACACAGGTTGTTCATTACTACAACACATTGCCTATGGTTTTCTCTGGCTGAATAATCATGTGCTCCTGCTAGATTAAATTGGGGGGTTAGCTAAAATGAAATGCCAAATTAGATACAAACTCTACTTTAATGTATCCGTGAAAAACCATAAGAGACATGTTTCATGAGAGACATGAAACAGAGTCCTGTTTATCTTAGTAGCTACTAAATTAAAGATGCTACATAACCTGAAAAACATCATAAAAAAGAATACCTTTTGGATAAACACTTTTTCAGCAGGCAGGGCCAAGCTAGCCCAGTTTAACACTGCAGCAGTTAAAATATTAGCAATGGGAACAACTTCATTAGGAAGACACATGCTTTGTATTTAAGTGAAGTTGATTAGATTGACAGGTTTGTGAGTCACTGTAAACCGTAAATCACAACTCCACACGTTCCTCTCTGGAGTATTTTAACAATTGCCAAGCAATTTCTTGGTATCATAGCAGAAGCTTTAGGATGCACTGTTCAGTACCAAGCACAGCTCAGTCCTGATCCCTGCACAGGGAAGAAGGTTGCACTCATTAAAAAAATAATAGAACATGAGAATCTATCTTGTAACACTTGTAAACAACTCCATCCTCAGGTTAGAAGCTTCCCAGAGATCAAAGGAACACGAGATATCAAAGCTTCTGATATACAACAGAGTTTTGAAACACTAATCGACATTCTGAACATCAACACAAAAACTCGGGAGCCAAAATGCACCTTCCCAAGGTGCTTGGTTAAAATTTGCTTTCAGCAATTATTGAGCAGAAGTGGTTTGGTTTGGGTTTGTTTGCGTTTCTTTTCCAAAGAGTTTTTACTTTTTTTTTTTCCCAGAAACTCAAGGCTGAATGTGATGTTTTTTAAATAAATCTTTGTACTTGATGAAATTACTGCACTTAAGAGCAGCATGATTTTAGAAAAGGTGCACATAAAAAAAACCTTTCATTAATATCTTGCCTAGAACACCACTAATTTACAATTAAACACTTATAAATTTACAATAATTATGCACCATCTCTTCAGACTACGAATGCACCTCAGAATACAAAGCAGCTTAAATAAGTGTTGCACACACATCATTAAGTAAAACAAAAAATCCACTGGTTATACATCTCAAGATATGGATAAAATATGTTTTATATGATGATAGACTAGTCAGATATATTCTAATTAAGTCAAGTTATCTCAACAGGATATCTAAAGACTTTAGTATGAAGTTTGATGGTTCTGTTCACTGTAAAAACAATAATAACCTGTTTGTGAGAGGTGTCTAAAGAACCCAATGGGATATTAATGTTGCTGTAGTGTTTTGTTTTATCATCTTTTAGCAGAATACTGTAAAAACATTTCATAAAAATAACAAACATAAAATATACTAACAGAACACCAAAAAAAGCCCCATCATAGTGCTCACTCTAAATAATTTCTGAGGCTGTAGCTGCACCATAAGGTCTACCCATAAGCAGTCAGTCCACAACAATGACTCTGATATTTTGAAAACCCAAAGCCCATGAAAACAGGTGTCATCAACCACTTTGAAAAGCCACACTTCAAGGAAATACTTGAAGAAAAACATTTCAGCACATTTCCAGTGATTCAGTGTTATTTCTCTGTTAGATTTATGACAAAGCCTTCAATCTACAAATCAGATCATGGCCAGATCTTTCCAGCTTTCATAGCAAACACACAGTGTGCCTTTGTTACAAAGGGCTTGAAATCATGTGTTGAGACAGCATGGAAAGAGGAAGAGAAAGCATTGTGTTTTCACTTTAATGATGCATAATTGATGCACAGGGAGTTCAATGCTTGGGTATCACACCGAGCACTGGTACCTTTGTGTCTCACACCTGCAGTTTAGCTCCCTTTTCTGTAAAGACATTAATTGAAGAAGTTCCAGAAATACTGTACCAGTGCAGATTCCCCCAATAAAAAAAAAATAAAAAAATAAAAAAAAAAAAAAAAGACAGATGTAGATGTCAGTAGTCTAAACCAAGTATTTTAATAATCTGGTTTGAAAGAGACTAATTAGGCTCTAAGAACCACAGAGTCTATGTGTGGTTCAAAATACAAGAGTATCTTGCCTCACTAAATAATGCTAAATATTACACAGTTACTAAAAATTTCAGTTTCTGAAATACAATTTCCTTAGCATGCATAGAATGGAAAAAAGACTTGATAAATAGCACATGATTCATTAAATTTGAGGTTCAGCTCAAATTATTTTTCAAAAAGAAATGTCCATTACAACACTACTCATTAATTTAGCCACTGAAGTGATGTATTGACAGCACCAACTCTGGGCAGAATGGCAGTAATTATCTGTACTGCAATAAAAGCACAAGAGTCATCCCAGCACAACACATCAGGGAAATCTTAAGCATGGTGAAACAAAATCACTCTGTAAAGGTTTTTGCAGGCTTAATTTTTTTGGATGTTCTTTCCTTGAGCAACTGATGATTTTTCTGCACAGAGATAATGATACAAATCAAACTGTGAAAAGAGCAGTGTCAGTCTGTGGCAAATTCTGTGGCACTTCCACTCATCATTATCCTCTGGAACACATGGGTCTTTTTCCTTCCACATAGCAAGGACAAGCTTCCAATTTATTTAAAAAAAAAAAAAAAAAAGTCTTTGGGGCTTTTCTTAAGCATCCACCTTCTGTTGAATATATGTTCACAGTCATAAAACTCCAAAGTGGCCACTTTCTGCTCAGCTTAAATCTAATGACCTGATATTTCATCTGATTTATCTGCAAACTCCTAAAATATTCATCAATCATTCACACATTCTATCTACCTGTCTAAATAAAGCTTTAAGATACATTTTGACATATTTTCTCTGTTCATGTGCTTCAGCTGTTGTATTTCTCTTAGTCCAATTATTGAAATGGTTTAGATTTTTCTGAATCTCTTTTTGGCTCAGAGAGGAATTTCATTTGCCTCAGATTTAACATTATTTTCCCTCATATCTACCATACTGAGAATTTGATTCTTCAATGACCTATGGCTTTTATATTTACTTAAAAATATTTTAATACTCCAGATGATGTTAAAAATATCCCATTTGAAGGTATATGATTGTTACCCCAGGCTGTGATCATGAATAAGCCATTCCTTTTGTTGAAACTACCTTTTTTAACACTCATAGTGTGTCACATGATCTAACCTTTAAAATGTCTCAGTTTTGCTGCCAAACACACCAGTTCTTCTTGATTCTCGCTTTGAAACCAGACCAGTTCCCCTGGGCTCTATTCAACTTACAATGAGTCAGCACCTGATCTTCTCACCCCTGGCCTTTTAGCTTCTGATGACTTGCTGCTCACTGCATTAAAGTAAAACTTTCTAGGAACAAAGACCTTCCTCTAGTCTGAAAATCCCCAAAGTATCTAGAAGGTGAGAAAATATTTAAAAGCATAATTAAAAGGCAAAACAATGAGCCTTCTATTATGAGCTCTGCACCAACTTCAAAGGGTGAGAAAAACTTTTGAGTCCTAGGACAAAAATTTGCATCATAATTCCTGCATAACCCCAAATTTTCCAGTTACTGTAGAACCTCTTCTGACCAACAAGAATTTTCAGAAGTTCAAGGATGTGTGCTATATCCTCACCCTCGGGAGGATAGGTTGGAAGTGAAGGTTCAGCTAGAGCAGATCTCCAAGGTGAAACGAGTGTGTTTCCAGGCACTTCTGCTAGCTTAGCCTTTACAGGTATTTACCAGGTTGTTAAATGCAGGAGCTTTTTACCAATAATATGCAGGCACCTGAGAGAAATAATTTTAGTCTTTTTTTCTTATAGCAGACCAGTGAGCTGATTACCATGTCAGAAAAAAAAAAAAAATTAAAAAAAATTAAATCAGAGGAGGCAAAAATAACATGTCAGTTATATTTAGAGAAGGTCATCATTTGCACTTTGACATCAAAAAAAGAGCAGTGATATCAGAAGCATCAAGAACTTCGTAAGTCAATAAGGAGAAGTTTAGCATGAAAAGCCCAAATCTTTAGGAAACAACAGAATCTCCTGATGGAATGAGGTTGACCCTGGGGTTTTCATCAATCAAGTTGTTTCCTCTAACATATGGTCAAAATAATAAACTTCTATACTGACTAATTATTGAAAAAAGTAGAAAGAGCTGTCTGGCCTTGTACAAAGAGTATCCTCTATGTTCCCCTCCAGATACCTTCCTTCTAAAAAGGGTTTCAGTAACAAAAGTTTCTTTTGTTTATTTGTAGTAAAACTTTATTCTTATAATTTTACATACAGACTCAGACATGTGAAACCTACTCCTTAAGTTCTTTTCTTGCAAGTAACAAGGGAAAGGGTGAGATGCTTATTGTGTTTACTTTGTTTTAACCATTGAAAATGCAGGAGATGCTGCTAAGCAGTGTAACGTGCAGAAAGAGATTTAAAAGACCATTTATTTGCTTACAGAGTTGTGAAGATCAACTGAGACATAATTTAGTTGTTAAGACTGGAGGGATACATAGGAAATTAGAAATTGCAGCAGCTGAAATTGTTCGTGGTCTGTAACGTGTTCATCACTATTGGGATGGCCTAAAAATGTAGATTTGAGCTCATGATTGCCTGATATATGGAGCTGTTTGTATGAATGACATGCAATCACAGAGTTGCACAATTTTCTGAAAAATAGCAGGCAAAGCAAGAAAAAGAAGTGCAGAATCGTCCTTTTGCTAAAGCAACCATAGAAAAATACTAAAATATTTTTATTCTTGGCATCAGTTTCACATGAGTGATACGTCCCTATTTGCACTCCTGGTCATGGGTGAGGACAAGGGAGACATTATTTCCTATGTGATTCTTCCCTTGTGCCAAGATGTGCTTTTTTTTTCTCTCAGAACAAGATCATTTTACCACAACTCTCATGCAGGTGTTGCAAGCTGCACTGACAAGCACTGAAAAACAGATATTTTATAAAATAAAAGAGTTATAATGGCTCAGTGTCAGTCCCAGAAGGTCAAAGCCTCCCTGCCTGCACCTCAGACATGCCCTTCTATAAATGTTTTCACAGAGAATTCAGCTGAGGGCCCTCATTCTGCTCTTTCATCTGCCCAAGGAGGCAAAGATCAGCTTTCTTCCAAGTAAATTATCACTTTCAGGACAACCTTATGATCGGTTACTTCAAAGAGTAGAAGCCAACTCAGCATTGTGTTCAGCCACACATTCTCCTTGGAAACAGAGGCAGAGCCACCTTGTCTCCTGAAGGGCTTGGCAGCTGGAGATTTTTGTTCCCTGCTGCATGCACTAACTTGTAAGCAGCTCATCAAAGGATGAGATTGAGTCATGTCTGCATTCCGTGGTGCTCTGGCACTCAAAACAAATCTGACAGATTTCAGACAGCTTCACAGTCAAGAGTTCTGAGTTTGAAAAGGCTCAGTTTTAAAATATCTGTTGAAATTTAATTCAGAATTTGGGTTTTGTCCATTTTAGGTCCCATAGGATGCCATCTAAGGAGTGTATTCATGTAAAAAAACCCACAGGTAAATTTATATATAGGAAAATTAGATAAATTCTACATGGTCGAAATGCACAACCTGTTTATCTGTATTCAACTTCAGTCATCACACTGACTACAGCACTTGACAGTCTGAATACAAAAACTAATAATCAAAAATTCAGTTATATTCCAGAAAAAAGTCACAAGCAAGGATTTTATATCAGCCTGCAATGACAGATAGGAGATAAAATAGGTACACCAGCTGTTGGATAGATTTTTTTAAAACAATTACCAGGGAATGAGAAATAGCATGGATGATTGACTCCAGAAGTTCTCGTAGTCTTTCTGAGTTTTCCACCACAATAAAACAAATATTCTAATTCACTCCTCTTTATTATGTGACAAGAGATGCAACGGAACTAAAATATAATGCAATTACTGTAACCATTTTTTTTTCCAAATGGATAGTTGTATTCAGCTGCAAGTTCTGTATTTATGTCTAATACTTCCTATGAGCAGCAGATTGGGGATATATGACAACAAGTACACGAGGCTCTATATTAGCTTATTTGTTTTCATGTCAACACCATGCACATAGCAGAATTACAATTCCAAAATCACATGGAATCAAATAAATATTCACTATTAATATCATTGCCCTCAAAGTATATGGAATTTCTTTTTTTGGCTCTTATGTAATCAATGCAGTCTGATATGGTGAAAATGTAAAAATGCCAAATTCAATGTATAAACAATATTGTGCCCTCGAGTTAGTCAGTAGCTGAAACACATGGTTGTGTTTTGGAACACGACTGAGCCGAGCCCACACGTTTCTGTTTTCAGCATGTGTGATTCCATCAAATATGTCCAAAGCTAAATTTTTGGTTACGCCCTGTACTGATAGCTATAACTAATGACTCCACTGCAGGTTGGAAAATTTGTGTCACTTATACCAGGATAAATGAAGAATTTTGCTATGGTGCCTGAGTACCTTCACATTGAAGTCTGAGCTGGTCATTTCTACAAGTAACAGACAATCATGGAATCACAGAACGTGTTGAGTTGGAGGAGACCCAGCAGGATCACCAAGTCCAACTCCCAGCCCTGCAAAGGACACCCCAAAAATCCTACCAAGTGCCTGAGAGCCTTGTCCAAACATTTCTTGAACTCATAGAGGCTTGGCTCAGAGGCTTGGCTGAGTGACCACTGCTCTGGGGAACCTGTTCAGTGCCCAACCACCCCCTGAGTGAAAACCTTTTCCTGATGTTCAACTTAAACCTCCTCTGAACAGAATCCAAAGCAAGACCTGATGGCTGTGAGGCACATGGAATTTATGCCATAGCTGTTTTTAATAATGGCATTTATTAACAATGGCAAAAAGTGACCAAAAAATATGACACAGATACCTTTCTGAAATCTCCTCCTATTAGACACAGACTGCTTCATGCAGGTATCACCACATAAAACCCCACACTTTTAGGCAGATACAGCTGTGAACTGATCCTTCCCTATGATCTGGACAAAACAACATCAGCACTTGTTTGTTGCCAAATCCAACAGGCACAATGTACAATGAGTATGCTGTTATATTTCTCCTGGTTAATGGGGAGAATCAACTGTCTCAACTTTTTTCCTGAAAAATGTTTTGAAAATGTTTTTCATCCTGTACATTATGTCACTGAATTTTAAAGAAAACTTATTACACAATTCAAATTCCCTGTACCGTGTTGTGTTTAACAATATGGTGGTGCCTATGAAAATTATTAAAATAACAGAATCACTGTTTTAAATTTCTGGGAATGACTTGGAAACACTATTAAAATCAGGTTATTATTTTCTTGTCTCTTAATAAACCCCGCAAGCATGCACATCAATGAGGATTTCACACCTATATTTTTAAATGTCGAATCATTTGTTTATGAGCAACTTCTTCAAACACCATAAATGAGTCAGTTCCCAGTGCCAGATCCAGTTTCACAGATCGAGCAGCATTTTATAGCATTGCTCTGCCAAATTATCAGGGCTTGATCAACGTGCAGCTTTGCAGACATATCATTGGGATCAGATGTTTGGAAGCAAAATACCCCCTCTCTGCAGATGTCAGTTCTATCTCTCTAAAAGAGCAAAAGATCTTCCAACCAAGTGCTCCTGATAGCAAAGCTAGAAGTACTTTTCATGTCTAGAAACATACAGGGAAAGGCCTGTAGGTAATTTCAGTTGTCCAAGTCTGATTAACTCCCTGTCCTTCAGGCAAGAATAAATCTGAGCAGTTTTTGTGTAAACATTGGAAAATTTATCCAGAGATCCCTAGTTGATCCACTCAGCTGGAATAGCTGTTTTTCTCAAACAAAGACCACATCTAAGTGCCTTTGTGTTGAGATAAAATCAGATTTCTTTGCATCAGCCATGGTCAGTCACATCTGTATTATTCTGAGGTGTGGACACGCTGCCCTCGCCCATCTCCTCTGAGCCTTCTGCCATTGTAGGGGTTTCTTGATCAATCCCATGAGCCAAAACTCCAATGCCCAATTCTTGGTGGTAAGATTGACAGTCCTTCCGAATTAGGAAGCAGATTTTGGATGCATATCCACAGATTACACCACACTACCCAAATGCCTGATCAGCCTGTAAAGTACATCTGTAAGGAGCAAAACACTGGTATAAAATGGGTGCTACTTATGCAAGCGTGACTGTAAACATCCATTTTGGTTTGTCTGCAGTAGATCACTACCAATAATTGCTCTATTTTACAGACCTACTGTTCTCCCCGAAGCTCTCTGCTTTTCAGCATCTTGTTCTTTTCCACTGGTGTCAGGAAAGCTTTCAAAGGTCTGCAACCCCTCTCTGCAAGTGTAACGCTTGTCAGATGTGCAGGTGGCCACTTACTGAAACAAAATTATTGTGTGCATTTTCATTCACTTTGTGAGGCTGTTAGCGAAAAATTGTAGCATTTTCTAATGAACAGGATGGTCACCCTTTGGGGGCAAAGCTCTTGGCCTTTCTGCAGGTAGTGAAAGGCAGTGGAATTTCCAAACTTTCCCACTATGATTTCTAAAAATAAATTAAAAAAAAATGACAAACCAAAAGACAACAACAAAAAAAAATCAAGTTGTATTTAACATCTGTCAAATCTGCAGCTTTTGTGTAACTCTCAGCAACCTGACAGAAATCAATATACTCTATATATTCTCTTAATTATCATCCTTTGACATACAGCCAATAAACATGAGGTAGAAGGGAAGTTGAACAGAAATCACTGTCTCCTTCCCAAATACAAAATTATTTTCCAGTGCTTTTTACATAAGTCAAGGAAATTAATTCAGTTCTATGTCACAGTAGAATTTTGCTTGCACAACTTTGAAGTTCAGGTTTCCCTGAGACTTACACACACATAGAAGAAAACATCTTAGATGGCTTCCTCCTAAAGACTCAGCATGAGACAACATTGATTTTCCTTAATCAGCTGTGTAGGCAGATAGGATTATGTGTAGACAAGATACACTGAAAGTGGATTTAAGAAAGCTTGTGTTAGTTAAGTCGAAAGCATTTCATTTTAAAAAAGATATTATCTCTTTCTTCATTTTCCCACTCTGTATTCTCTGCTCTTTGAATCTAATCCTGCAGAAAACATCTGCAACACTACAATATTTTGGGGAATATCGTATCACATGTTGGATTAGGGAACCTTGTAAAAGTATCAGGAGCTTTTATATTATGATACGTAGCATCTAGAAACACCAATCATGGTCAAGTCCTCGGCAGCCTGTGCACAACCTGTAGGAGAAAATCACATCTGTGAAGAACCTAGAATGGCAATTAAAACAGGGAATATTATGGGGGACAAAAGGAGTTGTTAATACCATCATTCCCATTTACAGTTGAGAAATGAAACTTAGGCCTTAGGTGGCATGAGAAACTAAGTAGGTTCAAATATGGTTATTGCAACATAAGACATTTTTGCCTCAGTTTGTCCCGAAGGGCTTTAGTTGGAATTAAATGGCAAAGTGAAAAAGAGGACCCAGCTTGTCCACAACACAGTTGTGTTTTATCCTTCCTGAGCTGTAATATTTACCCCAATGGCTTTAGATGTTATAACTGCAGGAAGTTAGAGAGGCTTCACTGGTTTTCCAAATTCTCTGCAAGGGTAGGAGCTACTAAGTGGTCTTACATCATCTTCCCTACTACTGTCTCTCTTCTCTCTGTTCTACCCAGTGTCACCCAGCAGGGATCTCCACTGATGCAGAGCTGCTATGACTGAAAACTGCCTTTCTATTCTGAGACAAGGAAAAGTACTGCAAACTAGAAAGCTTTGAAAGACAATCTCACTTGGCAATTGTCCCCTTCACTGATTTGTCAGGCAGCTTAAAAAAAAAGTCAATTAATTCAGCAATTTGTGCCATATTGAAAAACATGATTAAAACTTAAAAGGCAATTATTAGTTTTCTAGCTCTCAAAGAAATAATGCCAATGCAATTTCTTCCAAAGTAGGAGTTCAGTGAATAAGGACTATGCTACTGAAAACAAAATTGAGACTCTGCAACAGTTCAGTCGAAGTAATAAACATTACTAAGAAAAAAAAAAAAAAAAAAAAAAAAAACCCTGAAGGCCATAAAGATCTCCAAACAATACTATTTCACACTTCTACTAGGAAAGAAAAAAACCTACTAATTTAGAAACCAATTCATATTGTTAATACCCATTCTCTTGTCCTAGCAAACAAACATGAATTTAAGTGATAAAGCCAGTAAGGTGGAATGTAGGAATTCAAAAGGGATTAAGCACATTTATTACATGCAGATAAACAGCAAATAGAATACAAGCCATCAAGTCAGAAAATATTGCCATGAAACCTAAAGAAAACAAGGAAATTTATCTCATTATAGCAATGTCCCTCTTCTGAACTGCAGATTTCTAAAGTCAGCTCCATCTTCATATTTACTACACTCACATCACTTCAGTGGAAGTGGCAGGTAACCAGCAACATCCCTCAAACGTGGAAGGTTCACAGATCTACTGCCTGGTAAAAACCCAACAGAAAGATTGGGCAAAAAGCAGGGATGTACCACACTTCCCCCTTCCCTGGCTCTTCATTTCCATGGAGAGACGAGAAGGGAGCTGTGGTGGGCTCTGGTAGATCTTCCGAACATCTGGGTAGTGACATACAGTGAACTCGCCCTTCACTTGAGGTGCAGTTTGTGACATTACAGGTGTCTGCAAATCAGAGTTTTGAGTTGAGCAACAACAGAAATGATCAACAGAAATATCAGCTGTTTCAGGAGTCACATTTCCTCTTGGTAACTCTTCAAGTGAGAATTCCCAAAAGATGTTTGGAAAGAGAATGGGGTGTTTGAAATCACTTACTTACACCTCCCTTGGTCACCGTGTTCAGTCTCTGCTTCTCTGTGTGTATTAAGGTATTGTCAGCCTGGTTTAATGAAGATCAGATGAAGTGGTTCTTTTTTTCTGCTCACTACTAAAACTTTTTTGCCAGAAAGAACTCAATTTTTACTGGTCCAACCATTTTGGAAAATTTGGACCACAAAAGCAACAGAATCAATTGGAGAACAAATTCCACTGACTAGCAAACCAGGTTTAAATTCACTAGTGTTGGCAGGGACTGCAATCTCTGCTGAAAATGAGTGGCATGACATAACTACTTAAGGTTCCAGTATCTCGTTATGTCAGATCAATGAAATGGCTTCTCACCCACATATTCACACTGTGGCTCTGTGCATCTCTGTAGATCGTATCAGTTCAACTGAATAACGTACTATTAATCTTTTGGGATATTTTAGCTTCTTTTTAAGAGCACATATTTGCAGTGAAAGCAAGAAGACTTATAAATGAAAGTCAAAAATTTCCCAGTTGAAAATACCTTTACAAAGTACTCCATTCTGATAGTGGCAAATATAACTGCAAGCAAAGTGATTTTTCTGCATCCCTGCAACACAGCCATCCCAAGGGCAGCCCTGCAGGGACAGCAAGAAGCTGCTGATAAGGACCAGCTGACAAGGTTTCTTTCAAATCTTGAAAGAAGCCTATCTGCACCTTTCATCACAGGAGATACCATGAATAGCTCGCCTAGAAAATATATATAACATCATAACCAACTCTCCAAGTAGCAATTCAAGCCACTTTTATAAATAAATAATGTACATTAGGCATAACAAAGTAATGGGAGATTTAGGAACTTGTTATGAGAAATCATTATTAGAAAACAAGCAAAAACACTCAGAGGCATGATCAATGGTCTGTCAGCTGAAGAAAAAAATAAAGTCTGTTTCTAAAAACCTTTAAGGAAAGTGCATTCATATTTATTACAATTAACAGATTTTGAAAAGTTTTAAATTAAAAGTTAAATTTTCCAGTGCCAGTCAACCTTAGGTTAAAAAAACCATCCTTGTTTGAAAGCTCCTGGGCAATTTAATTCTTTCATATCAGTTTGTATAACTGTAACTAAACAATTATACTGAGTACTCACTACAAGGATGTGACATTACAGTAACTATTGGCATTTCTTAAGTTTTATTTGCATTCTTATAAGACAAATAAGTAAAGAGAAGGTGTTGAAACAGGTGTTTGTAAAGCAGATCTTGGTCATAATGATTCAGCACTCTGCAGTTCTACCTTACCTAACACCAAGGCTATATTCACAGAATTGTGGAGGTCCCCAGAGACCAATTTTATCCAACCATCCTGCTCAAAAGTGGCCACCTGGAGTCATTTGGCCAAGACTGTGTGCATATGACTTCTGGATATCTGCAAGGATGGAGTTTTTGTTTCTTTGTTTGCTTTTCCCCATTTCTCAGTGACAGGCACGTAATTTGAGAACATGTGGCTATAGTTCATCTTTCCAGTTGCACATTAGAGGAACCCAAAGCAGAATTGCACCACTTGTTCCAATGTGGTTGGCCAAAGGCAGCCCTGCTGAAGCCCATGTACATTGAAGTTCACTGACTATGAATAATTAACTGCTTTTGCAGCTTCAGTAAAATACCTTGTGATGGATAAATTCAGCCCAGAAGAAATATCCTAAGCAAACATTCATCAAAAAAAAAGGGATCCCGATTTTTTCTGAAATTCTAAAATTTCTTTCATGGAAATTCAGCAGTCTGGCAGCGTATGATGTCACAGTTGCCAAATATCAACAATTGCACAATATTATAAAAGTGGTTTCACCCTTTCCTTGTGCTGTACTGCATGATTTTGGTCCAGCCACCATTTTTCTCTACCTCCATGTCCCACCTCCTTCAGTCTCTACCCTGATTTGGCACTGAGCTCACTCAGTTCCCTGGGCTGAGAGGAAGAGGAGGTGGAGACAAACCACACTTGTCCATCCTCCCTGTCTAAGGGAAATGCCAGAAGCAAAACTCCCAGAAGATATTGAAAGGATCATTCTGATCCTTTTACAATTCCTGCTGAAACCAGAAATTTCAGGATTTTCTAATTCTTGGCTGCAGATTGACAGCTGTGTTCTTTATTTCAGCTTGTCTTCACAGTCAAAATTGAAGCAAAATGACAAACTTCTTTTGTTTGAAATTTAGTATTAAACCTAAGCCTAATAAATAAGTTTTGTGACTGTTTCAAGTTATTCTTCAAAATAAATGTCAAAACAAAAGAAATACTGAGAATAAAAGAAGGAAAATGAAATATTTCCACTTTTTTCTACAGTATGATTTATTACTGTCACTCCAGAGATTACTCAGTTGAATAAATTGTTGCTGTCCAATGGAGAAAGAGATGATTATTATTACAAAAACCCAAACAACGCCATGGAATCTGTGGTAGCAACAGTCATTAATTTTTAAAGCAATCATTAATATATGCAAATAACTTATTTATATTCTCTATTAGAATTCAGCAATATTTCACTGACATGGAACACTGAATGGACACAACTTCAGCAAAAGGCTTCTAAATGGCATTTTTGACATGCTTAATAAAGGCTCTCTTGAATAAAATAGCAGTAATTTTCTATTTGAAGTTACAGTGTGATATTAACCTCGGGAGTAGAGTTCAGTACCATACACTTGTATTCTGACTTTCTTTCTGGATATATTCAGTTTGTTAAACATTAAACAATCAGAAAGTCAAATCTTCATTCTGTCACCTTATCTCTTCCCACCTTCAAGGTGGAGAGAGAACAAGAATTCAATCTAATTGTACTTTTTAAAGAATAGGCTTAACAGTAAAAGTTAGCTCTTAAATGATTTAGGAATTCTTAAGTGACAAAGTGGTCTTTTCAATTCTTATTTAGCTGCAATAAATTGAATGCTGATTTTGCAGGGGAAAAGAAAGAGCAATGTCACTTGATGCAGCCCTTCTTTCAGGTACTTACATGTAGGCTCAGTGCCAACCTAATTAAAAAGAAGGCAGAACCAGTGTCTTTCAGGATGTAGTCTGACGTGTCCTTTCTACAAGCCCAGCTGAGGATCACCTTTCTTAACCTACTGAACTGTGAAACTTTTTATAGTTCAACAGAAAAAAGAAAATGCAGTTTTAACATTTAAAATGAACTCTAATTAACTTAGCGTGCCTTTATAGTAATGAGTATCCTGCAGCTCAGACATCATTCAAATATTGTGCCATTCATTAATTCATCTCACAATTAATTACATGAAGTAGTTTCCATAGCTGCTCTTATATAGCTCCACTTCACAAAATGAGTTTATTCATCTGCATATGTTGTGTACATGTTTAGAAACATAATACAGAAGCAAGTACCAGACATTAACCTCACTGCTGTAACTGCTCTGAGGCTACTCCCAAATTAACCCTATGGATTTTTACACTGAATCGTTTATACCAAATCAAAATAGATAAGTGAGATGAGAAAAAAATATTCTTTTTCTTTTTCTGTGAACAAGTATTAGACCTTGCATACGTGTAGGTACCAGAGGAACAGAGAGCAATTAAGCAATAACATGTTGAGTTTTATTGGTGTAACTCAGTCTAACAAAAGTGAAATCATGGTAATTAAACCTGTTAGCAGAGTGAAGGATTCTGCTCCATAAATTCTAGAATGTCGCTTGCTTGATAAAGAAACTAAAACAATAGCAATCATGTGACAGAATAGCAATTTACACTCGCCTTTTCACAGCACTTCACACGCAGTAATTGGCTCTCTGCAACGGTTCATCACCTTCATTGTAACAGTAACAGCCATCACCTCCAGCCCTCACTCTCTGTAATCCCAAAAAGGATGTGCATCATGACCACCAAAGAGTTCTGCAATTAATCATGATAATTAATCATGAAACTCATCACTTTCATAATAGTTTTCACCTCCACAGTGCCTTGTAAACATGCACTAGACACACGAACTGTACATTGAGCTAGATGAGCAATAAATATCATCCTCTATTTACAGTTTAAATGGAATTCTGGAGGGGGAGCCCTGCTCAGGAAGGTGTTTCCATCCTCAACCCAGCCCATCCTAGACCTCCTCCTGCAACAAGTTAACCTTCCTCTTTCTGGAGTCTATGTCTCTTCATTCCCACATAAAGCATTCAAGACAAGTGCATATGCTCTACACTTTTCAAATTTAGGGGGGTTTCACCTCCATCCCGGTTTGGCAACACTTAAGCAAACAACTTTTTAGCTCCTCATGGAATCATGGAACAGTTTGGGCTGGAAGGCATCTTTAAAGCTCATCTAGTCCAACCTTCTACCCAACTTGGCCTTGAATGTTTCCAGGAATGGGGCATCCACCCCCTCTCTGGGCAACCCATGCCAGAGCCCCACCATCCACACTGAAAAATTTTCATTTCTTCCTTATATCTAATCTAATGCTAATAATTTCATACCATTTCTTAACATTCCTCATCGCTTACATTAAAAACAGCCTCTTTGTATTATGGTTACAGCTTTCCACTGTAATTCACTGAGGTGGTGCTGCAAAGTACTAGCCTTTACTTTCTCTCAAAAAGGAAAGCCTTTTGGAAAGCAGCAAGATCCTGGAAAAGCACCTATTAAAAAACCTCAAATTAAAGTCATTGCACTGTAACAAAGGCACAACAGCAAGAAGGAAACAAAAGTTCATTGCCCAGAACTGAGAGAAGTTTCGAAGGTCTCATCATGAATAACAGTTTTTGATTCACATTTATATTCTGAGGAGACAATTTTTTTGTTTTAACTACTGGAAAAACACCAATATTGACAATTACTTTTGTTTTCCAAACTTGAATGTGCAAAAGGACTTTTGTTTCACTTTTCTCAAAGTGCATGTTATTTCCTGCGTTTTTAGGATTTTCCCTACATAGTCAGATCTGCTCTACTATCCTTATACTGCTCCCAAGAAAGAGGAAATGAAAAATTAGGGTGCAGGTTCCCATTATATTTTTTTGTATGTTTTGAAAAACTCTTTTATCTCTTTATCTCAAAATAGAGAAGACTAAAATTCAAACAAACAAGTAAACAAAACCAAAAGCAACCAATGAACAAAAGAAATAAAAATCATAAAAGAAAAATTATTAATCCTTAAAAAAGTAAAATAACTGAGAATTAAGAGCTTGCACTGCACTGAAAAGGTCCTGCTGACCTCAGTTTGAGCTGCCCAAGCTCATGCCCCAGGAGCTGCTTCTCTCCTCCTGCCCACAGACTGCAGGGGCACACAGTTGCAAACTAGACATATGGCACAGGTATAAATTTTTGCTTATTAATTACCTTGTAGTAATTCATTAAAATTTTGCTCTCAAGCTGCTGACTTGCATTTCGCTGATTGAATGAGGTCAAAAGATTCAAAAGTTGGAGGAGCGATACTGTCCCAGAGCAGCTGGCTGCTGCACACATATATTCCTCCAACCTCTGAGTAAGAGTTGCTCCTCTCCAAGGTCTGGAAAGAGAAAACTGAAGATCTGCTGCTGGACAGCTCAATACTTTTTATGCCTCGTGCCAAGCGCAGAAATTCAATGTGAATTTAATGGAATATAAAGTCTATCAACCTAGAAATAGCTCTGTGAGTCATATGGCTCAGACTCCATTCCAAGCCCTAATGTTCCACATATTTCCACCCTGCTGCTGGGTGTTTATGATGTACCTTTGTTCTCAACCAGCAGAAAGTTTTGGTTCACCCCACATGGCCGTGGGAAGGGATGAAGGGAGTTGGGTGGATCACAGGGCTCTGTGAATTGCTCCAGCTCTCCTTGCTGGTTGTCAGCCTCTTGCAACAAGGCGTTCATAGTCTTTTTAAGAGCTGCTCACTCATCTTGAGCCTTCGTAGGAGCTTCTGCCAATAAAACAAATTCTGGCGTGTAAACTAAAGTCAAACTGATGTCCTGTTTGCGTCCTGTCACTGCACTACTGAGTTCAATACCAGTCATTTCAAGGCAGTGAGATATGCTCAAAATATGAAAAGCCTCTGAAAAAGCAACTGTATTCCATGTGTCACTTCCTCTTCCTCGCCTTTTTGACACTACGCTCTCTTTGCTTTCTCAAATAAAACCCCACCCAAAGCTTAGTTTCTCTATGTTACATTGAAACACTTCATTTTTCCTCTGAAGTTCAGAACAAAATTCTTCTGTGCATCATCACAAAAGAAGCAATGAGAAAAAAATTCCAGGCAAGGGAAAGAACTAAACCTTTTGGAAAAGGAAATTTTTGTGACAAAAGAATATGAGTGGTCTCCTTAACAAAAAACATTAAATCAGTAATGGCAGCAGCCAGTAAACATGAAGTAGGAGATGCAGAAATTGATAGCAGCCTGAAAACTTTAAAGGGCAGAGAAGGAAAGCAATAATATTTTCAAATAAAAGATGTCTGGTAGAAAGCAATAAGCAATCACATTTCATACTGGGGGGTCTGGGAAGCAGACAGTGCCAGGTGCTACTGTGTGAAATGGAAAGTGAAGGATGGTGAAAAACTTGTAAACAATGTACCATGCTGAAATATATCTGAAAGCTCAGATGTGTTTAGGCTAACCATTTCTATGGAATTTAACATAGCAGCTGAATCACAACTTTTTATTGCTGAAATGTATTTCACAGTGGTGTCTGCATTCCTATGTATTGTTGTGTCCATTGTTCCTTCCTGCAGCTGGGAAGGAGTAACCTCATGGGCCAGTACAGACTGGGGACATACAGGGTGGAAAGCAGCTCTCCAGAGAAAGACCTGGACAGTTCTGATGGACAATATGGGTGTGAGATAGCAATGTGCCCTTACAGCAAAGAAGGTCAACAGCCTCCTGAGCTACAATAGGAAGGTCATTGTCAGTAGGTTGAGTGAAGTGAATCTCTGCTTCCACACTGTGCCAGGGAAACACTTTTGGAGAGCTGGGTCCAGTTCTGGGCTCTCCAGTGTAAGAGAGACACTGACAGACTGGAGCAAGTCTGTCAAAGGGCCACGAATGAGATTAACAGATTAGAGTATCTGAGATAGGAGGAGAGGCTGAGAGCTCAGACTGTTCAGTCTAGAGAAGAGGCAGCTCAGGGTGGGTTTTATCCATGGGAAGCAGCAGAGAAGACAGAGCCGGACTCTTCCCTCACTGTGAGAACAGGAGGCAACAATTTGAAATACAGGAAATTCAACTTAAGTATTACTGAACACATTTTCACTGTGACAGTGATGAACAGTGGCACAGGTTGCCCAGAGAAGTTGTGCAGACTCTGTCCATGGAGATAAACAAAACCTGACTGGACACAGTCCTGGGCAACCTGCTGTCACTGATCCTGCTCTGCACAGAGCAAGGATGACTTGCAGAGGTGCCTTCCCTGGCTTCCAAACTCAGCTCTTCTGTGATTTTTCACTTTTTCTGTTACCTGAGTCCCCCCACAGAAAGCCTGAAGTCACTAATAAAAAAGCTGTTGAGCAAACCTCTAATGATAACACCAGTAGTGCATTTGACACCTGAGGCTCTAGGAACCTAAATTAAAACCAAAAAAAAATAAACTGAAGGATATCTTTTGACTTAATAAGGAATAAATAGTGAATAACTCTGCTGGTAGAATGATCCAGTGCACACTATATATTATATGAGAAAGGTTTATCACTACCAATGAGCACACTCATTCCCTTACTAATATGTGCATCAAATTACAGCTGATAAAACAAACCCTGTAGATAAATGGTTTAATAATTCCTTAACTATATTTAACAAAGCCTTAAAAGATCTAGAAGAAAAAAAATATAAAGTTTAAGGGGATTAAGCAGAATGGCAAAGTGATAACGAACATCACAAACTTCAGCAGGACTTGTAGCACAGCTTTTTACAGACACACTCATGTCTTCCAAGCTCCTAAGTTTAATTCCCTGCATACATAGATTGAAGGAAAAATACTGCAATTAAACGACCAAAAAGGCTGATTCCACATCCAAGATTTCACGAATGCTACACTGGGAATTAGCTCTGAGGATCTGGTCCAGATCTACTATTCTCATCTAAAAGAATGGATTAGAAATAACAAAACTGGGGATGAACCAGATGCAGGAGGCTTTGCTCTCCAACAGCACAGCAACGTGTCCCTTTCAGATGCCAAAGTCCTCCCTGGGGCACAAGGACAGAACTACTTCAATTTACAGTACATATTTATGTAGGATATATAGGAATCTCAGTGTGGTCATAGGACATAAAACTCTTCTTAGGGTCGTAGTGCTAAAATGAAGGGCAGAGATAGAAGGCTCTCCTAATGAATTTGTGACATAGTCTGTGAGAATTGTGTTCTCCTGATTCCAGAAATTCTCAAGGTTGTATATTCAGAGTTGTAGCTGGGATAGGGAGGGCACTGACGGACAGGGCTCTTTGAGGCTTGACAGGACTCAGAGAGCCATCAGGATCAGGCAAAATTAGAGTCATCTTGGGAATGCTTTGGCTGTTTTCCAGGTCAAAGCATCTGTGGATGTGTCATCTTTGGATCAACCATATGCATAGAAAACTCCTGATCCACTAGTGTACAAAATGAGCAGTAACAAGGGATTGTTTTTTTAATTACAATAAATGAAAAGGATTTTATTTTTACATAAACTCAAGAGTTCTACATTCACTCATATATTTTTTTTTCATAGAAAGAATGATGGTCCTTTCTCAACCTCTCCAGAGATCAAGAACAAACACAAAAAACTTCATCTACACATCCTGTTCCCTACATCGCTTTGAAGAGTCTTCAGAAAAAATGCCCAACTTTTTATGATACTTTTTGTTGACTTTATCAGGAACAGCAATGCTTTTTGCCTTCAGAACTGCATATATCCTGTATATCCAGAATGAATCAGACCTCTGTCAACTTACTTCTACTTACTGAATTATAGGATCTTAAGAGGTCTAAACAACAAGGACCTGGAACCATTCTTCAGATAATAGTATATAAGGACGTAAAAAGGAAGCAAGCAAAAGTATCTGGACTGTGAGGAAACTAAAGGTACTACAATGAGAATGTGTCATTCACCAATAAAAAGAAGTATCTGGGGCTTTTTTATTATTGCTACTATTACAGTTGTTGGCATTGTAATGACTACTACAATTACAAAAATCAAAGATAATTAAAATGTAAGACATAATTTTATTACATGGCTTTTTGTAGTGGAAGTAATATTTATTAATACTAACCCATAGGTAATATCTCTAGCTATATTCAATGCCAGATAATTTAAAATTTCATTTGAGGCACCAGTAGATTAATTATTTCAAGGAAACCTACTCTATTTTTCCAGGTTTGTTGTGCGTTCTGCATCTTGGCAGCAAGTCAGAACTTGACAAATCAATATTATGAGTATCCACAGGGCAAAGGAAAACAAAGAAAGAAAATCTCTTGAAGCAGCACATCTTAGCTGAAATAAAGTAACTACCACAACAAATACAACAGGCCAAAAAAGTTATGATATGGGGATTCCCTGATGTTTAGAGTCCAGTCCTTGTGGAAGTAAAATTAAGGAATTTCAAAATAATCTCTTTGCCTTAAAGTCTGAGCTCAAACAGGCTGCTCAGATCCTCAAAAATCATGATTCTGTCATTCAGCTTAAATTTTATATCTTGGCAACTTTCCACAGAATTCACTTGGACTGAAAAAGGGAGTTATTCCATATCACATTAAATTGTGTTCTTGCTGGGATGTGGGATTTAGATGGGCAACTTTTCCATGCCATCACCATCAATTTACATACAAAGCCTTTACTGTGATAGGATCCCAGTTCCTAATTCATAGTTATAAATCCTCTTAGATTTCTCTTACACTTCAAAAAATTGGCTTAGCAGTAAAAGTGCAATTATGTAATTCCACATGAGTACACCCTATTTTCTAAGTGTATTTAGGAGCCTGCATTTCTACCCTAAATACCTGATCAGTCTAATTCAAGGCATTCATTACTCTAATCCAAGCACTAAGAAGCTTTCTGTGAACAATCTGCTTATTCTTGGCCATTGCCACAAGTCTACTGGTATTCTAATCATGTATTTAATTTCTTTTGGTCTTGTTCTCTGAGCCATTTCATACTATTTAATATGTAGTTTCACTGATTTAAGTTTTTAGATCTAGAATAGCCTTTTCTTCAAACAGTTTTTATATAAAAACCTATTATTCATATCTACTCCCTGAAACAGATGTGTAATTTGAATTTTGAGAGAAATGAGAACCTTTATTTCTGTTCCTGAATTCTTGTCTTTCCAGATCATAAGAGCTAGGGAATATGCTTTCCCATCCTAATTGATTTCCCATAAAATTCCTATTAGTTATACTGAGTAGTAGGCACTTATAGGCTAATGAAATTAGGCAACTTAATTACAAAAACATTTTAAATAATCATCTACATCTGTCTATTGCAATATTCCATGTTACTGTGCCTTGTATCGCTGTAATGCTGAACACAGAATCATTCAGGTGCAATATTGCTCTAGGATGTAAAGTTGTTCCTTTTGGAAACAGGAAAACTGAAAGCTCCTGGCTTTTCCCGCAGTTATGAAGGATACAGACCAGCACAACCTTACTCACCCTGCAGTCACCCAGCTGCACTCAGAGGGGGAAAGCCACAACTCCCACCTTTGGCAATGTCATGGTCTTGTGCTGAGGGTTGGAAGGACCCTGCTGTTTTCAAGTGGCAGAAATCTCTTTTGAGGACTGGGGCATTTTTTTGGATGCCACAACGGCTGGATGTCACCAGATAACATTTGGCAAAGGCCACATTATCCAAGGGGCACAGAGAACAAAGAGGAAGAAGGAGCAGCACTGCACGTCACAGGATCTCTGCGTGTGATGACCAGAAGAGCGAGACCATCCCAACCCAGAGGATCAATGAAGGAATGAACTGATTGGCTTTGTAACTCTCAGTCACAGAAAATCCTTCATGAAAACAGTCTGATGAGCAGATTGATTCACTGATGACCAAAGCCTCCACAAACTGTACAAAATTTCAGGTGTTCACCAGTCACAGAAGACTGAATAACATCAATAATGTCAAGAAACAAGTCTTCCTGTGCAAAAATGCCAACAGTGATCACAAAATCCATTGTCAGATGTGTTAGTGACCAAATTCATGTTTCCTGCGCTGGCATCAGACTAACATTTCCTACACATAGTATTTCAAACTCTTGGTTATTTTCAATTGCTCTGCATATACCAAATTAATTTACAGATTAATTGTAAGATTTCACCTACTGTATCTATAGCACAGACACACAATGTTCCTCTTGCATGCAAGGGATAATCTAATTCTACATTCTACATAACTTCTATATACATATACAAACACCTACACTAGAAAAATACCTCATAACACACCAACTAACACTGAAAAGACAGGCTGAAATCTAAATTAGAGAACAAATTGAGGGCAAATCGGGCACTCCTTCTCCTTTTTCTTTTTAAACAGAAAGAAATATAGCTCCAGATTAACTGAAAGAAGAGAACATCACATTTCAATTAACTGGCTCCTTCATATGAAAATCAAGTTGTAATTTGTTAAAAACTTTTTTCTCATAGAAATGTATATATTAATAACCCATTACAATAATCCATTCACATGCTTCTATGCACACACTTGTATTGCAAATGTAACATTTTTTAATATCAAATTTGAACTGTTTAATTATGTTTAACAAGATGGATTCAAACCCCGTTCATTTTTGTTTGTGGAAAAAATCTAATGGTGCTATATGAAACACTGCCAAATTTATTGGTATTTGAATTCACTTTCTCAACTTGTTTCAAGTGTTTATTTTATTCACTTACAGACTCAGTCTGTAAGATGGAAGTGTTTCTTAGTCCAACTCTTTAGTGCTCTGAATATTTTTATGATCTTAGCTACATAAATCCTGCTGACCTTTAAGAAGTCAAATATTTAATTTAAATATTTTGTGTTTAGTGATGTACTTTTAGAACAGATAAGTCCTAAATCCATTGAAAATGGAAATTTGAGAGAAAAAATTAGGCAGTCTGCTATATTGTCAGAGCCATTTATCAGTGGGTATATTTTAAATAGCCATTTCCTAGGAAAGCAAACTGTATTTCAGGTGAAAATTACCTTTCAAGTAATATCCAGGGCAAAATTTAATACAACTTGCACTGAAAGAACACCTACCCTAGGTCAAAATAGATTTTTCTCCATGTTCTGTCTTCCATGAAAGTCATCTTGGTTGAGAAACTGAGAAAGTCCATGATGGGTACTGAAAGAGCTTGACTTGAGCAGTGCTCACCCCACCTGCATCCTCTACTTGATTAGAATCTAAAAATGCAAAGGGCTCTGGTCTATGCTCAAATAATCACAATTCATTCACTTTCCACTTATAAGTATGTATTTTCACATATTTCAGTTTCTCTTCAGGTGACAGAAAAAGCTACAGTGTCTTCATGTACATCATCTCTAGAGCACGTTGCCAGAACCAGGATTATTGGCAAAGAATTGAGGCAAATATTTCACTGAGCCTTCATGAAGAGGTAGGAGAAATGCTTCAGTTGGAATTCCTGAGGGTATTCATCTCCTGGAACGATGCCTTTAACATCTGCCACAATGTTTATAGAGAAAGACAGAAAACTTCACTCGTTCAAGCATAAGCATTAAACTTTGACCTTCCCAAGAGAGGAGAACAGCTTGGCTGAAAGGTAGAGCCAGGGCTGAGGTTTCCCAAGCCCCTGGTGACTAACAGTTGAGTTGCCAGTGAATCTTACCGTCTCCAACATGCAAATTCCCAAATGAGATGGATATTTGGAAGATGCCAACAATCCACCTGCAGGAAACCAGATACTGGTGGGACAGACAGGGACAGACTGAGGTTAAATTATATGGACAGATGTAAGCAAGTGCACGTTTTCTGCCATATGCCTTCCAGATTGGATTCAAATGCCTCGTTGCAAGCTGGGGGCACAAGCAAAAGGAGTAAAGTCTGTATTTGAAAATATTAACATATTCCCCATACACTATATGCTAAATTTAATGATGCTGATCAGATCTGCTCCCTCACAACCCAATGCAGTGATAACAGCTAATTGCACAGCTCCAATAGCCAAAGCTGCCCGCAACACAGCCTGATTTCTACTGCAACAAGTTGATTTTATACATCTGCAATGCACTAAACATAATTATCAGCTAATTTTCCTAAATGAAAAAATGAATTTAAATTACTGAAGCACAAAACACCTTCTGCACACCAGCATGCTAAGGCCAAACCTGCCACATCTATAAAACAGCAGTACTGAGTTCTAACCATAACTAAACTAGGTGATACAATTTCAGAAATAAGCTTTTATAACTTGGTAAGCTTTAAGGAATGGCTTCATAAGATTTGTGGGACTTGTTCATCTTTGTTTTCAATTCTGATGAAACCAGAATTTGAACCAACAAGCATTCCTTTTGGAAATGTGCAGGGCAGATCAATTCCATAAAAATTACATTCTGTTTCTTTTTTCATATGAGTATTTCCATCAAAGGCCACGAAACTGCTCACGGGAATATCCCACCGACCAAATCTTAATGTTAGTAGACAAGGAGGTGATCGGTTAAAAGTCGGACTCTAAGTTCTTGGAGGTCTTTTACGACCTTAATGATTCTGAAATTCTATAACTTTTACTCATTAATAGCATTTATATGTACATGCATTCCAATTAAATGGCAGTTATATAGTGACTTGGAAGCAGCAACTGTAATTAAGGCATAAAGGAACTACACTGTCTGCAGCCTCGTGCTGGAAATACTCCTACATATTCTGATCCCATACAGGAGGAAGAGAGGAAAGCAAACAGGCCAGTTGTCTGCCAGTGGCACAACCCTGTCCTGCTGCACAGCCAGAATGACACCTCGACTGGCAGTAGGTCCATAACAGAAATGTTCAGAGTTAATCAGAATTGATCCAGTATTGAGCCATTCAAAACAGAGCTCAGCACCTACACGGCAGAGCACAATGTCACCTATAAATCAGGTGTGATTAGGCTGCTATGGACAGATTTACAAAAGTAAGTGTGGGCTGAACAAAGAATTGGGTCTACTAATCTAAATAACAAAGACATTTTTTGTTTGTAAAAATAGTCGTTTAATTTACTTTGCCAAGAAACAAGGATGATCATTTCAACTTAATGTGTTTTATCATCTGTGTGATTTAGCAAAGTGTTTATGCATTTGTAAGGTTAGTTTTAAAAACTGGAAATTTAACATACTTATGCCTTGTAGCTATTTTATTAATCCATTTGGGTTTTTAGTTGTTTCCTTAAAGCGTGCTGACTTTACATGAGTATGTAATTGCTTTACAAATTAATGAACAGAATTAAAAATCTGCTCTGAAAATTGGATGAGTTACTTAGCATTCAGACTTGGAGAATGTGTCAAGGGAATTTACTACTGGGGGACTTTGCCAACAGCTAAATGGATGGGTTATCCTTTCATAAAGTGGAATATGAACTTTCAGAAGATGTTCTCAAGAATCTCATATTCTGTCTTTGTGACATAATATGTCTGGATAAAAAAACACATTTGAAGGAAGGAAAGCAAAATAAGTAAAATGATCCTACCATGTCATTGAACCATGGAATCAACTATTCCAACCCTGCAATGTTCATCCTTCGGCCCTTTGCCCCTCAAACCAACACACAGACAAACCCAAGGAATAAGGAGAACCAAGTTAGACTATCACATTAAACATTCAGGTGGAAAATAGATCTTTATTCCACCTCAGGACTAATCCTTGGGGATACCAACCATACCCATACAATTCCTGTTCCAATATAGTGTAGAAAGCAGGAGGTATTCCTCTTTAACAAAACATATCTGGTAACACTGGTACTACTGTCATGGGCTACTGAAAGATCATGTTTTGGTTTGGTCTGGTTTAAATGTCTGTGTGTTTAATCATTTTGCCGTTCAGAAATCAGTGTAAAATATAGTCATGAGAGATTGGGGTAGGAGAGAGCTGGAGTAGATTTTGGGGTGGCTTTTTGTTTTACTTTGCAGATTATCAAGAGATTTCTTCCTTTCCTTTTTCTGCCTCCTGCTCGGCATCACATGAGCAATTCCGTATTTATGGGACTCAGAAGAGATGAGACCATGGGCCTCCCAAAGGCTGGATCCATGTGGCCTCTGCATCTCCCCCAGGTACCTCCTGACAACCCAGGGGCTGTGACAGTTTCCTGCTCGGAGTGAGGGGCTCTGGGTCTCAGCTCTTGCGTAAGACTTTGCCTCCATTTCTTCCCACTTTAAAGCTTTTAGGTTTTTGTTCTTTTTTTTTCTTTTTTTTTTTTTGCTAGTAATACACATTTTTCATTCCTCAAACATTCGATGGAATTCCTTCAGCACTTTTCACTTTGATTCATCTCACCCACTGGCTCTCTTTTTATAACATAATCCATTAGGTTTGAATAACTCCTTTTTGTGGGTTATATATGCCTGGATTTATTTTGAAAGTTGCATTTTTAAGTGACTTTTCAATAACCATTTTGTTTTCTGGTTTACAAAGTGATTGTTGCTGGCAGCCTTGAGATATAGCAAAGAAAAGCAGTTAAACAGAAATGTGGGGTTTCTACACTTGATTAGCTAATGTTACTGGCTTCCCCAAAACAGCATCTTTTATGCTGATTTTACATCTGCTTGGAGATGAATAATCTGGTCTTTCTATTTCTCAAACACTGAAGCCAAACAACCTTCCTGCTGCCTTCTCTGATGTGTCCAATGAAAATGTCACATCAAAAATTAAAAAATATTAAGAAATGTCATGCTGCTGCTATACTTTGATGCTTGGTTTATCTGTTCTCCAGGAAATTGAAATCTTCTCTTAATAACAGGCAGAAGCAATTATAGCTTCCTGCTTTCTTACAATCAGCTTTTAATTTGGTGAAAAAGAACTGGAGTTTACAGGAAAATTATCAGAATTAGTGTGAAATTCTTTTATATTTTTTTTCCCAGGGAACTACATTGTGTATAAATTTATCACTTCATGCTGAGGATTTATTGGGTTCATTTTGGCCTACATTCACCTCAGCCCATTTTTCTGCTTTGTTAGTTTCATAAATGAATCATTATTATTTCTTGTTCTCAATTAGCTCCCCATGTTGTCTCATACTTCTTCACCCGACCAGTTTGGTACATACACCTTCCCGTCTATACATCTGCAGGAGTCCAAAGCTGTCACAGAAGGCAGATAAAAGCTGAGCACTGATGGTTCTTAAACTGAAACTATTGTTCATTAAGGAAAAACCACAGGCAAGGGAGGTAGCCCTGATCCAGCTTTCCTCCAAATTTCTGGGTTCTTTTCTCCACATCCCATGCAAGTTCCTGTTGTTTGACCACTGGTACTTCACTGTTTAACTTTTTTTTGGCAGTTATTGTTCGTCGATCTCTGCTTTCCTAGGAGGTAGGATTTTCCCTAATTCCATTTGTTTAATGTTTATTTGCTCCATCATCAAAATTTCTTCAATACTGAATTATATCCTTATCTTCCAGACAAAGTGTGTAGGTCTGTTAGACAGACATCCTCTGGATCTATAGGTCATCCTTTGGCAACTATGACACCTGTGGAATTGTCTTGACCTTCCTGGACATCATAACCCCCCCCCCCCTTTATAGTTAGATGGGATACAGCTCCTGAAAGCAGTGTTTTATCCTAGTCTCACTCTTTTTTGTTGTGTTTTTTTTATACTGTTATTTATAATCAATGTCAAGTACATACATTATTTCACACCCTACTATATAATTCTTAGTTTTTCTCCTGTTCCATTTAATACTTACTTTCTTATTCATATAGTCTGTCATAACTGATAGTCTGTCAAGCATATATTAAGATATACTTTCAGAATAACATTCTTTGAGTATCATTACATAATATATTTATTGCATATTCCTTTGCAGCAAAACCAAATTATTCAGGAACTGGGACTGCTTAATCTAGAGATGAAAAGACAGAGACATCTTAAAAGTTTTTTAGAGTGTTAAATCACACTACAAGGAAAACCAGGACAATTTACTCTCCATATTTATAATGAAAGAGAAATAGAACAACATTTTTGTTGACAACACAGAAAACTTTTCTCAGTTTGATTTTAAAAGAATATCATTTGCCCAGAATGTGCCTAGTCTATCACTAAGGTAAGTACTTTTCTTCAAAACACTGATTATCTATATCCATAATATGGTTACAAATATGGAAAGCTACTAGTAAAAACAGCAGGTCTCACTGTATTCAAATCTGGAAAGGCATTTATATTTACATGCTTTATTCATTCACTTCTAGGATAGAGATCAATCTTTTGTGTTCAGTAATGATCGTGGTGATGGAGGTGCTGCAGTGACTGGTTGTAAAATCCTTGCACAGGGCTGGTCTTACTGTGTGTGGAAGCTGTGTGGAACTGCTCCAACCCACTTTCTCACCTCTGTGGGTAACACTATGTCTCAGCTCCTCCAGAGCTCCTTGGAAATTACTGGCACAGATTGATAAGTTTGCCTGATCCTACACACTTGGAGCATTTCAATTAAAACTCACTTTTTTCCTTTTAACTTTTTATGTATTACTACTGATGCTGCTCATAAAGAAAACTCTACTACTGCTTGACTAATAACCAGCCACTCCATGGTCCTTACACAGAAATCTTTCATTCACACAGCCTGAATTGGAGTCAATGAGAACGGTATGCTTGGGTGGACTTTGCTAAATGCTCTTTTCCCTGAACACAGAGAATCTTGGTGGCATTAAGATGGGCTCACCACCCACCAGCCTAACTCAACTGATTGAAATTCTGTCTTTAAAAGGGCAGGGAGCTCTATGTGGGGCTCCCACTGCCCAGGGAAGTAGTTGTCCAGAGGTAGAAGGGTTTAGAAGATCATGGCAACAACACTGCTCCCCAAATACAGCATAGAATTCAGGATGGCAAAAAGAAATAAAGGGTGATAGATTTTATTTTATATATATATATGTGTATATATATTTCTGAGGGTAAGTATTGACTTTCTTTAGCTAAGCAGGCTTTGTAACGATTTGTTAAGTCAGTAAGGACAGGAAAGGTTCCAACCTCAGTAAAACTAAAAAAAAAAAAAAAAAAATAAGACAAAATTAAAAAACAATTCAAACAACATTCAATAGTGAAACATATTACCAGACACCATGTTTTTCAGGTTTTGGGGGTTAAGTTCTGTCTCATAGAACCCATGTTTATACTGAATGCAGCCCTTCATCCCTTCATCAGCATTTCTCTTACTCTGATCAAACAACCAACTGACCAACCCTTCTCCTATTTGCACTGTTGATCTACAAGCTCGATGTACATCTTTTGTTGTAAGCTCTGATTTTTCCAACACATCCTTTCTTAGAGCAAACCTTTCACTTTCTTCAAGCCACCTTTTTACGTTCTTCAAAATAGTAGAAAATTATCATGATACCAATCTTCTAAAGGACTGGGCCCATTTCTTGAGGAAGAGGCCAGCCCTGCTGTGAATGCCAGCAGCAAAAACTTCAGAAATTGTCAGCTGTTGTCTCTAACTCCTCAGGGAGTTGCAAATTACCATTATACACAGTTGATAGATGCCTCTGCAGGAGTTACCTCTCATGAAGCCCACATTAAAGACTTATTTATGTCCTTTACACAGGATGTCTTGCTGATTTGAGCGTCCTTAAATGAAGGATTAATTGCCTCTCTCCTGAATATCTGATTTTGTTCCATCAATCTGATTACATCAGATTCCCTGGTCTACAGCACAAAACTCCATTATAGCCCAACCCCTGCATGCAATTCTATTACCATAAGAGCAATGCCAACTGTGATTTCAATGGAGCACCATTATTCAAGGTGATTGTAGCTCTCTAACTTCATCCTTCATGTTTGTTTACCACTAGGGTTCACAGTCTAGGAAACAGGGTTTATATCTTTCTGGATAGAAAGTGTGAGCAGCAGTCAACCCATGCTGAGGGCAATCGGCCTTAAGAAGGGGGATTTTGTATTTTGATTTTTCTCAGTAAGTGGTTGCTCTTTTAATAAACGTGGGAACTCATCCATTACCCGAAACCCAACAGAAAAATAAGGGTGTTGTGTAAAAGATGCACTGCAGGAGCTTCTGGGCAACCTACAAAAAAATTCAACAAAGAAAGGGTTAACCATATCCTGAGCTAGAAACCCAAGGTCAGAACCTGGTAGTGAGCCTGCTCCATGAACTTGTTTCTTCCTCTGATTTCTGGTGGAATATGTTGTGGATTCCCCATCCTTGGAATTGTTTAAGGCCAGGTTGGATGGGCCTTGGAGCAACGTGGTCCAAAGAAAGGTTTTCTTTCCAATGGCAGAGGCATTTGAACTAAACAATCTTTAAGGTCCCTTCCAACCCAAACCATCCCAGTGTTCTGTAGTAATGTTATCAGAAGTCTGCTTCTCATGGCTCTGATTCCCTTCAAAATTACTATATTCAATACAGTAGAAAATAAAAGTAACTAAGGAAATCCTCCCATTACTTTCCCAGCGAATGAAAACACATTATTGCTGTGGACATACTTAAAATGTGATCATTCTAGACCAGAGATACCTCTACTCAATCGGCAGTTTAGCCAAAAGTAACACTTTTTTGTAAAAAGCTTCCAGTGTGAGGAACCAGCAGTCCTAATTCATTAATTTTATAGAGACCTCCCCAAAAGGAGTGGTTTCAGTGTGAGAATCTTGCATTAACCTGACCACTGGTTTAAAAGCAAGTCCTAAAGGACATGAAGATACAGAGGAAAAGATAAATACATTATAGAAGCATGAATTGTACAATTCTACAGCGCCCTGCTTGACACTCCAAAATAAGGGAGAGAGGGGCTGTGAAAAGGGCTGATTGTTGGCAGAGCCAGTGGCTAAAAAAACCCAATGTCTGCCCCACAGCAGGTCCTTGGGCTCCCTGGGACAACCCACTGTTCAATCATTTCTTGGGCTCCCTGCAAGCTATCAAGAATAAGAGCAGGAAGAATTGCTGAGAACCAGATGAAAAGAATGCCAGAGATACATTATAGCTCCTTAGGGAGCCATCCAGAATGTGTGGAATTAGACACAGGTCAAGTGTTCCTTCTCAGGCTCCTCCTTCAGTCCCCTGTGCTTCCCAAAATCACAGTGCCTGGCCAGCCCAGGCATTCAAAGGCTGATTGCAATTTTTATAAGTTCAGTATTAAAGATAAACAAAAGCTCATCAGAGCATCTCACTGAAAAGTAGGCTGCTTTTTTTAAAAAAAAAGTCACAGTAATTTCTTCATCACACACAAAAAAAAAAAAAAGTAAAAGTGATGTGATGCCAGATTCACTCTGTTCCCTTTTCAATTCAGGGCTTTTTTTTTTTCCAGTAGCAAAAAAAGAGTAAAAGCAAAAATCAACGTAACTTTCCCAAAAACTTACAGATAAGCAGCTCTTTCATAAATTCCATGAAAAATACTTGGAATTTTTCACTTTTGTTAATGGAAAGAGTTAAATGGACCTGTAACCACTTGCTTTTAGGAGCTGAGAAGACTACACCCTATACATCTACTTCCTACCTACACCTGAAATGTGCTAAATGCTTTGCTAAAATGCTGAAGTGCTAAATATACTTTGCATTTTTAAAACAGCCTTCTGCTATTCCAAAGATTTTTCACACACACCCCCAAGTCCCAAACATTGTTGGAAATGGTTCTGTTCTCTAGAAATAGAGGACTACAAAGTGTCCCTGTAGTGATATCTCTATTCAGATCCTAATGAAGAGTAATCTACAAAAACAGGTTGCTGAGAAGTGACTATAAAGCCCCTGAAATCAGACAACAAGACTATGACAGCTGGTAGGAAGATAAATTAATATTCTGGCTTAGAATCAGTTATTAGAAGGGAGGTGCAAACGAGGCTGAGAAGTGTCTGACAGCCTTATATGTAGCAGGAGCCTCCAACCATGAGCCAAAGGAGTAAGATTCTCCAGAAAAAGTTGCTTTATTAGTTCATCTCAGAGAAATACCTGCATTCTTTCTGCACCTCCCTATTAATAGTAGAAATGTAGTAGCTCAAAAAGAAGAGGGAAAAAAAGACCAGCCTAGGCATGGAAAGAGTGTTTTTGTAAGAAACGGCAAAGCAGGCTTGAATTTACCAGCCTGGAGTAGAGATGCTCAGGGGAGATACGGTGAAATGATGCAGAATGTGGAATTCCATAGAGGATAGGGGCTGTTTGTGCACAATTTCTTCAGTGTAAGAAGAGGTGACATTAAATTAAGGTAGCAGCTGGCAGGTTCAGAACAAATAAAGAGAGGCAGTTCTTTATTAAACCCATTGTTATTATTAAAAGAATTGTACAGAAGCTCAAGAAAAGGATGGATAGAGCCAGCTAAAGGTTGTTAAATACAGAGACAAATATCTGCTGAGGGAGTGTGGGGGCTGCCAAGTCTTCAGAGCTTGAGGACAGTTGGAGTGGTCCGTGCCTTCCCTCTTCTCCAAAGGGCACATTTAGGTGGCAGATGCACAGCCATCATGCCTAATGGCCCTCTTGAATACTTCTATTTCCTCTCCTGGATACCTGTAGAGATGATTAATACCACTGCATGCCCAGCCACTTTCCCTGCTGTTTGGCAGTTGGGCTTTTTAATCATTCAGGTGTCTGCCTGCTTTTTTGCTGGATGTCCAGCTTTGATACAACCTTTGCACTGAAATAGAGCAGCACTAGGGGTTCAACTCCTTTTGACAATTGCATCCTAAATTCCCCAACTTCTGACAAGAACAACAATCTTAATGAATGTTGTCATGTTTTTGTCAAAGTATTTGATGGATAGAACTCTTAAAAGTGAACACTTGCAATCTTTTACCGACTGGAAGCTATGACCTGGGTGACTGTATGAAAAGGACATTTTTCTGTTGAAGCATTTACCTCTCCCCAGAAAAATCCTCTTCTTCCTCTAGGGAACCTAAACCAACTTGAAATGGCTTTGTTTTATTCTTATAAATACAGAGAGTTAGACGTTATGCAATAGCATAACTGCACTTTGTCTTGGCTGGCTAACCACGGTGTTTATTTATCCTCCCTTTTCAGTTATACAAGAGTTCTCTGAAGCACAGAAAATTGCTACCCTAAGGCAGACTAGATCTGCACAGCTATGAAAAGTGATACAATGAGCCACAGCTCTCCAGAAAAAATTAACTCCAAGTTTAAAGCAACAAAATAATATACAACCACCTAATCTGTCACCCACCTTCTCAGCTGCAGTAGCACAGGAGCCTTGGCCTCAGCAACTGTCTCTTTCCCCAGTCTGGACAGACAGTATTCTCCTCGTAGAGATCATTCAAAGTTATTACTGTTAATTCATTGTATTGATCTTTAAATATTTAGTGCTAATATCTTTCTTGGAATGCTTAAAGGATTGAGTGAAACAAGGTAAGTAATTTGGTATAATCAAGCCTGAACTACTTTTGCAGATCATAAAATGCTGAAGGAAAAATTATAGAAAGAATAATAATTTAAAAAAAGTAAAATTCAGGGGACTTTACAGCTTTCTACAAGACGATTTTGTCCTTCTTCTTATTCATTGATTTCCCCCCACCCGTTGCATGGGATTTATTGAACATGATGTACACCTTGTTCCACAATGACAAAATTAATGATTGTATTGAAATATAGTTCTTTATAGAAACATAAAAACAAGTGATAAACTGCAACAGGAATAATTCTGAGTTCTATTTGTTGTTTGACTTCTATATTTGAAGTAAATCACATCTCACATTTAAGCTCCTCGTTGTCAGATCTATCCCAGTTTATAACATTTGAGGACCTGCCTCACTGGAAGTAGCTCCACTAAATATCACCAGCTTTAATTTTTTTCCTCACACAGGGTCTGAAGACTGCGTCCAGAAAAATATTCCCAATTCCTGCTACGGGAATCTCCAACGCTCTGGTGCTGTGCCTGGAGCTGAACACACAGGTTGTCTCACCTGGTGCTACATCCACTATCAGAGCAAAAATATTCCCTAAAGCTGTTTGCTTGAACATGATGAGTACCAAGAGTGGCAATGCATGACAATGAGTAAGCCATTGCTGGGGTAAAAAAAAATAAAAAAATAAAAATGCACACACCTATTCTGTGTCCAGGTAAGATCTGATTACTTTAGATACAGCAAGACTGCAACATTCAGAAATTTAGATTAAAATAACTAAGTTAGCCTCAAGAGCAATTTGAGAAGCAAAAAAATCTGAAGATATATGAAAAAGAGCTAAATCATGGTGTTATGATTATGCTTTAAATGACACATTCTGAATCCAGTCACTTCTCTAATAATTGTTACCACTGGGAGAGAAACTTAAGAATTTTTACAAGTAAAACTAGGACAAGTTCTAGGAAAGCAGTCAACAGCTGTGTTATTTGGTCCTATTTCTATCTATTTGACTCAAATCTAAATTCCATGAGAGCTTATTAAAAAGAAAAAAAAAAGAACAAAGACAAAGGAGAGACATAGAGAGAGGTTTTAAAAAGCAAGATAAATTAAGCATAGACATCTACAAGGTTACTGAAAAATTATGAAACCTTGAGAAAAATGCATAAAGATGTTTGTCTGAGCTTGTAAAATGTAGATAATTGATGCAGAGACTACAGGAAGCATAGAGAAATCATCTAATATGATGTCAAAGGAAAGGCAGCTTAAAAAATCCTAGCAGCTATGCATGGAGTCAGTGTCTGTCTTTAGCCACTTTAACTGGTTAAAAAAGGGAGGTTATTATAATTCATGCTCTTCATAGGAGAATTCACATCCTCTTTAGTACTACCATGGGTACATATTAAAATTTGTTTTGTCATATCTTGTCACCTATCTCTTCAGTGAGCTAACACACCAATACCTGCACTCATTAACTTACACCTCTCCCTTCAGAGATGTGGTTTCTAATAACTTGTAAAATTCCTGCACCATTGTTAACACAGCAAAAATGTGCCAGTCCATAGTGCTTGAAGCCCTCAGCCCAGAGCACAATTCTATTGTGTTACAAACCATCAAGCAGAGGAAAGATTCTGCCCCACAGAGCCTGTGCTGGCATAAAGTGACTGATAAATGAACACAGGCAAGAGACAGCTGGGTAGTACTGACAGCCAGGAGAGGCAAAAGCCTCAGTCCATGCACAACAGCCTATAACATTCCTTGACTTCATACAGCCAAAGAAATCCAATCTTTTTGGATCACATGTGGCAAATACATTGTTAAGGTAGTTTTATGCAGTGTCATCCCTGCTCCACTCCTCCCTCTACTCAAATATTGGGTTTTCTTTTTATTTGAACATTGTGCACAAGAGACTTGGTAAAAATCTATATGTCTTAAAACTGGAAAAAAGTCTGTCTCTTTTAAGCACAAGGGCAGCAGGAGATGAGCAATTGAGATGATCAATGGCTCTTGAACAGGCACTCTGACTGTCCTCTATTATACAAAATAACTTGAAAGCTGTATGCTGGCTTCTGATGGGGATTGGGAGTGATAATAATTTAAAAACTTACCTTCACTTAAAACATATGTTATGTAATTCCTATGGCTATATAATCCCTGAAGTCAAAAAATTTTGTAGTCAAGTCAGAGTTCAACAGAGAGCAGGCCAATACCACAATGGAGGGGGTTCTGTCAAATTTCCATCTCTCCTGCTGGTTTTTAACAATTGAATTTCCTCTGTTGGAAACTCTCCAGAGCTCTGCAAAGGGACTCCCACCACTCTGCATATGTTGGGTAATTGCGAACTGCAGAGGGTAATTACTGAAAATATATTATACTTTCATGGTCTGAGACATCAGTGGCTGCAGCAAAACATGCCTTTTTGAACCCATTTACTATTTGTTCCCAAAATGAGCCATATGCTGCTGGAAATGTTCAAAGCTTTGTCCTCAAGATATACAATTTTAACTATGGGAAGCCCCTGGAAAATGACACTAATAAATGTGTCACAATGAAGAACTCTATAGAAATGACTACATATAATATTGTGGCACGCTCTGTTCCTCCTACATCAACCATCTTGTTCTTTTCTGTATTTTCATGTTTATTAAATCTCAGAAGCTGCTCTAGCCTGTTCTTGTGTGGGAAAATATTCATATTGAGATGATACCAGGAACAACAGAGGAACTTTGCAGGAGCTATAAAATTTTTCTAGCAATTATTGCTGCTCAACTTAACCTGTGGAATATTTTTCTGCCACTGATCTTGGAAAAACTTCTCTTTGACAATGTATTTTGTTAAAGGACTATTACTAGCATGGGCCCTGCCATAGTTGCAAGCCATAAATAAATTGACTAAGGCTAAATCATAGATCTTGATCACCATCTTTACATGTCCTGGGTAGAGGTGTCCTCTTTTGGGTGCTCTGTCAACTTACACGAACAACCCTTGAGCTGCAAAAAATCCCACTATACCAACAAATTATCATGCTTGTACACCAGACATAAGCACCTGAGACGTATCAAATTCATGTTTGGTGCTGCAGGAACACCTTATTTTTGTTATGTGTAACAACTGAGAACGTGACACAAGGTGCTTCCTCTTAGACTGGCTGACAGAGAATATCTGTTCTTAACATTTTATGCCAGGCATAATGGGATCAGTCTCTTTGTTGGACTTTAAACACTGAAATGCTAAACACAATTGATAAGGAAAATAGCAATATCTCTTCATGCACAAGGTGGGCTTACAGTTGTGGAACATTGTTCTTTTTATTAATAATTAAACCTTGTTCAGTCAAGCTGAGATTATTAAAATGCTTGACATTCAAGCTCCATAAACGCTATTGCATGGCAATTGCCTGGAACAAGTAGCCTGAGTGCCACCACTCTCACCCTCCTTCTCTGCTGCATAGCCAGAGAATGTCAAGTGGAAAGCCCAGAGGAGGCACAAAATAAGGGAAATCTGTTAATAGCAGTGGGTCAGGGATGTTAAATCTGAGCACCCTCCAAAGCCACAAAGGAGACAAAATAGAGAGCAAAGCAAACCCTGACTATGGCCAGAGTTAAACTTATGGCTGAGCTTGTTTCAGATCCTTGGCTCTTGAGAACATTTGGTTTTCACCAGGGCCTGTGGAACACAGAGTTCAAAGTTCACATCTTCCTAAGGGTGGAGAGGGCTCAGACCTAGGGCCCATCCATGATCAGCAGAGACATCAAACAACCTATGGATCACACACGAGAGACACAAATGAAGGAAAATGGAAGGCAAGATTGAATCCTGGGAACAGAAAGTAAAGTAGGTGACAGATCGTCCTGGCAAGTACTTTATTTCTGTATGCAACAGAGATGGAGATAAACTCGGGTATACTGCTAGTCACAGTCAAAACAACATGCCCTACTAGAAAACCTGGAATTTTGTAGAGCATAGACCTTAAATAACAAAATATATGTATCTTCCATGGCTCAAAAACAATTCTCTAAGTTATTCCCCAAGCATTTAAAATATATTTCCGAATGCATAAATGCACAGCTGTCACTACAGGAAGAATTGAGTGATATGTGTTAAAGTGTAGAGATCTGAGGATTTCTTTGATTCCTCAGAATATAAGTACTACTATACTTGTTGCAATACTTTATTAAACGAGGAATTGTGGTGGAGTAGAAAGGAATTTGGAAACCCATTTTACACAATGATGGGGTATTTAGTAGGATTGCTATCTAGTGTGTTTAAAATGTTTATGCACCAACTTTTGGACAAAAAAAAATTCCAGTTAAACCATCTTGAGTAAATGTGCTTATGATCCCATTAGCACAGTATCAAACATACCAGTTTCTCTGTCCTAACTATAATATAGATTAAAGAGGGGAGATGCAGACAGTTGAACTGTATTGCCTAAAATTACAGGGATATTTAATGAACACAAGGGAATAAAAACCACCAACATGGCAAAAAACCCAGCAAATACTATTTTCATGCTGTCCACAGCATTCGTGGAAGTCAAAAGGGCCCCTGAGGGGTTTAACAGCTTATTCAAAAGAGTAGTTCAGAACTCCGTGTTGCTTTTCAAGTGAAGTAAAATCTAAAATAAAACAAAAGGCCTTTGGTGATAATTCCATCCTTTTCTCCCCTAGGAAATGAGTAAGAGATGCACAATTTGCTCACACATTTGTTTCCCACAGGTGCTGCCTTCAAACCCTGTTCTCCTGCTGGCAACACTTCAAAACAGCCAGGGACACTGACTCAACTCCCATCACACTGGTGGGTAGCTCATAGTCTTGACTTGTCATCTCTAATTAAGAATATTTAATATTTTCTTCTCACCCTGCTTCTTTCCTTTGAATTCATTTTTGACATCCTGCTCCATATCTTCCCTAAACCAGATTTACAGGTCTAAGATTTTGGAGAGGTGGCAGGATTTCAAACTGTACATGAGGAAAGGATGTGTTTAAGGTCTGGCAAAAGCAATTAGATAGTAACAGGTGATTTTTATATACATATATATATATTTGGCATTTCCCCAGGTAAGACAATTAGTACTGTATAAAAATAAGAAATGTAGAAGCTTCCTTCTATTAAATTCTCATCTCCCATCCACAAACTCACTGCAAACCAAAGGAGGTGTGTTTCAACAACCTGAAAGCTCCAAAGTACTTAGGACTCAATTTTGTGTTCAATGGTAGCATTCAAGTTTTGGGAGAAATGTTTTCTTCAGAAACCATTACACAGGCATTCGGTGGGAACTAAGAAAATAATAGCTATTTCTTTGAATGTTGTGGTGCTTCTAGTTACAAGGTACAGTGCAGCTATGCTGAAGGGTAGAACTTAAAGCAAAATGAGTCCATTATCCCAAGAAAAAAGTTTCTCATTTCTCTCAGTTTTTTCTTCAGTTCTGAAAAAGGCAGTTGTTGACTAAAACAGATCTTCTAAACTAGTGTTGTTATCATCAGCAGCCTCAGGATTTACAGTCATTTCCATCTACAAAGCCCTTCCCGCACATTAAAGCAGTTGATATTTGCAGTGCTTTTATAAGAGAAGTTCATTCTGGTCACCCACTTCAGATCAAGGAAATGAAGGGTTTTTTCCATGGGCTCACCTGCCCACTGACTCGATGCTGAGCTCATTCACAGCCCTGGAGGGGCCATGAAACAATGAGATCCCACAATTATGCTCCCCCTCAGGTCACATCCCATGGCACAGCCTATTTCCAGCCTCCAGCACACACCAAGGGCTGCACCACAGCGAGGACTCACTTCCCAGCTACTCAGTCTACAGCTTCTTAAGTGCTAATGCCAGGGCAAACTGCTCCCACACGCGATAAATCTGCGCCAACAGAAATAGCAATGCTGGTGTAAGCGAGAGGAGAGGGGTTACACTTCCACCCCTGAGAGCCCCAAGCCAGTGTTTTATTCTCATTGCTCTTAGCTCAGACTGGCAGCCAGGGAGCAGACTGAGCATTGCCTGTGAAGCAGCCCTGCCCCACAGAGCTGCCTGCAGCCAACAGCTGCTGTGAGCCACGGGCACACGGAGCCTGCCTTGGGCAGCCCTGAGGTGCAGCCGCGCTCCAGCTGCACCATCAGAACCCATGGGCACTGACCTGCGGGTCTGTATGCACACTTGGGTTTGGGGTTTCTTGTGGTTCTGTCTCCAGGCGTACCCAGCGCCAGCAGAAATATTGTTTGAGGCCAGAGTTCACATCACATCAACCTCCACGCTCACAGCAGGATGAGAGGCCCTTGCCCCTGCTCCTTTTAAAGCAGCAAATCACTGAGCCTTGCTCCTACTTATACCAGGATCATTTATTTGCTGTGAGTCATTGAGCTACCTGTGCAACAAGATTCAGCTGGTTCCTTGATTAAATGTACAGCTTAAAAACTCGGTGCTCAGAGCCTGCCTGGAAGGGAATGGTCCATGCCCAGGCACCTGGGGCAGCACAGCTTCACCGGCTCACTCCATCTCGTGGGAATGGTCAGGTAACACACATATGAAGTGCTGCAAGCACAAAACACATCATACCAACTTTGTCAGAAGCACACTGCTTAAACTCTTCTTTCTAGTACATTATATTTATACTTGGAGAATACAGCACTAATTATGGAGGCCTTAAGGTGCTGAGGTGAGGGAGGAGAAGCAGGCTTTCCACTAATTAGAAGTTTCTGGGGTTTTAAAGTCTCATTATGACCCAAGATAAAATGACTTTTTTCCCTTCTTTCAGAACTTCTGTGTGGTAGGTTGACCTTGGCTGGACACCAGTTGCCCATCAAGCTTCTCTATCAATTCATTACTCAGCAAGACAGTAAGAGAAGGAAATAAGTTGAGGAAAAACCCTTACAAGTCAAGGTAATGACAGCTTAATAAAGGGACACCAGTACAAAGGAAAACAAAAGATTTATTTTCTATTTGCAGCCAGCAGGCAAATTCAATTTCAGTGTCAAGTCAATTCCTGGAAAGCAGGGCTGCAGTACCCACAGCAACTACCCCAGAAGAAAAATGTCACAATAACGAGTGCCCTCCTCCTCCTCTTAACTTCTGTTGCTAAGGAGACATGATATGATAAGAGCATCCCTTAGATCAGTTTGTGAAAGCTGTCCTGGCTGTGTCCCTTCCCAATTTTCTGCCCACCTCAGCCTACTGAGGAGGGGGATTGTTGAAAAGACAGTTGTTGTACCCCAAAACACTGATGTGCTATCAAGATCTTTCTGGCTACCAACATAAAGCACAGCACACTGAGGGATACAATAGGGAAAATAAACTCCCTCTCAGCCAGGCCCAGTATATTCTCTTAAGCCAAAACCCTGTCCAGATCCCCAGGAAGAGATAATGAGAGATGCTCCAAACTTCTCCCAAGGTCTGTCAAGGGTTTTGTCTGGAAAGCAGAGCTCTGACCTGGATTTAAAGTTGTATTTTAGATCATAATGCCTCAAAACAAGCATTTCAAGTTCAAATGGCATTTGGGCCTGAAATCTGATTTTGTTAGAAGAATTCTGAGCAGGTCCCCTCAGGACACAGACAGTGCTCCCACATTTCTCCTTTCCTCTCTATGCACTTTCATTCCTCCACACCCTATAATTTTTAAATTTTCTCTGCTTTAGGGACAGGAATGAAAGACCATCTTTCTCTCCTTTCTTCAGAACCCTGTAAGACTGAAATAATAATTAACAAGACTGACATCATAATTAAAACAAAAAAACTGAAGCACCAAATGAAGAAGCAGGAAGGATGAATGTTTAACGTACCTGCTTCTAGTTTAAAGAAAAACAGATTGATTTCTAGGATTCACCTCCATAGTACTTCAAACAGTAACTTCATTAGTATGAGACATTGATCTAACAGTCTAAGATGTCTCCATTGTTTGAATTCTCCTGGCTGAGCTATCTGGGTGTAAAAGCTCATTTCAAAGCTCTGCACTCAGAGGGCAGCCAATATATTGCTTTGCTTCTATAATTTCATATGAGCTTATGCACTGAAGACAAAAAAGTATTTGCAGTGGGCTGCAAAGGATTAACCCCTTCTGAATCCAGTCCAATTGCTCTGCTTATTGGACAACCAAAGGTTTGCAGAAGGCAACATGCAAATTCCAGGCAGAAAATACCCATTCTTTACAGTGGGAAGTCTGAGTTCTATTGCATTGCACAGTGGTACAAAAAATATATAAAATACTATTACCAAATTCTTTACGTTGCAGTTGAAACTGAAGGAAAGCATGTGCTTGAGGGCTGAGTGCAACTGAGGGCGCATAAAAGAATTTATTCAGGACAAAAACTTGATATTGCCTATGTTAGCAATTTTCCTTTCCAAGTCTTCTCCAATTCAGATTTCCTGAATCAGGTTTTACAATAGAAGATGACTTTTAATAACACACCAGTGGAGGAAGCTTCTCCTCCTCCTGTTAAAGTCATAATGTGCTATTATGTTCCCTCTATGTGTCCACAGATCCACTATTTTTTAGCATATGTCTTATCTGTGATATTGAATCTGCCTACTCAATACTGATAAGAAACTTACTTGGCCATGAGAAAAATATTTCAAAAAAAGTGGTAAAAATTTTGATTTCTTTTTTTCCCCCCAGAATATTAAAGTAGGGGGAAAACTTTTATCTTTAGCACTGTGAATTACCTCGTTTACTTTGAATATACCTTTCCACGAATGTCAACCAAAAAAGTAAATTCTTTGCTCTTCTTAACCACACTTAATATAACAACAGTAACAACCTGCTGCTCTAACTCTTCGTCTCCCTTTTCTTCTACCACCAGTAACAAACAAGCAGTAAAAATATTCTCAAGCTCCTCCATCTGAGAATAGCATTTTCACTTAATAAATATTTTAATAAATAATAAATTTTCATAAATAAATTTTGCTTACTAAAAATACAGCAGTCAGGTAATTTTTAGTATTTTAAAACTCCCCATGAAAACTCCACTTGGCTGATACATTTTGGAAACCAAAATCAAATTAGTTGTAGGAAGAACTTCCATTCATAAATTTTAAAATTATTTTGGTTAAAGCTTTCACATTTTGCTTTGTGGTTTGGTGATATCACACATGGGAACTCTTTTTGGGTGAAAAAAAATATTTGGATTTTGGCCTTTTACATGAGGGAAGAAAGAGACAGAGAATGTGCTATTTCATATATATTGGTGTTCCTTGCCCATGGCAGGGACATTGGAAGTAGATGATCTTTAAGGTCCCTTCCAATCCAAATCACTCTTATTTATCTCAGATGTTCCCATAAAGAGCACTGACATTTTCTGATGAGCTATAATAAAAAGTCTCTGCATTAATTAATTTGTTGCAAACTCAGCTGACTTCCTACACACATATACCAACCAATCCTTTTGGAATTCCAGTAAATGTCCTATAATTGGTTTATAAAGGATTTATCTGACTAAGAAGTTATATTCCAGAAAAAAACCACTTAATTTTGGTTTGGACTGCAATAACTGCAATGATTGATGTCCTATTGTGATTATTCAGAAAGCCTTATACTGTGGAATAGATCAAACAATACATAATTACAGGTTTTGTTCTGTCTGAAATAAAGCCCCGCCTCCAGTCTCCCCCATACAATCCAATTCGTTTCCCTTGCAACTTTGGTTTCCTGCACAAATATCCAAATTAATCATCTCCCTTCAAAGTTAAAAAACATTATGAAAATCACCACGAAGCAGAACCTGAGAAATTTTCCTGCTGGCACTTCACTCTCAGGATGAATTTATCAAGTCTCGATGTAAAACACCAAATCCACTGTATTACTCTTTGTGAAATGAACTGCACAAAATATGCAGCAGCAAACCAGAATCACTGCAAATACTTATGCATATATTTTCCAAGAAGATACAGTGAAGCTCTCAATCTTACCAACATTCATTAAGCTCTTTCAGCTGGTGACAACTGGAGGACAAGTTAAACTACCCAGGGGCTTAAACTGAAATCAGGCATTACTCTGACCCTCTCTAGTCCACAAAGAACTCGATGATTAAGAATATTCTATTCTGCAAAGTTTTTATTAAGCCAAGATGAAATTTTAGCTTCAAATGAATATGGAATTTTGCTTTCCAAGTGCATCTGGTTACATCAGAATACATTTCTGATATTAATCTGTTTACTTACCAACAACAGTAATGCAAACAGAAAAAATTATTAGAAAAAGCTTTGTATATGTTGTTTTCAACTGCCCATGGTTGAAAAAGAAGTGAATTATGAGGATTTTTCCTTCTGCATTTTTTAATTATTATTTTTCAGCAGCCCAGTGTAATCATTCATGTATCATTTCTGAATAGCAGATTATGTTTGTCTCAAAGTATGGGTGAAGCTGAGGAGTACCTAAGACTCCATGCTAAGCAGTAAAATTCCAGGAAGAGAAATGGAGCATTCAGGACATTAAAGATCTCGCAGAGATGCTGTGGATGGGAGGGGTGTCAAAATTTGCCTCTTACCTGTGGGTCAGGTTTGGGGCACTTGGCAGTGTAATTTGGGAAGCACACACTGCTGCTGCTTGGTGGAGACACAGAGACCTTCTGTCTCTCCCACAGCCCATCTGGCATCTCCCACAAGCACTGAATTCACTTATCCAACACAAACAAGTGAATAAGCCCTGTGTGTTTAATACTTCACAGAACTTCATCTTAGAGGGAACTGAAAAAAATAGGAAGGAAGGAATCAGTCTGACTATTTATGCAACAGACTACACACTGTTCCTCTTGGTCAGGCCTAATTCCATGCTCTGATACCATTATTCACATCCTTTTCTGAGTGCCTCTCTTCCACTGCCAATAACTCATAAATTGAAACTAAGTAAATGAATATGGGTGTTTTATCTCCATAAAACAGAATAAATTCAAGTGGTTTATTCAGATGAATACTATTATTCTGGCAGTCACAACTCAATGCCTAAATAAGGTTATTTGGGAAGAAATACACATCTTGGTCATCAAGCCAGATCTTAAAAAAAAAAGAAGTTAAATTCAGTCTTCTTCCTCACTTTTCTTCGAGTGGCAAGCAAATGAGCTGTGAATTCAGCTGCAGAAATAAACCTTGCTAATATATGAGGTCATCTAGTTGGAAGATGCATTCAGTCATAGGTGCCTGATAGATCAATGGATTGATGCCCTCCTCATTCAGTGTTTAGGAGTGTTAAAGCATAATAGGTCATTAAAGGCCCATTTCTAAATGCCATGATAGCTGCACCACGAGATTAAGGAACAAAATTATTTATTTATTAAGAGCCTCAATTATTTAAACCAGATTTCTGTGTAAGAACCCTCACTTCTCTTTGTTTAAGGAATGAAAAATTTCAGTCTCGGGGCTCTGCAGAAGAGCTTGATCCTTATGGGTTGCAGAATAGAGAGTAAATTAAAGGGTGAAACAAGGACAAATTTTCTTTTTACATTTAAGATCTTTAACCACAACTTCTTTAAATATTGGGAATTGTCATTATTCCTGTAACTTGCTTGCAGTACTTAGGCATAGAACAGGTCTCTCATGACAGAGGGTCCACTCACCAGTCATTCACATGACACAGTAAGTTTGTGTCTGGGGTTATACCCCAAGAGCATGCTGTAAAGGCTGCTGGTTTACTGAGAACATGAGTGCTTGCACAAATTTTCTCATCTCCACTGAAACAGATATAGTCATAGGCCAAGTGCTGCGTGTCTTCAGCTTGTCTGAGAGTTTTGTGTTCCTTTACAAAACTAAATCATCTCCCAGGATCAAAGATTAACACTCCACTCACCATACTGTGAGCACCCTGGGGCCTCCCAGCAGGATTCAAAGCTTACAGGCAGTAAGATTCAGTACATTTTTTTGGGGCTTTGGGGTTTTTTTATTTGTTTGGTTTTTACTATATTAGCATGAGAATGTTCTATACAGTTTTGCACAAGATGCTTCTTAACAGATAAGTGCTGTGAGCCTACCCTAGCTACTCCTGATGGTCCACCAACATCATAGAGGACTGGGTAAAATCAAGTTATTATGCTCATAAAAGTGTAAGGAGAAATCAAGGTAGAAGATCTGGTTGGATAGGAATTTTATTTTTTAAAAAAAACAACAGACAATACTACAAAAGAATAACAAACGTACACCAGAAGTGTATACTGAACTGCAGAAATAACTGGTCTGGCTCAGGTTAGCAACATCTTTATCCCACACCGTGCAGAGCCCCTTAACTGATGTAGTTGGCAAGTCTGAGGCAGTTTCGTAGGTAAAACACACACACCTTCTGTATTATAAGTAGACCGGTGCTCTGTAGCTTATTTCTTTGTACCATTATGTCATTTCCTCTGACTTATACACATGGCTTTATAATCATCATCATTAAGTGATTACACTTAAAACTTCAGAGGAAGAACATTTAGCATCATAGCCAAAGCCCCTCTCTGACACTTATTTGTAATGCAGCATCAACCATAATTTTAGTCATCACCATTCTTCTTTAATGAGGAGGCAGTTCACTGACAGTAAATGAACTGGGACTAACCTGATTGTAGTGCATATATCTAAGCTATTTATATCATTTCCTATGGTATAGAAAGTAAACAAACAAAAAGTATACTAATTATCAGACTTTTACCATTTCCATCATTGAGAAACATCCCTGTGGAGGTATTGCGGGGAGGGGGTGGTGCTGGGTCCTCTGGAGAAAGGGTATTGGGGGTTCTTAAAGGGAGGGGGAAGGAAAGGGGGTGTTTNGGGGGGGTCTGAAAGGGGGGGGGAAGGAAGGGGGGTGTTTCATTTTAAACTGTTCGCTGGTTCCCTAGTTCTGTAAATCCTGGTTTTTTCCCCTTAAAAGCTTAGGCTCCTCACACTCCTTTTTGCCCCTGGGCTGGGGCGAGGGGACTGAGGCAGCCTCATATTTTTGCCTGGTCTCTCTTCCCCCTCCTGCTTGGTTTCTTACTCAGGAGAGGCAGTGGGGTGTCGCCCCAGCTGTCCCCCACAGTTTCTCTTACCAGAGACTCACCGGGATTCCGGGCAGAGACAGAGATCGGCAGCGGTGGTTGCTGGCAAACATGGTGCTGCATGGGGTCCAGCAGCTTTCCCCAAGTTTTCGCGGCACGGAGGAGCGGAGCCTGGCACCGGCCGGCTGCCGATCACAGTGACAGCACCGGAGAGGGAACAGGCGCAGAGCGATTCCAGCCAGCTGCCGTTTCGCGGTCACGGCGCCACAGAGATGGTGGCTGCACTGCCCCCTGTCCCCTCCCCGGGCAGCGGCTGGCTTCGGTGCCCCGCCATCGCAGCTGGTGGTCGGTAGCAGTTGCGCCAGCCCCACACCACTGTGGGGAAGCCCGGCAGGGGTTCCTACAGTCCCAGCAGCCCTGAGAGCGTCCCCCGCACGGCGGTGCGGGCACGGTGGCTGCTCCAGGCGGCTCCTGCAGTCCTGTGGCCTTGGGGACCCCTTTTTGGGGGTTCCCGCAGACAGCGGGTGCCTGGAGGAGGCTGCAGCCGGACTGCAGCTGGTAAAAAACATGGCGCCAGCAAGTGGCAGGCTCTTGGTTTTTGGCGGAAACCACCATTTTGCTGGAACCGAAGATCTCGGAAAGAGGGGTGGAGCCCGGACCACTGGCCAATCCAAAGAGGCGAAGACAGGAAGAAAGACGGCGAGATTCACGCGGGACTTGGAGGGCTTAAAAAGCCTGAAAAACAGAAGCTCTCTCTCACTTCAGCTTCCTGCGAGCTGGGGAGCAGCGGCACGGCCCCTCTTCTCCTGACTTCCAGGCCCCGCGGCTTGACTCCACCCACCTCCATCGGCACCAGAGCCAAGCCAACACAATCACAAGTGGAAAGCTTTCCTCAAGTAGCTTCCCTGGGTCCGGGGGGGATGCTTTTCACTTTTTGTGTTTTGCAGAGACTTCAAGGGCTGGGAGTCATTACCATCAGAAGGAGGCAGAGAGAGAGAAGAGGAGCAGCTTTCCCTTCCCCCTGCTTCTCCTTGGCCAGCCTGCCTGGCCTATGGAAAGCAGTTCCCTTATTCCCTTTTTACATGTTTTTTTTGTCAGGTATTCTCCGTGTTAAGTCTGGAGTTCCCTTAAATTGTTTGCTTTCTTTGGTTGAGCTCCAGACAAATAAACTGTTTCCCTGTTGTTTAAATTCTGTTCAGTCTTCTTGTCACTGTTGAGCACGCCCCTAGTGCAAAACAGTGGTCCTAAACCACCACAATCCCCAAGGTCACTGAAAGCCAAAACAGCAGGAGTGATTTGGTTGAACATAGTTGTAAGGTTCAGACTGCCGTGGCACTGCAGGGATTCCACTGCTCTCCTGAGGTTACAGGAATTCTCTTGTCCCCAGGGCCTTGGGGGCTACATGCCAAATGCATTCCTGGGTTGTTTTTTTTTTTTGTATCAGTGGGTTTCACACGTCTCACAGTTCAGAGCTGGGCACTTGACAGGAGTCAGAATCCAAGGTGTTGGGCACAGCATGGTACTGACAACACTGCTGGCTCTGCTTTTGGATTGCTGTTTAACAAGGGCCAGCACATATAATCCCCTCCTAGACCACCTGGCAAAAGGCCAGATATCCTTGACAGAGTCAGACTTTCACTCTCTGTGTTCTAAAATTTCTTGTTCTTCTCTACTAAGTTACAACTTCCAAGACAAAATCTTTAGGGAGTTGAAGCTCTAAACCTCAGATTTCATGGAAAGTTGGCCAAGTTTATCCTTTAAATCTCTGTGGAAATCCCAGGCTGCATTTTACTTTACTTTGTTTCCACAACTCTGTTTTCTTTTGAGTCCATCCTTTGCTGGAATTTCTGATTCAATTGCATGGGGCTTATGAAAAGCTGCATGGAGTAGAGCTCTGGAGGATGAGTGGGCAAAGCTGGTGAAGTCCAGGTGTTGAGCAGGGTCTGGAATGCTCCTGCACCAAGGGAGGAGGGGGGGAGAACCAAGCATATGATAATGTGTTTAAATAACTCTTTCTAAGGGCAATAAGGAACCACAGAACAACACAATGCAGTTCATCATCATCCACTCTGTGCTCAGGTGGGTGCAGTGTGAGAGTGCAGGACTCGGCCATTCTGGAGACAATTGTGCCACAGCCCATTCCTGAGGTTTCAGACTGTTCATTTTCTTCCACAAAAGCTCTTTAGTTTTGAGAAGCAGAGGCCTTGGGACACCACATGTGCTGCCTGCTTCGACCTGGGACCAGGGCACCACCAGCAGTTCTGCCTAACATGGAACAAAGGGTTTCTGCTTCCCAGTGATGAGCAGCATGAAGGTCCAAGTGCCACCATTTTCTTGTGCCTGGCTCTGTCACTGCCACCTCATGTCCCCTCAGATATTTTTCTGTGCTTTTTCCTAATGCAGAATTTGCCTGTCTTGTCTATAAATCTGAAACCCTTCGGGGCAAATATTTTTCTGATTGCCTATTTGCACTGGCAGAGGCCTCAGCTGGATTCTCCAGGGCCTTAACTTATAATTCCCTGGCTGTCTTTTTCTGCCTCAAGCATTGTATTTTTCTCTCAGTCAGTGAGCATTTCAGAACATGAATCTGGAAATCTACATATTGCTTTATTACAAAAGTGTTTATGCTTCTAGTTCTTCCTTCTTGCTGTATAATGAAATCACAAAGCAAGAATCTTTCATAATAAAATTTGATGTTAGACATGCCTAGAAAATGAAATAAGAAGGCAGAGATGGGGAAAGCTGCCATCAATCATGGCAGGCAGACTGTTCCCCTTGACAGCAGTCAGACACAAAGGTAGGAAAATTCAGTAATTTAATAATAGCTGCAGTAGAAAACCAGGAAGAAACATTATGATGCCAGTCACTACATATTTAGTATTATATCCGACCTGCATATCAGACTTGAGAGTGGTGGGTACAGCAAAAAATGGCACTGAACTCATCAAGCTGCAGCTGCTACTTTAAGGGTGAAGAGTTCTTGTTCTTAGTTTCTCTGCCTGAAGAGAGTGAAATTCCCACCTAATGCCTTCTCTGACGTGACCTTCCACACCCACCCAAAATAATCCAGGGAGAAAGGCACTTGATTCTCTGGATAGGATGAATTGTCTGCTCAAGAGTCTATTGTTTTCCATTGACTAGAGAGATCCCTTAGATTAGAAGCCTGACTTCAAATTGGATGTTTCAGAGAGAAGCTTCCTCCAAACTTCAGCTTTGATTTTAAGTCTTAATTGGATGCAGTATTTTTGTGAAGTTCACACTTCAGTACTTAACACCACACAGTCATTAACACGTTCAGGTCCTCACCATGTTTCACATTTCAGGAAGCAAGAGAATTGAGGTGCCCTCCCCTTTTCCTGCTCTATGAGGAGCATCAGAAACAGCTTTTCTTCCAACTACAGTATGGAGTCAGAATAAAAACTCTGGCTTTTTATAAATTAACTCTTGGATAGACTGCTACATATTTTAAGAACTAGGAGATGTGAAATGCAGCAAATTGTTCCAAGACTCAAATTTCTCTAGTTCTCTTCAAACAAAAACTATGTGAAAGCTTGACAACCTTCTTTCATTTACAGAAGAGAACAAAAAGATATTACTAATTTAAAGCCCAAGTTCTGGACTTACACAAAATAAACAGCCACAATTCACAATCTAAAATAGATAAAAGCATCCTTGCTGAAGGAAATCAGTTATATGTTTGCAGGTTCTTGGGTTTCTTTCAAAAACAAAGGATAAAAACTCACTGCTATTTTTATAATAAGCCAAAGCAAACTAACATAAATACAATAAAATTAAACATAAATTGTTTGAAGGCAAACTGTACTTAATGTTTTAAATTTCAACTTAATCAAGTGAATAATTCTGAATGAAAAGCCTATGGAAAGACAGTATTGTAGTTCAGAAAAGCTTCCAAGGACCCTCTAGACCAAAACTATTCAAAAATCAAAGTAGCAAAAAATGAAATATTCACTGCTATGTCATGTGAATTCAGGCAGCTAAAAATCATTTTCTTGAGAAAAAATGCTCATAAACCTTATCACACATGTTCAGACAGAAAAAGCCAGAGTCATAAGTTACAGTTACATATTTTTTTCTCACCAACTCTTAATTTCAGACTCCTTTCTTTCTGTGAAAGGGAGAAAAACATGTTAGGAAAGCACTAAGTTTTCAGAAGAGAAAAGCAGTTCTTATTATCTGCGAAGAAACATCAATATTGTTATAGGCAATCTCTTTAGTAAGCACTTGAGAAACATCAAGTCTCAAAATGTGAAAGACAAAATACTCGTAAGAAAAACAAGTAATTCTGGACTGGGTCCTTCTAGTCCATCAAGGGCTGCATATCAGCCAATACTTGTTAATACATGCAGCACCAATATATTTGGTCTTCTTTTCTGTTTGTCACATTCAGATCTAAACCTTTAATCTAAGAATAAAACATCATTTTATGTCACGATGCTGCAACAATTTAAGATTTAGCCTACCATCATGAAAAAGTAGATTTCAATCAAAAAACTCAAAGGCTGTATTTGAAAAAATTCTATCAGTTCTCACTACAAGGGGAAAAATGTATCACACGTAGTGGCTGTCTGAGCCAAATCCCCACACATACAATTCAGCTGCTCCTGGAATAAATCTTACAGATCTGATTCCAGCAGAAGCCAAGTCAAAGAAACCAACTAGAAATATATTATAGGAAGTGTTGCTTAATGGAGGAAAAGATTTTGCATTTTATGGCTGTTTATGTGTATTTGTGATACATTTAATATGCTATGACCTTCAGGAGTACTAAAATTTGATTTTTCATGTCACTATTTGACATGCTGCAGTTTGCTAAGGCATCCCATCATTCCAAACTGGGAAGCAATAAACTTGTCTGACTTATTTCCCTGAAGCACACTGACTCCTGGCTGACACTTGAAGCAGTCCTAACTAATTATAATTGCTCTATAAAAACAAGATTTATGCAAGGACAACTTTTTACCAAAGTATTCCCTTAATGGCTTGACAGTGATACATCATTTTCCTTTAACTGCCTGGAGATAACTTTAGGTGAAATGAGGTGACTTACTTCTAGTTTTACATATCAAAATACAGAGCAAAATTGCCATTGCTCTAAATCCATGAACAACAGTAGGACTAGGATGAAAAGTGAAAAAAAAATAGCATTACAAGTAGTATTTCACAATAAATAAATAAATTTTTTTAAAAATCAACTTCTTGGCCTAGAGTGGTAATGTTCAGCTTCACACCAGTTTTGTCACACTAAGTGCACTGGATTAAGACTATGCTCTCAAGCTTGTGCCAGTTAAATATGGGAGTTAAATGGAGTTATTTGCCTTAGAAAAGCACAAACACACAGATGGTTCAGAGATTTTGTGTTTTCAAAGAATGGTTGGGGTTAGAAGTGACCTTAAAGCTCATCCCATTCCAACCCCACAGCCATGGGAAGGGAGACCTTCCACTCCCCCAGGTTCCTCAGAGCCCCATCCAACCTGGCCTTGGACACTTACAGGGATGGGGAAGGGATAATGGATGTTATCCAGTTTAACGTCAAATTAAGATTTGTGCTGTTACTGAGCAGAAAGGTGAATCATTTCAAGGACTTAGATCACAAATGAGAGGGAAACTACATAATTAGTTGACGCTCCCAACATTCAAACAGTGTCTCAGAATTCTTCTGGTAAAAAACTTTACGTCCCACAAAATACCACAGGTAGATGATCTTATCTAATTCCACCTCCTACCAGTACATAAATAAAACACGAGGACATGTGAAAACAACACACTGTAGAACAGTGGGAAGCAGATTTCTTCAGGAACGTTTTTTCCTGGCTTCAAAACACGCTTTATAATGTTTTGAGCACAAACATTATAAAAAAATATGATGCACAATATAGCGGTTTGATAGACACACAGAATTCACGATGAAGGTTTTGGACAAGTGTGAAGTGTGTATGGAAGGAGTCACACTGAAGACCCTTCATTCTCAGCTGAAGGGTGAATCCCTGAGTTGCCTCTACATTTTCGCTGTTATTAGAAAGGTACAACACTGATCCCACAAAAACAGAAGAAAAAAGAGTTTGGGATGCATCTGTGCTTCAAAGCATCATGTGAATTGACCAGAAAACTTCCAAGTTAGAGGGATCAGGAAGGAGATGTTCAGCTCCATAAGAGAAAGTTCTCTGATGAATGTTTCCTTAGCTTCTCAGTTCTAAGATCTGAAATCTGCTTTAAACTGAAGCTTTAGAAAGTTTAAAAAGAAAAAATTTTAAAGGTAAGTATAATCTAAGACTATTTCTTTAAGAACATTTTCTCTTTCAATGTTAATTTGTAATTCCTGATCGAGAGTTTTTAACAATCAGATAATCTTTGGTTAAAAAAAAATTACATGAATCCACACAGCTCAGATCATACAGACAATGCTTTGATCACCTACCACAGAGGCCAAGCATTAAAGTCTCAAGGGAAAGACAGTTTCCCCTAACCATCTTCTAGAATTTGCTGGATAGCCAACACCATGACATCCCAGATCATACAGATTTTCCACGGTGGACGTAGAAGGCACAGAACCACAGTGCCTTTCTGAGATGTGGAGCAGACACAGCCAAGAAGTCGATCATATTTGTCAGGACAAGACAAAAGTGGTGGTTGAACACAGCAGACTGTTTGAAGGCACAAATTATTTCCTAAATTTGCTTTAACCATAATGATTTGCTTTAAATGCAAGTTTTCTACCCTTTCTCCAGAAGGTGCCGGGTGTAATACGTAGAAAGAGACAAGTGCTCCGTCTGGGAACAATCTGGCTGGAGCTGCGGCAGAGTAAAAAGACATTGATAAAGTAGTGAGGGGAGAGAGTAACCACCTGTTTCGTTGGAAATTCCCCAAGAAAACATGTAACTAACGCAGTCTGTGCATGTCATTAGGCTCCCCGAGTCCCATGGCAGCAGCGGTGGGAGCTGAAACATCTCGCTGCTAATTCAGCACGGTGCTCCAGAGCGTGGCAGTTCTGCTTCCCACCCTGTTATTTGGTTATTGGCATCTAGTTGTACAAAGCCACAGCAAAAGACTGAGGAAAAAAAAAAAATATTGGTAGTGCTGTTACAGCAGACACACCAACAAGCTTCAGTCTTTACAATTTTTACCATAGTTAGAGAGATTAAAGTTCAAAATCCTTTGAAAAACTTCTCTTTAAAAGAATGGATAGAATTTCTTATGGGAACTATTTTTGTCTGCTCACAAAAGTCTCTTCACATGCTTGCTGTCTCTAGTTTAGTCAAGGAGATAAGCAGAGGACTTAACCTCTCAAAGGCAGAAATACCCTCCTTACTCAGGGTACTTTTTCCCCCCCTCTTTCCTTCACCACACTGAAAATTACATCTTTCAGGTAATTAACACGGTATCTGCACTGAAAAACAAGAAAGGGATAAATTAAACCCCAAGAAAAACCAGGTTTCTAGCATATTTTGATCAACATAGTTAAGAGAAATGTTAAGCATTAAGCCATTAACTGATCTAGTACTAGGAATTCTTATGCCCCAGGGCTAAATGTCCTCAGAGACTTGGCTCATGAAACCCCTAAGCATCAGTGCAAATAGCATTTGCTTCCTGCAAATCTCTCGAATCCCATAAAAACTTCAGTTTTGGGGATACACATTAAATATTAAATCAAATTTCAAGTCACTATATCCTCAGTTTGGAAATTATTACGCTCCTTAACAGGCTGTAGAACATCTTTTGCACCAATAAAATTCACAGATGTCAGGGCCACAAGCATAAGAAGTAACAAAATAAAGTGAAGGGGGGGGGGGGGANTCTGAAGCTCATTGTTCTGACAAGCCATCTTTCTCTCCTTTACCCTGGTGGGAGTTATCTTCAGTTTTTAACAACACACTACCATTTTTAAAGCTGTAGCCAGACAAACTGTAACCTGTCAGCTTCACTCAACAAATAACATTTGGTGCTTCATATAACGATACTCTGTCTCAAGCAAGACAGTGCACCAACAGACAAATTTTACACACACACACACATTATATTAAAACCCTCTTAAAGTCACAGCAGGAATAAATTGCAAAATTGTGCAAGAAAAGCATTAGAAGGGCTCAGCAAGCCCCCAAACAACACTGCAATTGTAGCTGCTGGCACTGTGCTTATTCCTTCATAGTTTCATTGAGTAATCATAAGAAGTATATCTTTTTTCACTCTTTACTAAGTTCATAATCTCATAAGTGTACAAGAAGTGAAGGCAAGAACACTGAGCAATGGGTTATTTTGTGACAAGTATTCCATCTTACAGCATTAAGCTTTGCACCAGCTCAGTATTTGCTCATTCAGAAGTTCTTAGAAGACGCCACTTTTCTCTTACAAGCCATCAACACTGCACAGAGGGCAAGACCTAGAGGCAGAAGCAAGATCTGAAGGGAAAAAAAGCAGGAAGAGAAAAAACAGGGAAGCTCAACTAATGTCAGTACAGGTTTAAAGCAGCAACATTTTTTCAATACGTACAAGGGCCGAGAACAGGCAGCTACAGACTGATGCTGTGCTGTGTTCATTTGACAGTGATTCTAAGAGCTTGGTTTAAGAAGCAGGTCCTTAGACACTTCAGGCTGTGGGAGATCACCAAGAACTGCAGTTGGCATTGAACTGAGCTCTAAAACCTTCATTACACCAACTCCTCAGAGCAGCCCCCTCTCGATCTGTGTGATGCTGCTGCAATTACAGTCAGGCTGCTCAGAGCAGAGCTCCTGGTAACCCAGTGGGGCTGCAGAATACTCCCTCCCTCAGAAGTCAGCCTTTCATCTCTGGAATATTTGCCTTTTCCAGACTCCAGATTTGTTGTTTTTCCAGACATTTTGCAAGAAAGAGCTCTAAAACAGGGGAGAGGAGATGAAAAGACTGTAAAATTATCAGGGGTCAGCCTCTATCTGATTAATATTTTGTTTTCACATAACCATATGAGAAAACAGTAACAGGATACAGGCAAAATTGTTTTGCTCATTTTGATTTTTTATTTATGATGTCGGGTATGAGTAAGGGCTTTTTTCACAAAGAGGATTAGAGAAACATTTCCTCAGCCAAAAGAGCTAAAGAGGAAAGGTGCTGTCATTTTGAAGCATTTTTACCAGAATCTGACTAATCTGAGACAGACTTCTTAATCTCGAGGAGACAGAAGAAAACAAGTAACATTACACTAATTATTGTGTATGTGGCTGTCTTTCACCACTAGAGATTTCTTTCACCTAATTAAAAAAATAATAGCAAACCCTGGAATTAAAAAGTTCTTCTGACATCTTTCCTTTCACCCATAATATCAACTTAGGACAATGATTCAACAGGCCAAAATCTAGATACACCTCATTAGTCTTATTAAATGTTTTGATCAGGTGAATAAAGTATTTATTTAAAAAACAGATGATTTCAGGAATCTTTTCTTCATTCCATCAGTGTTTTGTCTTTTTCTGTAACCAATAAATTTAACTACAGAAGAAAACAACAGGCAGTTGTTCCTTTAAGCTTATTGCAGTGGGATGGCAACTTGGGTTAATATAATCATTGCAAAAGAATGTTATAACTATGACTGTGCCACATCCATAGATCTTGAAAACAAGTAGTGTATATAAATATACACTATGGCTGTGCTCATATATGTTGCTTGCACTGACTTCTGTTATAAAAAACTTCTTTGAAAATCATGTGTGTCATAACAGATTCTATGCAAAACAAAGAAATTCACAAGGGTCACGTGCAACCTCTCTGGAAATCTCAGGTGTCATTTAATAGAGAATCCATCACTTGGTTTTTAATGATCTCTTTAGCTTCCACAGAAACATCACAGTTGGAAGAGACCTTCAAGATGATCTGGTCCAACCACCAGCCCAGTACCACCACAATCACCCCTAAACCACATCACCAAGTGCCACATGCCTCTGGACCAGAGACAGTAACTCCATATCTCCCTGGACAACTTGATCCAAAGCCTGAGCACTCTTCCAATGAAATATAAGTTCTATTCTCAAATCTGAACTTTCCCTAGAGCATCTTAAGGCCACTTCTCATCCTTTTACTTGAGACATGGTAGAAGAGACTAACCCCCACCTCACTAAAACCTCCTTTCAGGTAGGTTTAGAGAGAAATCTGGTCCCCCTGAGCCTCCTTTTCTCCAGACTACACACTCTCATTGCTCTCAATCATTCCCCACAAGACATTTTGTAGATCCTTCATCAGCTTCATTGCTCTGGACATGCCCCAGGTTTGCTATAAGTCTCCAAGTCTTCGGTGTAAGTGTTCTATTTTTAGGGGGAATAGTTTTTTGAAAACATCTCTATATAACAAGCAACCAAAAACCCCACAAACCACACACCAAAGAAACAACAGGGGACAAAAAAACCCACACACCACAACAAAAGCAAACACCCTCATTCAGCATCCCCTCCAAAACCATTAAACCATTTATTGTCATCTTTTGGGTATTGTGCAGGAAGCTGAGATTCTTGGTTCCCGAGTCTTAAGGACATGAATTTAGGGTTTTTCTGCACAGTGATTGATTCCCATGCCTGGAACACTACTGAATCACCAACTGTACAAACACTGGCACGGAATTGCATTTCTGGTTCGTCAGAGAGCACAGCCTGAATTTCATGCTACTTTCTCCTGAATTTGTGCCCAGTGACAAAGCTTCAGGCATGACAAAGCCTTTCCTCTATGAAATTAATCTATAGACATTTCTTTAAACAAAATCTCAGCCGTCTGAGAAAGTTCTCTCTGATCACAGCTTTGTGTCATGCAGCCACAGCATTTTTGATCCTCTATCAGTGACAGAAAAGCCAGGTTTATCATACCATCAAACCAGCTCAATCTGCTGCTAAGCCTTCTCACCTTACAGCTGTCTGAAGTCTGGCTGCTGAAGAAAACATGGTTTGAGTTCCAATTTTTACTTCTTTGATCCCCGTTTTGTCCAGAAATCAATTTCCAGCACTAAAATGCTCCCATCTCAGACGTGAGCTGCTTAAATAATTCAGGAGAAAGATCTGTAACCATTTTCAGATCTTTTATTTTTCCCCCTCATGACTAGGCACATGCAATTTTAAAATAGGGACTGAAAAGAATAGTGATTGTTTTGTTTCAGGAATTGCTTATACATTTGAATTTCCCAGAGCTCTGATGGATTAGAACAAGTGCCAAGAGGAGGTTGAACAGTTTTATTCCTATAATCCACATTCATTCTATTGTCAAATTTGTGTTGGCAGTGCTCCCCTGGTACATTATCTGGCCTCTACACTAATATTGCAAAGAAATTATTTCTCCAAGGTCTAAACTTCTTGTTATTACAATTTTTCCTTTATTCTGCTTAGTGGGGAAAGTATAAACAGCTACACTGTTGGGATTATTTCATGAAACACTGGAAGAGGCTGTCCAGGGAGGTGGTGGACACCTCATCCGTGGAAGTGCCCAAGGTCAGACAGGGCTCTGAGCAACCTGATCAAGCTGAAGTTGCCCCTGCTCATTGCAGGGGAGTTGGACTAGGAGGCCTTTAAAGGTCCCCTCCAACACCAACCACTCTGTGATTCTAATTCACTGACCTGGAGAGATTCCCTGTACCACCAGTCATCACATCTCTGCAGTCTCCCATTATTGAATGCTCTCATCCCTTCCCAAGCCTGTTGAACCAAAATTTACCATTCTCTGAGCCCAGGCATGACTCTGCAGATCCCAGGAGGCACAGCCTGGCCTCTATTTCAATCAATTCATGCACAACTGCTGCTTTTTGAGATATGAAATTATGCACTCAGTCTTTTTCCACACTGACAAAGGTATTCCAGTGGCAGTCATGGCTTTCTTCGGTGCCCAAACCAATATAATCCAATCAGAAGAGCATATTTCATCAACAAAACCCTACAACAGCAGGTAAAAACTAATTACTACAAACATTTTTCTTCTTTATCTCTCTGCTTAATTCTCTCATGGAACTCCAGTGCCTACGTACAACTCTAAGACCGATGACCTCCCAATTCTTATGACACATTATTTGCCCTTCACTAAGCAGGAACTTCCCACTCCCAACACAGCACTCCTCCAAGAACAGGACTGGAAATTTGGTAAGTGGCATGATGTGCAGCACTGCTTCACTAGGCAGGGAATGAACAACATAACTGCACAGGTGAACAAAATAAAACACACCAGGTGCCTTTGAAGCACTTCTCCAAAAGCACCTCATAGAACCTGCAGTATAAACTTTCCAACATCTGTAAGTGGCTTAATAGGAACACAACCCTAATAGTGAGTTACCAGCTGGAAGCTACTCTGCTTAACCTCTGGGAGGGGGTGCCTTAAGCTCATGCAGCAGCCTTAATGCACAAAATCCCCTCATTTTAAACACACAGGTGAGCCCTTTGCAGCTAAGTTGCAATTTGGCTTTAAGTCAGAGGTGGGGATTTGAAGTACTGAAGGTTATATATTGACAAGTTAAAATGTGTAACACTGCCTGCTGGCTTTTTTCTCAGCAGGAGGAGGACAAAAGACGAATGAAAAAAATACTGTGAGTGACACCATGCTACAGTGGCCACTGGAGATCAGAAACACAGATGTTTGGGGGATTCCCTATTCTTTTGCAGGTGTTTCTGGGTCAGAGTCCTGAATTACAGCTTTATTTGCTCTCAGACGAGACTAGCAGCCCAGAGCCTCCTACACAGAGAAGCTGGTCCACTATATTTGCTTGCTGCCATCTGAAATCAGAGAAGGATATGCTGAAACACGTTATTCAAACCCTTTCTCATCAGCCTGTGTTATTCAGGACCCATGCTCTACAATCCAGGGTATCTTGCCAGAGCTCCATTGAAAGTGAACCATTGGAAGGATCATATTGCAAACTAAGCACCTGTACAGACAAAGGAAGCTTGGAATCATTTAAGGAAAATTGTACATAAATGCCAGAGATTGGAGCAATATGTTTCTATTTGCATGTGTACTTTATTTTTTGATACATGAATCTACAGGGCAGAACAAATGTATCATGCACCAAAGCCAGCTCAAACTGACAGCAATTAGTTTTCTTCAATAGACATTATGCTTTTTCTGTGACAATAAAGCCCTGTGACTATTATGCCTCCTAGCAGATTGTAGTGCATCTCATCTGTAAATTCCCCAGAGTGCATCTCTATGCATGGTATTGCAATTATAATGTGGAATGTTCTGAATGCCTAAGTCTACCTTCAACCATCTGGAGTCCCTCCTTTATTAAATCTGTTTTTAGTGTTTATACAGACTCCTGGTAATTAATTTCAGAGATAAAGTAGATTTGTCCTATGTTCAGAAACCTGTCATTCTTCAATTTAATGACAACTTGAAAGATTAGAGACAAAGCAATACATAATTATAGCCAATATACTAATATGAAAAATATAAGGCTGTTATCTTTAAAACCAAACAGGCACAAAAATAAGTTTTTAAATTTTCTACACCAAATACAGTGATCTAAAAAGGAGATTATACAGTTTTACCCACATTAATAAGGGGTTCCAAATCAGACCTGAGCAAAAAGCCATGTCCAGAGATCAAAACTGCCACACCATGACCCCTTATCACACATGGTCTGTAGATACAGAACCCCAAAGGAAGCATGAACCAACTATTGCCATTTCCAGCAGCACGAAGAGATCACAAAGTTTCACAGGCCCTGAAACCCATCTCACTTACTAAAGCTGTGGGTTTAATGCTGCAATTACCAGCACCCCAAACAAAGGATGGAGGCACATTGCATAGAGCTGCTAATCCTACCAAGGGACTGGAGGACTGAGGTTGGAGAAGTCTAAAAAACAAAAATCATACAACAATAAGAAAACTCCTCAAAAACCCCCACACCCATTTTTGTTTCATATAGAAACTTGAGTTGCATTTAATCAGGGAAAGGGTGATGCACATAATTACACCACAGCATGGATGTGTCTTTATGGTCTATTTTTTTTCCTTTTAATTTCAGTTAGTGATTTGAAGCATTAATAACCTTCCTAATTTTTTCTAACTAATGTAAGCACAGATGTTAGCCTTACTTATATAAGCAGCTCCTCGTATCAATGTTTTCCAGGGACTAAATCAAGTTCAGCAAATTCATTGGACTCTGCAATGGGGCTGATCAATCTGTCTGTAAATAAGACTGATCATTTCAAACTCTACCCCAGTTTCTGTTACCAAACCTTGCCTGAACCAGTGTCCAAACTGGTACATTTATTTCTTGTTTGGACAGTTGTGACTTTTAAGGAGGAGGTTATTCCTCTGAAGAGATTTTTATTTTCCTCAAACCACCAGAAAGATGCTCACCAATAACAATACTAAAGTACAATTAATTATCAATCAGATGTCATAAAGCCTAGAACCATCTGGACTAGGTCCAGTAAAGCTCCCTGCACAGAAGCATAATCACTACACATTCTCTGCAGAATTTGGGTCATGTATTCTGCAATTAAATTTTAATTTCCTTTTAATTGAAACCAACTCGCTTATTACAGCAAATATCCCAAGACTAGTCCCTCGTTAAATTCTTCTCACTTGATACAGCTTGAGAAATACAGAATTGTATTGTGAACTGCCTTATATTCTTCACTGGCAAGCCACAAGAACTGAGAAAACATGACTAAAAAGATTTTAAAAGCATTTAAAGAGAGGCATCTCATAGTGAATAGGTGGGAGAAAGAACACCCGTAAGTAAAAATACCTAGATGTGCTTTTCAAAATAAGAGAGCACAGTGAAACATTTGGATACACTCCTAGGAGAATTCCTGGCCTGAATTCTCCCTAAAACCACAAACACATTACCTTGCAAAGGCAGAACAGCCATTTGGGTGAGAATGCTTAGAGGCTATTGTTTGTTTTTCCAGATTGAATTAAATGAAAAGAAGACTCAATCCTTTACAGGCCTGCCTGAAGAGACATTTCCAAGCCAAAATATTTATGCCCTCAATTTTCACTTATACTTTGGGTTTACCAGACAACTTGGTTTATTCATATTTTTTTATGGGCCTTTTTGAAGAAATACTCTGTAAATACAAGCTAGGTTGGTTTTATTTCAACATTATGAAATATACCTAAACACTCATGAATTCTATACATTACACAAGGCAGGTGAGAAAAAAACAGAGATATAATTCACTATGCAAGTTTTCTACAGAACCAGCACAACCTAAAAAATACCTAAAAGTCACAATTTTGCAGAAGGTCGAATCAGAGGCAACATTTCCAAGAACTCCAGAAGTAACAAGATTAAACTTGTGTGGACTCTGTCTCACCAAGGAGAAGCTCCAAAGTTCAAACTTTTAGCAGCAAAGCACAACATGACAAGTAGACAAAAGAATTCATTCTTGCAGAGCTGTTTCTTCACAACAGATTTTTTCCAAAACAAAGAAGGTGAATTTATAGCAGTGGTAAAAATACATTCTATTAAAATTAAAAAGTAAATGCAACATGAAAGATGTGAAATTAGAGTTGATGCCACTGTCCTAACTTTACAAGCCAATGATCAATGCAAGCCTTTGCAGCATAAAATTGCCTGTTGATGGACTCTGAGTCCATCAGCTACCTCACAAACACAGTCAACAATATAAACAGAACTGCTGACAAAGAGGGGATCAAAATTATAGGAAATACCAGATCTGTGCATTGGAGAACATCCTTTGTACTAATTTAGTCAAGATGTTTCATGGTAGAGAGCATAGTTTGAAGAATTTAGAAATAAGTATTTAGAATGGCAAAAAATAAAGACTTGTGTTAAGAAAACATGGAAAAAAGTTATAGACTGGTCCCTTTTGATTGGTCTCAAGCCATGAGTAAACCTTGTGTTAGTAAAAATCATCTTAAAGAGGAGGGGAAATGGCAGAAAGATGGAGTTCTATACAAAAGTTTTCAAAACCTGCTTTGGCTTTGTGATATTACTGGGCAACACAGTTTCTGCAAGACTGAATCAGAAACAAGGCCCTACATAAGACATATACAAAATCAGCCCCAGAGAAATAAAATTTATACTTAGATTCACAATAACCAAATATAGACCCAGTCCAACAAATGATAAAACAGCCATCTTTATATTCATATTAAAAAGTGGAAAAATATTAAATAAAACTTATCATTGTTTTCAGACATCCTGTAACTTTTCAAAACTTTATTTCAGGTTCAGCTAATATTCTTTTCAGCTTAGGAGGTTTTCCTCAGGACTTTATGTAGTTAACTGCTCAAAATCTACAAAACTTAATGCTCTGGGAAAGTGGCTACCCACATCCTATAGTGCATTGGTAAAGGTGTTTCTTGCGCCTGTCAAAACAAAGCAATTTCCAGTGGTTTTGGGACTGCCCTGAGCACCCACAGCTTGTCCAAGGCACTGATCCTTGTATTCAGATCTGTCAGACAACAGTTGCTCATGGGAGCAAGTCCAGAGCAATGACACAGATAAAGAGAGCAAGAACAAACCAACCAAGCCCTGTTTTACGTGCCAGCCAGCCCTTGGGAATATCCTCCAGTTCTATCAGCTGCCATGGAGGAGGATAGTCACAGCTGGCCTCCCCGAGCTCCTGGACTTCAACAGGACTCAGGCTGCACTAAACACTGTCAGAAAGATCGTGCCAGAGCTTTGTTTTCTCCTACAAAGCATGACTGGGTTGCTCATCTCCCTTTGGTGCTTCTCCAGGGAGGAAGCAATGGGACCTAGGGATCAGCTGTGGCACAGACATGCCACATCCACAGCAGGGTAACAGCTGCTTTCTGCCATATGAGGGAGCAGCAGGGCTGGCCCTTCCCCACGGCAAAATTCATCCATCCCCACTGATCATCACCCTTCAGGCCCAGAACAGCCCTGTTTTCCCCTCCATTCCTCACCCTCCTGCATTTCACAGACCAGACATGCTGGTCCTCCATAGGTCACCCATACCTGTTTATAAAACGAAAAAGGCAAACTCATAACTGCAGATCCTCCAGCCATATCCATCCCCTGACAACTCCCTTCTACCACAAAACATCTTTTTCTCTTTCCTGTCAATGAAATCAAAGTCACCTTTACCAGGCTCACTGTCACTGCAGTCTCCAATTATTCTAGTCCCTGTACAAAACATACTGCTGTGGTACTTGTAGATAGAAAGGACATCATTAACACAAAGACTCATGCAAGGACATTTTCTCTTCACATCTCAACTCAGCATTTTCATATTTTCATAGCAACAATAACTTACTTGTCCAGAAAAGGAATGGAGGCAGCGATTTGAGATACCTTCTAATGAGACACCAACATGCATCTTTTTTAAAGAAAGGGAAAGACAGAATGAAGCTCCCCAAAAGAATATCAGAGCAATGATTTGTCAATATGGGAACAGTGACTAGGGCTCTCATTTCTCTACTTTTCTTCTGCTATTCTTATTTTGGTGCTGACACAATAGGAAAGAGCATTCATTGTCTTGCATCTTCTCAATCAAGCTGATCAAATTTCTGTTATTCTAAAAACTTCTGACATCCTCTTCTATTCCTCCTCTTTCCTTCTCCCTCTGTTACCACCTTTGTGTCCCAATAGAGTTTCTTATCATTTAACTGCAATACTTCTCATGAAAATACCAGCATTTAAGCAGAGGTTTCACCTTCTTGTGATTGGTCAATGAAAGATGAGTCACAATAAACTATTTTGCTTCCTACAGATATAATCACACAGCAGTATAGTCAGACACAGAGATGCTGTGATCACAGAGCAATCACACTGCACCATGAATTTTTAAGTAGTTTAGCTTACATAAAACCCAACTGTAATTTTCTTTAGGGTATGGGTTGAAGTGGAGAAGGGTTGGGGGGGGTTGCATTCTTTTAGGGAATACTAAAAAAAACTAAGCAGAGATAGAAACAGTTCTTCAGATGAAAGTGTGTGATAGAAAAAATTAGTTCCAAAATGCCATAAGAATTATTCTACTCATACCAAACTAAGCAGATTTGGCTTGTAGAGCTCCATGGTGCAGATTCCCTCAAACTCACCCCACTTCCATCACATACAGAAGTATAACATGGAGCAATAGCCAATGCACACCCCATAATACTATTTGCATTATATTAGATTAATTTCATCAGCATTAGAGACCCTTTTCCTCTCCAGTCTTTTTTCCATCCTTAATTACATTTAAATTATGGCAAATACCAGAACTCAATCACTCTTATTTTCTTCTCCCCAAGCCTGTTGTGTCAATCACTTTCTGCATCCCTATTGTAGCATCCCAGAAGCTACATCACACCCCTCAGCTCACTTTGTTCTCTACTGTGAGCACAACCACAGCTGAGCAAGGTGCACTTGTGAGCCTTTGTAACCACACTCAGCTGCAGAGATTGATATTGATCCGAATGCTCCCTGTACGTGAACGTCTGGAGCAGAACCCCCGTGTGCTGCAACCAGCCACATCTCACTGTGCTCTAATGGGAAACACAGCAAACAGCTCTCAAAAGCTTTACCAAAAGAGAAACCAAGGACAAAACTGTTGTATTAGGTCCCTCTTGTCTCCCACTACCACAATACGTTATAGAATCTTCCTAATTCTAAGTAACAACTTACAGATAACATCTGCTTTTCTTTTGGCTTGCCAATGCTGAGGACTATGGAAAGCTGCACATGCTTTAAACTATGAGCACACCAAATTAAAAAGTGCAGTCTAATGATAAACAGGCCGTTAAAAGACCAATGTTTGCTAAACTCCAAAAAAGAAAGAGCCTAGAAGGCTGCACAGCCCCAGTACCTTGTCCACCCTTACCTGTGCCTTACCTCCCCTTCACACAAGTTATACCCATATAAGAGACAGTAATTATGTTCTCTTGAGAGCTAAGAGATGTAATGGATGTTTGCAAAGCACCTGTAGAGCTTCAGATGAAAAGTCTCACTGTAAGGAAAAGTGCTGGTGATCAGAACCTGGGAGGAGGTGCTGCAGAACAGCCCTGGTGCATGGGATGGGCTCCCAGGGAGATTATTGGGGACCCTCACAATTAAAGAAATTCATCATCCTTCCATCTCATGCCACTTTTCTATTTTAATGCTATGTATAAAGAAGACTAAAGAAAGGACAGAAAACAAAGAACTGTTGTGATAAATGTTTCCTTTCAAGCCCTGTCAACCCTGGGGAAGCAGGTAATATTTCTCATAGTCTGTAACTTGCCCAGCATCCTACACTTTAACTGCCAACGTGTAACTCAGGTGGAAAGACAGAGCAGCTGGCAACCTGGGAGCATATCTGTGCTGGGAACAGAAACCAGGGCAGGTGGAATCCATCAGCTCCTCACAGCAACCCACCCAGGGCAACCTGTGCCCTCCTGCAAGGCACAGGGGGAGAGCTGTGAGTGCCCAAACAACATCACACAGAGGTAGGAGCCCAGGTCAGCATAGGATAAATTAACAGAACAAATAACAGTAACGGGCTAAGAGATCTGATGTAGTCATTATGGGTTTCTTACAAAGCCATCAGACACTCCTTGCAGAATAACTCCCTCCCTAGTTCCCACCTCACCTGTACCACCACAGTACACAGTGCCATACCAGTCAGGAGGCTGAACTGGGAACCAGTCACTCTGCCTGCTTTATCACTCTGCATTAACTCAGAAAATTAGTTGTTTACTTCATTTTTTAATTTATTTATTATTTCTCAAAACCTTCACAAAGAGAAGCAAGTGGTGACCATTTTCTAAACCAGCTTAGCTTATAGGGTGAGAAAAAAGCAAAGAAACGGTGGATAAAGTGATTGAGCAAAACCCATAGAAGTCTAAAATACTCCTGCACTTCCACTGCAGATCAAATCCCACCTGTCCCTGCCATCAAGAGCCCAGCAGCAGCCCAGTGCTTATAACCATTGGGCTGAAGCCTCTTTCCTGAGACAGTAGATTTCACTGCAAAATATTTCCATACAATATACTGTGCAGAGTCCAAAGCCCAACTAAGCCTGGCCCAGGGACTGCTCAGCGGCAGCCTAACAAACACAGTGACCACCCAACAACAAGCATGAGCAAAGCAGCAAGTTCCTCACTACCTTCCACATAACACTTCAGAATTAAATTTTTTTTCGATAAAATTGAAAATATTAACAGGTAAGAGCAACACTAACCTCTTTTGAGCTGAGCCATTTAGACTTTCTTTCTCCTTCCAGACATCCAGCTCTCTCTCTGCTTGCCTAAAAGACTTTTTTAATCAGCTGCTGGGTGTTAGAGGTAACCACTGATTTCTTATTTTCACCTTGCCAGCAAGTCTGGCACAAAAGCTGAGCACCTGTGTGCCAATTTGGAATCGGGAACACCTTTTGTCTCAGAGATTGCACATGTCTTGTATCACTGTGATTTGGCTTTTGTTTTCGGGATTAAAAGATCCTCTTGTCAAATACCTCATATATTTTCTTGCTCTGTATGTTTGAATTAATTTTATAAAATTTACTACAGCATTTTCTCTCAGAAATACTGGGTTTTAGAGTGAGAAGGAAACTGCTAAACTCTGCTGCCATGAACTGAAGGGTAACTGCAATGCACTGAGGCAGCAGTACCAATAACATGGACTTCTAATGCTCTTCTCTGTTTTGACAAACAGATAAGAGAAACTATAGCTTAAGGTAGTAAGTATTCACAAAGCTGTTGTTAACACACATCTTTGCTTTGTAAAGCACCCATTTCCTAAAACAGAAGAAAAAGAATAACATCGTTTCTGGAAAAGCAAGTTTCAGAAGAATTACTGTATTTGGCAGAGCAGACACACTGCTCTTTAATTTGGCTTTGACATCCACACAAACGAGTCTGCTGAAAATGAAGGAGGCATAAAATGGTGTGGTGCTCTATTGAATCAAAATTTATAACAAAGGTGGTATTTAGGTTTCAATTTCCTTTGTCACACTATTGACTGTGAGCCTTTCCAAGAGTCAATCGCTGGGAATTGAAATCATTAGAAACAATTTCATTGCAAGCCTCAAGCAGCAAGGTGCAAGTGAGGGCAGAGTCTGTCCTGAAGCAAATGACATTTGGGTGAAATTGTTCAGTTACAAGGTTTATTATAACTTTTTAAGCATTACTACAGTTATGGGAAAAAAAAAAAAAAAAAAAGCCAAAGTCTTACAGTAGGCTTTGCCTTGTTATTTGCCAAATCAAAGTGGATCTCCTTTCCTGTTTCTTGGCAGAGAAAATTACTTTTTGAGCTGAATTTGACACTAAGTAGCTTTATAATTTTTGCCTTGTTTAGAAATGACTTTTAGCAAATTTGTTCCACAGCAGAAGAAAAAAAAATCAAATTATTCTATGTGAGATATGCTGGGAGAATAATTTTTCCATACAAAATTGATTAGAATAATAGGTAAAAAAAAAAAAAAAAAA